>OW679199.1:94044336-94529604 GCA_940337035.1 Agriotes lineatus
TTGACACAGCAAAGCTGTGCATTAGGACAGTCAAGCCCACACCAAATCCTATTCAAACACAAAAAACTAATTTTGCCAGAATTTGACAGAATATGATTCCGTTTTCCAGGAAAGCAGACTTCGTTTCTACTGTTCTAATTTACGTCGATTCTTAATAACAAACGGCCCTTTGTTGTCAGCCTTATTATCGAACATATCAAAGTTCGCACTGTTGATGTAGTGTGGATGTTTCGCACGAGTGGCATCAAGGCGCCACAGCATGACAGCCACCCTCTGCTCGGGTTGGGGTGACTACAACAGCCAAGACGTCAAACATATTGCATTACATAGCTGTCGAGCCAACGACCGTGTCGCATATCAATACGGAATCGAAATGCGATATTTATGGTGCACTGCCGATTAACTACGACGGAAGCTGGAGTACAACAATTTAGTATTTCTGTATTATTGCCCAAACGACTGAATAAACAACGGATTACTAAATAAAATTGTCGCAAACCATAAATAGGCTAAGTTAACATACATGCAATGAAAACGAATTCAATTGATTTATTATTGTGGTTTACTAGATCACAAGCAGTACCTATTGTTTTTGTGATCATGGCTACTTGATAATTGCACGTCTTAATGACAACCAAAAATCTTTATTACAGTTTAATATAAACGGTTGCTTTTAGCCTTACTTCCTACTGGAGAGGCCTTCTAGTAAGGTATATTAGGTTTAATCGATTTATTATAACCTAAGGAATCTATGAGTAATCGGTGTCCCATTCTTTTTGGAACATCCTATACATTTACTATATGTACACACATCTACGCATAATACATACAGTATGGAAATAAAGTAACGGAAAAATCATTAACTTTGTTAAAATAAATTTTTATGAAAATACCTTGAAAGAGTATAGCGATTTTAATTATAGGACATACACTACAACCACCTTTATGTTACTACGTCATTTGTTTTAAAGGTTATGACGTCATCGACTATTTTATTATTGATTTTGGTAGTACTTTTTATGTTGTTTGCAATGATGTAACATTTTTAATATGTTACATCTGAAAAAAATCGAGAAAAATGGTCTTACAATTTAAATATCAAAAACCAATGAAATAAGCAAAATAAATCTAATTACTTTGAATGGAGTTGATAATAAAATTCTAGTTATATTTTCCAATTGCTTTTTAAAATTTCAATAAAAACGAATGTGCCGTCAATGACTTTCCGTCAAACGTAGGTAACTAGATTTATTTTTCTCATTTGATTGGCTTTTAAAATTTAAATGTTAAGACCATTTTTTTCGATTTTTTTTAGATGTAACATATTGAAAAAAAAGTACTACCAAAATCAATAATAAAACATACAGGTTGTCATTTAAAAAAAGTTGATGACGTCATCACTTTTCAAACAAATGACGTGACAGCATAAAGGTGGTTGTAGTATATGTCCTATAATTAAAATCGCTTCAAGATTTTTTTACAAAAATTAATATTAACATACACTCACCGGCACGAAAAACGGAGCACTTGCATTTTTTGATTAGATTTAAAATTGTATCCCTTTGTGATGTTTTATTATTACATTTATTATTATACATTTATTATACATTTAACATTATAAAATGTATAATAAATGTATAATAATAAATGTAATAATAAAACATCACAAAGGGATACAATTTTAAATATAATCAAAAAATGCAAGTGCTCCGTTTTTCGTGCCGGTGGGTGTAGATAATGAATTTCTCCGTTACTTTATTTTCACACTGTATTAGTATCTTAAATTATCCGAATAATACCCATAATTATCGATATTTTTTGATAATTGTCGCTAACTATTGATATGTATGAATATTTCTATATGTATATCGATATGCATCGATATTTCGATATATCGATATCAGTGTGTCCCAGGATTGATGTTACAAAAGCTGCAATAGAATAAAAAAAAATGAATTTTATTTTAAGATTGTGTGAATAAGTCCTGCTTGGTGTGAAGAGAATTTTAAGAATATTTTCAGTTTCTGAAAAGTAAGTCGGCCTTGACAGTGAGGAGAGAACTATTTTCTTTTCAGGTAAACTAGCCTTTTGGTTCATGATACGGCAAAATTTTACTAAGAAAAGTTGTTCAGATTGAGAAATTATGGCCCTATATAAAATTTCACAAAGATCTATTTACTTAGATTAAACCGCCATTTTTAATAAATACAATTTATCTAACATGTGAGCAAACGAAAATGAAATCAAGCTTGGCTTTGAAATATTTGTTGTATGAATAATATGTTGGTGGCACTGTAAGTCTATGTCAAATTCGAGGTTAACAGGTTAGGTTTTGCATCAGTTTTGACACAGACTCACGCAAAACCTAACCTGCTAACATCGAACTTGACATACACTTACAGTGCCACCAACATATTATTCATACAACAAATATTTCAAAGCCAAGCTTGATTTCATTTTCGTTTGCTCACATGTTACTTTAATGTCACAATGTGGTTATTATAACACCGAAAACAGTGCTACAATGGAGTCCATTATAACAATGTTTTTGGTAACTATTTGTTTTATAAGATTGATAACATTTGCTTTCACAAACATGGTCATAACACGACAAACGTCAGATGTCGAATACATAACCACAATATCTGAACTGTATTTATTAAATGTATTCTAATCAAATGTAACTTAAACTGAAGGTATTTTTTAACGAATCAATTAAACACAATTATTGTTCACGGTAGGCACTATTTGAACAGCACAAGAACCAAGCATCAAATTTAAACTAATTCAAATGTCAGAACAACGAAATTGATACTTTTTCCATTGTATGGCGACTGTCCAATGTCACTTGACAACGTCGCCATCGCTACGCCCAAAAATCCCTAGATTGTAATGCAATATTTTTAGTATCCGAAATTTAGAAATTCTATAAAATCCTCAACTCAAAGTAGATAAAATAGTATATTATACTCGTTTAATAAGAGGCATGGTAGCACTTGTTCCAT
The DNA here is from genome assembly GCA_940337035.1 of Agriotes lineatus. Lineage (NCBI taxonomy): Eukaryota > Metazoa > Arthropoda > Insecta > Coleoptera > Elateridae > Agriotes > Agriotes lineatus. The sequence goes on from OW679199.1 coordinate 94,047,342, forward strand.
AGAAGCACTCCTCGCTGCGCTCGTCGTGACCCAAACTGACGCGTGCTATAATGGGCCCTCTTATGAAACTCGTATAATAATATACTATTATTTTGTTAAATATGCGTAGGTAGATCTTTCTGAAATTTTGTGTAGGGCCATAATTTCTCATTAAGAACAACCTTTCTTAGTAAAATTTTGCCGTATCATGAACAAAAAGAGTAGTTTACCTGAAAAGAAAATAGTTTTCGCCTCACTGTCAAGGCTGACTGGTTTTTCAAACACTCAAAATATTCATAAAATTCTCTTCTAACCAAGCAGGACTTAATCCCACAATCTTAAAATAAAATTCAAACATTTTTAGTCCATCACACCTTTTATAACAACAATCCTGGAACATCAATATTTCTGAGTTATCGATAATCAATATCGACTCACTTCAAATTGTATTCACAAAGGAAGAAAAAAAATAATTCGTACTAAATGTGATGAGAATCCCTAAATGTAGCAAATGATTATACATGAAAAAAAGAGAAGCAACATATTTAAATTCCGGAATCTAGTCAAAGGGTTTAATTAATCTGTAATTTAACTAGTTTTCAGTTGCCATTATTGTCGGTATTGTTGCTTTCACAACGAAATTTTCAAGTTAAATTTTTACAATACTGTAAGTACATTCTCATCAAGTAATTAAATACAGTTTTACTTATTCTTTATGTTAAACAAACTACAACGTTTCTGAATTCGATAAAAAGTTTAAATTTTGGAAAGAAAATCAAGGAGCTTTTACTATTTTACGCATATACTGCAATATCATTAGATATTTAAAATAAATACATTATAATCCTTAGTCGTTACAAAAAAATTCTTCTACTCTTGCATAAATTGTATTTCTCTATCTGTCATTTTGAATTAATTCAACATGTGTGGTTAAATTTAAAGTAATTTCAACACGGTGTAACTATTATTGGATTTCAATAAACTAGCTCAATTAATCAATCATTTTTACATGGCAATCTCTCTGCCAAGTTGGGACGTGCAATTTACTTATTCTCAATTCAATATTATTTTATATTCAAACTTTAAATCAAGTATGTAGCTTTCTTTCAATTAAATTATACTTTGGCAGTTCATCAAACATTCCACTCACAAGACACAACAAACCACTCTTCCCATTTATTTCAGGAAACTATTTATCATGCTTTGAATGGTTTACCTTATGATACAGCCCTCTCATTAGAACTCCTCTTAATCCTGCAGGTCTCTGCGAAATTCTCCCGATGAACCTGCAGCCATCCACATCGACGCTTCCTGCTCGAGTCAATTCACAACGTTGCGCCTCTGAACACTTCGTCCAACTCATCACAAGAGTGGTTTAATACAACCACTAATCCATAATGTTTACTTTTACATTCTTGAATATTTTCTTATAGTTGAGCATTATTTTATTTCTTACATTTTTTGTAATAAAAAACTTCTCTTGGTTTAAATTGTACTTGATTTGGAAAATTATCCAACAAACTTATTAGAACTTAGAACTTATTTGAAATTTAATTCATTCCAAATTATACATTCTTAATTTTTAAAATAATATTTAAAACTTGTCATTTTTAATACCTCCTATATCCTTAGTTGCCCAATTCCATAGTTACTTCTGCTATATGAAATAATGCACAAGGAGATGAAAAATAAACTTGATCGCGGGAGCCATCGAAAACAATAAAACTTGGCTAATATCAAAGAGCAATGCTCTTTGCTAATATGTAACATGCTTTTTGTTGACATAGAATTATCAAATATTTTTGAAGTTTAAAATGAACGTTCAACGTTCTGTTTAACTTATCCCATTGTTATTTTAATGTTACCTATCAATGTAATCTATAAATTTGGTTTAAATTACATATTTTTGCATATTTGTGTAGCTTATTAGACTGTGTTGAAGTCACATGAACTAAATAATACAGTTAAATGTAGTTCAAATGTAGTTCTATAAAGTGCAGTGTAGAAAGTGTGTTAACGCCAGGTACTAGTTTCCCTAAATATTTTCAAATATTGCAACGCTACGAGAATATATTTAAGGGCTCGCCAGCTACACCTAGTGGAGACGGCGTAAAATACTTTAAATGATGCAATTATCAAATAACATGAGCGCCAACAAATTTTTCAATTTCAGCCAATAGATAGGTCACGAACTTATAAACTCAGATTAATCGCAGCAGTCAGTAACACAATATCTGAAATACAGAACGAAATCAGACACTAATAGCCGATTGCACCAACACCGGTTAGCAAGTTAACCAGACATTAAGCTAACCAACGTTTATTCCAAACATTTTCGTTTGCACCATCGCGGATTAACACTAATGGCCGATTAGGCGATCCCTAATCGGCCATTAACGTAATTATTCAACTTCGGCCAATTAACTGCCCTAACCATGATTAAGTATCTGTCATTCACTGTCAATGATATAAGCATGTGCACTAGATTAATTAAGCAACGCTGCATATAATAACCAGTATAGAAATACTATAAATTTTGATTATGCGTTACTTACTCGAAAGGGGCACTCCAATTTAATGCTGTCAAAGCAGTGATTAGTACGATAGAAATATACAAACTAATATAGAACCAATAAAATGTGCAATTACATATCAAATACAGTTTATTTTACCGGGCTTGTGGTACAAATATCATTAACACAAGTTATTAGGTTGCGCTATTTAACTGAGAGCCTTACGCTTACGTCGCATGGCTCCAAACAGCTCAAAGCTACGGCTGCAGACAGTTAACGCCAGCAAACGTCATTAACTAAATCCCGATAAGGCCCAAACTCGAACTAAGCTCTCGTGGTACAGAAAGATCGCAGAAGCCTCCGGATTACGATTGTAGTGGAACTCCCTAGCAACCGGAATTGTTAGTTTTGTATTACGCAAGTGACGTCTTCCACCACGCAGGTGACGCAGCTCATTTCAATTACGTTATCACAATTTGGAATTGAAGAAATTGCACTCACCCTGTATATTTACAGGCGATTTTCTAAGATGGCCAGAAATCCTTTGATAATAACCCGTCCTAGACCGCGAACTAAATGTCCCAAAAAGTGCCCAATGCTCGAACCCGCATACCAGCGAAGCTCCACATATAATATTCCACAATATCTAAAGCTAAGAGCTAAAACTTGGAGCACAAAATCCCAGAGTGCTGTTAAAAGTGCGCTACATTTGTTTAGGCAAAAACAACGGAAACAAAAACCATGTTATGAAACAGCTGCTCCGTCTGCCGGTAAAATAGATCACCACCCAAACGCCATCGCTGCGTTTACACAGCAATCGTGTTCCAATAAAGGAGCTTTTACACAGCCATGAATTATACACAAAATACATTCTCATGTTAATTACGCTTTGACAAGTAACAACTGGTCATATCTTTCATGGGCTTCGGCGAGCAATTTTATTTTTTATGGCTTTATACATTAATATCAATTTAACAATTATATTCTATTTCTTAACAATTATTACTTTTTTATTCTTCGATTATTAAGTTCATAATCATGACAATACATTGTTGAAAGTATTTTTTAATTTGTTAAGTACTTTGGTATCTACATTTTAAAAAGCTATATTTACATTTCAAACAGCGATAACAAAATTTTATTTTTCACATGAAGTTGCCTACTTATAAACAATTGTTTATTTAAATCAACCCCATAAACTAAACGTCAATATAGGGAAATTTATCAGCTATCTAAATATGACCATATAAGAAAGCGCAACTGTTTTGTAGCCATTTGTTTCGCGTGCATAGCGGCGTACAAATTATAAATCTAATAATGGGCAACTGCTAAGCAAAAAACGGTAGCCGTCGCACACAGCAAACTTTCATTGTTTTGAATACACTCGTTACCATAATAAAATAACGGCTTGCGTGTTAAAGCAAAGTAGCATTTCTTTTTGACAGTTGTTATAAATTGCAAATGCAATTTCAGTTGGAAAAACTTAAATTGGCTGAGCTATTTTTACCTTCCCTTGGTTGCGATTTTAGCACTACAAAGAATCTATGGAATGTGCTTAGAAGTTTATCGAAAAACAAATTAGCAGTGAATGAAAGCATCACAGTGCGCGGCCACTACAGAAAAGGTCCTCTTTTGAAGGAGAAAATTAGAGCGTGAGGACTGCAGTTGGAAACCCTTCTCGAACGCTCACCAGGGGTCTTTTGATTGACCTAAAGAGTGGCTTAGCCACCTAATTATTTGCTACTGATGTTTACCGCACACTACAGCTGACGAACAGAGCGTTTAATAAAGAGTTGCTTCCAAGTCGTAAAGGTTGAAGTAGTCTTTGTTAGGAAAGTTAGCGATTTACTAGGGCGGATTATTTGTAACGTATTTCATGACATCACAATTAAATATATCAGCTTAAGTTCTCATCTTGCAATGTATGATTTCTTCATTTTTTAATTTTCTGAAATAATATAGTTAGAATAAGCAAAGTTTCAACATTCTAAAAGTTTAATTACGACTAACGGCAACCTGCAAGCTTTCGAGACATTTAGCCCATTTCACTCTCCAGCTATGATGGATAATGGGTATAGATTTTTATATCTTTACAGTATGCTAACCACTGGAGGAATTATTTTATTTATACATGTATTATATTATCCGTTACCTTATTTACCTTGCGGTGTAGAGGCTGGTGCTTCGTACGCTTGCATCTGGCGGTACAATGCTCAACTTGTCCCGGATTGGGGATACAGAGTTGGAGCGCGCCTTTTGTGTTTGTGCAGCAACCATTGTAATCGGCGTGATGTGTTGACCTTGTTACTCTATCTATTAGGTCTGTGGTGAATGGTCTTTTATTTATACATTTATATTAAAAATACAGTTATTGGTGAAGTTACAACTACAATAATAATTTAGTTAGTTATTTACTACGTTCTTAGCTTTTAGGATTTTTAAATTTCGAATTACATCGAAATTATAGGTTAGTCTTCATTAACTCGTGATAAATTAGTAAATATAATATAAGAAAACCCAAAATAATAATAGAGCAATGTTGAAAAATAATTTTTATTCTTGACATTCTTGAACATTTGTTGTCGAATAGCTTGGCACTCCTGAACTATTGTTTGTAGTAGTTCTTCAACAGACCGAGGTTGAACTTCAATTGGCCGCATACGACAAGCTCTAATTCAACTGAATTAAAATAACATTTATTTAAACCTTGTGAGTTATATTTTTGTCAGTAATTTTAAATTAGGCGATCAAAGTAAATTTTAAAAAATATTGGAGAATAGCATTTTTAAGGTCTTTTCAAAGATGTATCAAAAAGCTGGTTTACCATTTTAAAAAAATGGGAGGGAGTGACTTGCGCCTAGGGAGATGGATGAGGGAGACCCTTCTATAGGTCATGCTGGTTCCCCTACCATTTCATAGACACAATTTTGAGTAAGTTTACATTTTTTTTTTCAAAAATATAAGCATTGTAAGTTTTCAAATTGACATATTGTATGTTTATCTGATCCCGGGAAGCTGTTCTCACTTCTCGACAAATTTTTATGATTTTATTAAAGGTAAACTACCGAAAAAGTGATTACTATCGACCATCCTTAATCAACCGAAGAAAACAATGTCCAGAATGTGTGAATAATTTCGTATAATGAGTCTCAGGAACCACAATATTAAGATCTTGTTCATTTAAGAATATCGTATATAAGAAATGCGAGTCAGATATCTTAGAGACTCATTTTGGCTTCAGAGATGTCTTGGAGACTCGTGACGCTATATTCTCACTTTATTAGTAGCTTCAGCGTACTTATGCGAACGTTTTGTCCGTCTGTCTGTCTGTCTGTCTGTCTGGATCGCCTGTAACTTTCGAACGGCTACAGATATCGAAATTTTGAAAGGGAGTAAAGTTGTTGCTAAGGTCCCGAGCACCTTCATGCGCTATTTGTTTTTGGCGAAAGGTGGCGATTTTCCACTTTGCAAAATTTCCAAGCATTGTAGCACAGTGGCGGCTTGTCCACTTGGCGCCATCTACAGAACTTCGGTGGTCACGTTTTGAACTACACATTCTGGGTGCACTATAATACTTAATGTTTTCGCAGTGCTGAAGCTACTCTTTAGACCTGTAATTGAGCAGTTTATTGACTTAAACAAAGCCTTCGATAAAGTCAGATAAAATAAACTAATTAAAATTGAGAGCAACGAGAGTTGATGAAAAAGGCATACGTATCATAATGAATATTTACTGAGAACAGTCAGTGTCTGTGAAGGTATATGTCTTTCAGAAGAAATCGAAACCGTAGAGAAATGCGATCTTTTCCCGACGTTATTCAACATTTACTCTGAGAAAATATTTCAAAAAGCATGGTAGGGCAACCCGGAATAAAAATTAATGATGAGAGTCCTTACGGAACTTGCAACGACTCATATATAGAGGCAACCAATACAAGTACATATTTCAAAAACTAAGTATATGGTGGAAACACGATCCGGAACCACCAAGAAGCTTTGAACATCAACGGGCAAGTGGTTCAACGCATACACACTTTTAACTATTTGGGAACCACTGTTTACGACAGCTGGGATTATATAGAGGAGAAGTGAATTGTTGCATCGAGAAAGTACATATCACGAGCAGCCTTAACTAAAATGAAGAAGCTCTTCGTAACTAATTATCGCTGCTTGGCCCCGCAAAGTAACATGGGAAAATTCTATGTACTCTCTGTACCATCTATAAAGACATATCCTTACAATCCCATATACGGATTCAGTAACGAATGAAAAAGTGCCAAAGAGACTAGCTGCGGATAAAGAAATACCATACTTGAAACACATTATGAGGAACAACAAATACCAAGATGATTGCGGAGGCTTTCACGGCCATTGTCATTAAATAACAAACGACTTCCGGGATTGGACCGTGTCATTATTGAGGTCTAAGTTCTTGGACCTCAATTCTTCGACTTTATTACTTAACCAATACCAAATTGTACAATTAATACTCCAGGGAAAACTGAATACGAAGAGACGTGCAGGCTAAGAAACATCAAGGAGCTTTTTCGAGCTATCAACAATAAAATAACGATAACCGTATTACCTAATTACCAATGTCGGACACGGATATGGTACTTCTAGATGATCAATATATTGTAAACAATGTCTTTTTATCAGTTACTTGTTTACCCAAGCCTGTAAAAATCGTAATGTACTCGTACAAGCAAAGGAGGAACATTTTAATTTTATTCATTCATTTTTGCGTTTATTTAATATGATATTTTAGTAGAAATCCTGCTCCACAAAATAATATAAAAAGTGTGTAAAGGGTTTTATTCAGAACTCCCCTCGTAAGTGAACGTTGTGATAATAAACAATTTTAAAAATGAAAGAAAACTAGGTGTAAAATTATTTTAACGTTTCTAACACTACTGAAACAATAAATGAAAATATTTGGTAATGCGAATTATATCAATTTTCAAATAAAAAAAAACATTACCGGTGACGGGATTCGAAGTTCAACGCCTGCGATTTCAACACCGCCCACCTTATCCACACGACTATTCGAGACCGCCTCGCAGCTGGATTATATAGAACACGCTTGTTGTTGTCCACTTTTATCTTTTTTTACAACATTTATGTTGTATCTGTTTGGTCCCATTTCGTCAAATGTAAAGCCTGAGCTATGTGCAAATTATTACTTTTATCTATTTCGCAAAAATAAACAAAAATGTATTTTTAAAGTGCTAACCCTGTATATGTTGATATGTTGGGGTGAAAACCTGAGCTATATGCAAAATATTAATTTCATTTAAATAATAGTTTTCGAGTTAAAGTAAAAACAGACACAATTTAATTTTTTATGGTGCTTGCCCTGTATATATGCTACCGAAAGTTTCTCGGTTTCATTCCAGGAATGCATATAATTTGCATGCAAAATATCGTCTTCCTCCATCAAATAGTTTTTAAGTTATATCGGCAACAGACAGACAGACGGAATTGAGAAAACCTGTTTTTCGTCATCTAAGGACCCTGCAATGTGAAAATTTGAAGAAATTTTGAAAAGTGACTTTTTCCGATCACAATACTTCCTTTGTCTTTTAGACGAGCGACGTAAAAAAGTAGCCTGGCATTTAAACAGCTTATTTAAAAACTTTCCTTAATAAGTTTTAAGATTTTATGGTACGCATAGTAAGTTCCAAACACGAGAACAAGAATAAATTTATTATCAGATTATGTTGCACTGTATTTGACAGTTAAATCATACTGACGCAAAACCTAACCTGCTAATCTTAAATTTGACGTAGACTTACAGTCTTGCCAATTTCAAGCAACATTTTGGATTGCCAAACTCAATCAGTTATTGCTGATCACTCTGTAGATTACTTCGTGAAGAGAGGTTAGTCAATTTTTAACTGATTCCACTTTCTAAAAAGTGTATGTTCAGGTGTTTCGCCTCTATAAGAATGTTGAAAAACAAATTGATTGTTTCATTCACTTATGGTATAGCCGGATAGCTCTTTAATTTGTATTATTTTCTCTTGAGAGTGTGAAAGATATTGGGATGTAGCACATCTCGTGGTAATCCAGAGTACCTACTATGGCATGTTACAGTTTAGTATAAGCACTAAAGTTATACTAATCCAACTACATTAGCCATATTGTTTCAGTGCAATTACTCGTATTAAAACCGGAATTTCTGGTCGTGATTCATTTATATCAGTTTTCTGAATCAAGCTTGTGCATTTCAATTGATCCCGTTATTTTTTACACACAGGGCAGAGGACAGGCCCTATGAAGCTCTGAAATATAACCTTAAAATCTGAAATACTTCACCAGGCTAACTTTAGTGTTTTTTCATTGGCCAATTCTGATATGAATAGTAAGATTTTGATTTTAAAATTTTTGTGATAGCGAGGATACGGAAGCTCTGACCTTCCGTCTTGCAGGCCAAGCTCCTTCATGGGGTGTTAGTGCCTCACCATTATTATTGTTATATGATCGGAACAATTCCTATAAACAGCTTAAATTTGATCATTTATTTAACTGTAAGATATTGAAACTCGTTCATAATGCATTGACCATAAACTGCAAATTGTCATCCTCGCTCGGTATTGGTCAAAACAAATTTTAGCCTCTATTTTAGGCAAGCTTTCCACCAATACCGTGCCTGGATAGTTGCTTGATCTACAACTTATTTATAGTATTTTTTGCAGATCCATATCAAATGTTTGGACCAACCAGCAGTCGACTAGCGAGCTCAGGTAATCCCACTCTTCTATGTCAGCGGCTCTTAGCAAACCCGCAATTATTCTCTCATTAGCATGATACAAGCAACGCTTAGATTAAGCAAAGGAAACGGAAAAATCGTTTCATCAGAAGCGAAACGCTATCCCGAAATTAGGAAATCGCGGACACGCCAGCCCGAAACTTATTACGCTTGGCATTTTGATTCCAATAATAACGTAATTTTCCAAATACAAAATGAAGGATCGCATGTCGCGGCAAAATCAAATCAGGAATAAACTAAGCTAATTATATACCGGTGACGTGTGCGGTCACGTGCTGGCGCGCGGCAGGCTCAACTTTAAAATGCCCAACTTCGCAGGGGCAAGTCGGCAATTTGACCCTCGGCCACCCCATGTGAAACAAAAGCTAAATGGGCCCCGAAAGCTATCATTAAATAAGCATTAGCCGGTAAAATAATGATTTAATGACATTTAGCGCAGTTTTTTCACTTTATTTGAACTGTAAATCTGGCCGACACTCCCTTATTGACCCCGTAATTGCTTATTTGACTAATGTTCCTGTGACGGAGGTAATTTCAGTAACGGTTGCTGTAGCTGCCTAAAAAATCACGGCGGGCTAATAAATATGTATACCAGCTGTTTTGCCCCCCAAGAGTTACTCCAGTGATTATTATAGTTTTACTAGCCAACACAAATTCCATATAAAATTATAACACGTGAAAAAAACATTATCAAAGTCACCTTAGACAAAAATTACGTATGTCTCTGCTTGAATTTGGAACTTTGGAACATTTGAACTACTTACCGTTGCATCTACTCTGTCAGTGTAAGCTCAATCCAATTGATTTTTTGATCATTCCACGTTTCCAAAGTTCATTTATAGCATACGCGTATTTGATGATCAGTGCAAACCATGACGTAATATATAAAATTAAAGGATTTGTCTGATGTGCTGTTTAGGACTTGTAAAATTAAGCTGGCATAAAGTGACAGTTGTATTAATTACAATGACCTACTTTCTAAATCAATACTGCACAGTGCACATACAGCTTATATCTATCTTTTTCTTCCTTGGGCCTCTTTGATGAAATTTTTTAACCCGTAATATAAGTTTAAAGCATTTGCTTATATAACAATGCATTAAAAATTATAGCATCTGCGTAATTTCTCTCCTGTCCATGGAAACGTAGCCACATTTTAATTTACAAGCACGCCAGTGAAATGGAACATTAATTTTACCATTACTATTAAATGCAACAACTACCCTATGTATTGCAAACCTATACTGGCAAGTACCCAAACAACCTGGCAGATTTGAAGGATACAGGAAGCTGTGTCAAATATCTTGTCAAATTTCAAATCTTTTGGCAAGAATTGCAGACTGACCCAGCAGGAAACTGGGCAAATGACCCATAGTCTGTAGGACATTACAATTTTACGCTTGGGAAGCAAACAATGACCCGATACAAATTTAAAAAATCACAACTGCACTGATATTTCATTTTTTCAAATTATAATTATAATGCTGCAGTAGCATATTTTAAACAAAGAAACTAAAATCAGTGGAAAATCTGATTTTAGTTAAGTAATTATCATTTCCATATTAAGTATTTCTTGAAGAATTTGCTAATTTTATGTTACTATTCTCTTTGTTTGGCATATTCTTTTGTTGTTTGTGTATATTATTTGTTGGAAGCTCTCTCTAAATGGTTATTAACCACAAATCTCCTTGTCCACCACTATAATGTCATGCTGAACGGTGAGTTAATATAAGAGAAGAAATGTCATTCATCTTTGTATTGACTAACAACGAAATGTTTCAATATACTGCTATCAGTTCGTCCATTTTCCAGTACATGCAATCGTGTTACTGCCACAACAACTAAAGAGAAGCGAAAGGATTTGCTAAGGATACAGAGGCCTTGGAGACCCATGGTTTGTTTTAAGACTTGTTTCCCCGTGCTCCTGTCTGTTGCTGTTTCTTCCCATCTTGAAATCTTTAATCTTTTGAGATCTTCTCTGACTCGATTTATTCATATGTGTCTAAGTCTCCCCCTTATTCGTGTGTCTAGTCTTTTCCCTTCTTTCTTACGTTCTATCTAGTAGTCATTTTATATACACAAGACGTCTCAGCTTTTGTACTTTAATAACCCTGCTTTATTTTCCTCTCCATACACTTCATATAATTCTTGATTCGTTCCAAAATAAATAACATATTCAACTTTTTCTTCTTCATTATTCCGGTTGCCCATCTCCATGTACTTGGTTTTTGTTTAATTAATCTTGCTGTGTGTTCTAGGCTGTACAAGTATCTATTAGTTCTTTTTTTCTAGCTATTAAACAGACGTCATTAACATAGACAATACATTAATGTCTTCCTCGCTCTCTCTCACAAAGTGGGTCGCCGTGCCTGAGTCCCCTATTTACTTCAATTTCTTCCGATACTTTCCCATTCACATCACTTTGCTGATTGTATGTCGAACTGTAATTTTAACCGGTTATATAAGCCCCCCCGTATCTGAAGTTTTGCATAGCTTCCAATAATCTCTCCATTTTTCTTTGCATTTCTTCTTTTGTTCAAATTTCTTTTATTAAATTATGCATTTTCCTATGTAGTTTATCCTCTCCTTTTTTGTCATTTCTATTTTATCGGGTTTTTCACCAGGGATCTTTTCATTTTTTAAGATTCATTATTGTTTTTTCTTCTGGATCAGGTAGTTTCACTCATTTTTGAATGATATTTATCTTGACTACCTGTGTTGGTTATTCGCGTCTTCTGTTCTATTTGTTCTTTTGTGTTGAACGTTACGTCGAAGTATTTCCTTCGTCTGTTTAATATTTCTTTACTCTCTCTTAGCAGATTCTTCTGTATCTTCAAAGAATATCGATTATTGGTCATACCCTGTTATCTTTTTTCACGTCTTGATAAAAGTCTCTAGCTTCGTTATTATTAAAATATTTTCTAGTTGCTGTTCAGTTATCTCCTTTCCCTATTTCGTCTCACTTTTCTTGCCTCTTCTATATATTTTTGTCCGTTTTCTGCTGTTGGGTGTTCTATCATTCTTTTTCTGGCATACTTGTTTTCATTTATTACTTTTACATTGATAACCATACCACCTTCCTTTATTTGCTGTTGTTCTCCGTCTCTCTTTTAGTTGTCTTTCTACCTTTTCCCATTTTTCTTCTATGCTACCGATTGTATTATCTGTTAATATTTCTGTTTTGTTTTCAATCAGTTCGCCATCTCCCTGGTTTGTAATTCTTCTGTCTGGAGTGGTGCATGTCTCTTTATGTAGTTTTTTATTCTGGAAATCGGTGCTCATAATCTTCAAATTATAGTGTCATGCGAATTCTTTCTATTTTTTCCATTTTCGTTCTATCCTTTATGCATGCACATATCTTCTCTTCTCAGCTTGTCATTGCAATCACCTATTATGATCATTATCCGATATCGAGGTATTTTTGCATATTCCACCTCCAGCTGCTCAAAGAAAAACATTCTCTTCTTCTCGATTGGTATATGAAGATTTCCCTCTAATTCGTATGCTACACATGCTACTATTATTATTGGGACGAATTTTACTATTGAATGTCTTAATCTATTTTCCGTTAAAAAACCTGCCCCTTTTCTCTATCTTTGCGGCCACTATTAAAAATGTGTAATTATGTACATTCGTTATTATATACCTGTTCTATTTTGCCTCCTGTAATGCCACTGCATCTTCTATCAGACTTGTTAAAGCGCTCTCGCTATATATCCCTCTTATATTTCAACCTTAGTGCCTAATCTGGTTTTGTTTTTATTGCCTTCGTTTTTGTTCGATCCCTTCCCACTTTGCATCCATGACTTGTCGTCCTTCTTTTTACGTCCTTCATCTAAAAGACAAAAGAAGTATTGTAATCGTGAAAAAATCATCTTCCGAGATTGCTTCATATTTCAAGTTTCCCTATTTGACGAAAACGTCTTTCTGTACGTCTGTCCGCCTGTCCGTCTATATGTTGGCTGTATAGTATTTGTTAGAGAAAGACGATATTTTGCACGCGAATTATATATCTACCTGATTCGAAACCAAATATCACAGGGCAAACACCTTAAAAATACACTGTTACCTATTTTTGCTTTAACTCAAGAAGAGATACCAGTAATATTTTGCATATAGGTCAAGTTTATGCCTTTTAAGTAAATAGGACCCAGCAGATACTAGGTAAATGTCATAAAAACGATCAGCACGTCCTATATAAAGCAGTTGCAAGCGAAAATAAGAGGCTTACCGTGGCCGAACGGGACTAGCGATCGGGTCCGACTGGGATGCCCCCAGGCGCTGAAATCGTTCGAATCCCATTGGCTGCATTTTTTAAATTTCAAATTGGTGTAATTCGCATTACCAAGTATTTTCTTTTATTGTTCCAATATTATGAAGAACGTTAAAATATTTGACCCCTAGGTGTAAACCCCTTTACAGGTTTTTCTCAATGATAAAAGCTTTCTCTACTATTCTCTATAAACACTGTATTATTCCGTTTTTTTTCTCTTTTTCCTCTCTTTCAAACTTTTCCAATAGCTGATTTATTTTACCAATTAATTATTTTCTTCAAGCTTCAGGAAAATGAGACATACTCCTGGATTGATAATGATAAAAGTGTTACTTCATTGCCATAACATCTAAACATTTTATCTGCGCTCGTCAGCGGCAGATCAAGTTATTAGGTATCTCAGCTGACGAGCGGAGATACAGCCAATTAGCGAAATCATTTGAAATTCCTAACTTGGCGGAATTTGCTACTTCCGGCGGCGGGATACACTGATCACCTTCTAAATCTGATATATTAAGAGCTGCAATGAGTTTTACTTAAGAAACTTGTACATAATTGCAAAATATAAATACAAATTCTCTCCAAATTAAAGCGGGTTGACAGACGAATAATTATAGACTATTGATTTTGTTGACAACGTTGCTTATAGTGAAGTCATAGTAACGCTCTCCAAAAGCAAGGTACATTTATCAGTCTACCCAATCTTCTGTCTTTAAATAATTCGTGGTTTCTTAACATTTCTTAAATAATTAGAAGAAAAAATACTATATGTTATTCGAAGCAAAAGTATCTTTATGTGGTTCTGTTGTACCAGCCATGCCACATAAAGTGTAACTTTTGCTCCTAATAACATAATATACTATTTCCTCTTGTTCCCATCTAGCTTCTTTTTTTATATTTGCTCCTTCAGGTTTCTTACTTCTTCATTATTGTTTTTAATTTGTTGGTTTACTTCTATCCCTGTTCCAGCACTTTCAAAATTTTTATTAATTATTTCAGCCTAGCAGTTGTTTTGCCCTTGTGATGTTCCATGCTACTATTTTCAAAATGCAATTCAAAAATCAAGCAATATAACATGTGTACAAATATAACCAAAAGTTATCTTATTATAATCCCAACATGCCTGGAAGAAGAGTCAGTCTAAAGCTGGTATAGGCTCAATTGATTAATCCGTGATAGAAATTGATTAGTAATAATGTTAATAATATATAATCACCATAAACATCATGAGGATGATATGCCTCGAATAATTTTATATAGTATCTACTAAGGTAGACTAAAACCATTGCTTAATTGTAATCGATAGTAAAATTTTAGACTGTGCTACTGAACAGCGTATCGCAATACACCAACAGTTACAAATCTAAATTTCAACAAATTACATAACGTTATTCTAGAAGAAAGGGTAACAAAATCCTGAAACAGATAAAATAATTCACCGCTGCGTGGAGGTACAATATAGTAGCAGAAATTCTGAAAATCAAAATTATATGGCAGTATAGAAAAAGACACCGTAGAAGAAATGAAGAGATATGTAATATACGTAAACTAACGAGATCAAAAGAAAATAAAGCTTACAGTGAAATACTCTATCAAATAATAACGCATATCTATCAACATGGTGTATTCTTGCTAAATAGAACTATGCTATAGAATTCTTCCATAATATAGAACATTAAGTTATAAGCAGTAAATCACCAGTACTAGGAAATAGTCTATCAAACAAATTAAACACATTCACGCAAGAGTAATCAGGTTTCGATATGAAGAGAATAGTTCAGGAAGAGGATGCTATTTCACCAAAACTGTTTCGGTTTGCTGTAGACTACATATTCAAAACATTACTTTAGAATAAATCATTAAATACTAAACCATTCTGGATTTGTGTCACGTGACATAAATCAAATCATATATATGGTGAAACACATCATTTCAATCTTGATTAAACGTCAATACCAAAAGAAGATGACTAAGGAGTTAGTAGGGCATTTGGTTCTAGACCACAAAATGGCTAAACCTATGCTCATATTTGCATATACGGTAAAGATACGTTATAAATTGCCTAAAGACCAAGGAGCTCTTTGCAACATACAAAACTCTAAAAGAATTCGATACGTGTTCTGCATAATGATAACGAATTATTTCGTCATTAACTACCAATCTAAACAAAGAATTTGCTGAAGTTTACGAATGGCCGTTTGATTTAAGAATGAATGGATGACGCAGATACCTACCATTGTTTCGTACACACTCTTTTAAACTTCTTCTTTTTCCTTTCAAGTTAAAATAGAACAAAGGTATAACCCCTACTCTTCCAAGCTCTAGACAAAAGTGAATCTTACTCTAGTAGGAAAATCCTCACGGATAGCAGAAACGTCCATGCTACTCTTAAATAGATCAACCCCTCTTTGCTTTCTAATATTAATTTTAGTTTACAAGTCGCCTTAAAGAAAAATATATAAAAGATCAATTTGAAGATCTCTCAGGCTAATGCAAGTTGTCAGTGCAAGAAATCGGGCTATTTTTATAATCTAACTGGTTACTCAATCTGTTTCTCCAGCATATGACAAGAAAGAAATCTGAAGCCATTTTGAACACCTGTAAGGGAGAAACGCTTGATCCATTCTTCTTGAAGAAACTGTGTGCCATGTGACTGTAAAAAGATTTGTTTATTCACATATCCACAGAGATAAAATTTGCTTGCTCACTTACCTACCCTAACAATAAAAGTTATCAGTTCCTCCATAAAATATAATAACATGATTCAATTTCATTATATTTTCATTTATGAATCTATGTCTACAATGTAGAATTCTTGAAAAAATAAGAATTTATCTTCTTCAAAATTATTTCTGACAGGCATAGACTAACAAATCGTTCTAGACAACAAAAAATTCCTTGTTTTAGCGTTTCTTCGATTTCAAAGTTAGGTACACACACGAAGCATTGTCAACTGTTTTTTTTAATTGATACGCTAGTTTCGTATTTTCCAACCCAAGGAAAAATAATACTGTACTGAACAGCATAGCTTTTAAAAGGGCAGCTCAAATATGAGTCAAGCTTGTACTTCTTGATAAGACTATCGAGCAGCTAATAATGTCAGTTATTCAGGGTGTGATATCTCCTATAGAAGCAATGAAGAAAGACTATCAGTACATATGGGGCACGAGTAAAGGACATTTACAAAATGAAGCAAAAGAAAACACCAAGTAATTTAAATACTTTACAGTAATTTAATTACACAAAAGTAATTGAGTAATTCAATTCCAAATCAACAAAAAGGAATTTATTTAGTAATTTCATTACAAAGTATATTCATTACTGCTCAGCTCTGGCCACATATGTGTATATGTTTTGTGTGTACTCTACCTCATAGACCAGTTTTCAGAAGAAAACGAAGTTAATTATCTCGCAACGATCCTCTTGAATCGTTTTACGTATTAAACCTTCCACTTACTTTAATATCTTTTCAAATTCTCTCCATTTCGGATAATATCAGCATTACACTGCTAACTAAAATATGATAAATTTTGTTATAATCAATTACAAGAAACGATATGTTTGGGCAAACTAATGAAAGTTCCGTCCTGCTTTTCGCGTTTTTCACCTGACTAGTTAACGTCAGGTCGTTTTAAACTCCGGTGAAGCTGATTTTATTCCGAATTCCTATTCGCCGAAAATAAAAGGAAACACAAAGCAGTGCGTGCCAGATAATGCGTGCGCGGGTTAGAACTTATGTAGGACCAAATTTAGATGAACCTGATAACAAATAAAATATTATGCTGAAGTGGGAAAAAGATAAATATATCCGGTAACACCACTTTCGGTTATATTTTCGGCAGAGAATTTGCTCGAATTTAGAGAGTTAAAGGGTTTATCGCCGTTTACGTGCTCCCTCCTGAATATCAGAATGGCTTCCCGCGTTTTGTTATAAAGCCGAATAAAAGATGTAAAAATATAACGTAAATATAGCTTTTATTGCTTTATTTGGTACTTCCTCGCCATATTTTCCTCAAAATAGCTACTTGGGGGCATATCGTGCTACACGTTTATATTTGAAATTAAAATTAGGAACTGATTAATTCGTTAATAGTTAAACTCATAAAATTAATAAAATGAGATATAGTTATAAATTTAAACAATAAAACAATTATTTCAAAAAGTTACAATCCCTACAAAAATATAACAACAATTACAATTAAATTGCAAGATGGCCCGAGTACTTGAAGCAATCGATAAATAACAACGAAAGGGCTGAAACGCCACTAGCAACTGAGAACTGACACTGTTGCAACGCGAATTGAAAACATGTCGGACCAATGTCGACTGGAAACAAGGCATCAACGTTGCGTCCTGACGTCAGCACAGATAGGCAGAACTGGCCAATGCGACTCTCTTATCTGGAGGATCGTGGCGGAGTAAATTCAATCATTTGGCAATTCTACCTATCTGTGCTGAAGTCAAGCCAGAGCGCTGAAACCTAATTTCTAGGCGGTAATGGCCGGACAGCTGAAGATCATTTGGACTAAGTGACCAATAACTTTTATGGCAAGTTTTGAGTGGAAATAATGCAACGCTAATGATTGCCACTGATTATGAAAATGTATATCTACTTCTTATAACCATTATATGATTCACAATGAAGCATTAGCCTAAACAAGACTCGGATGTCGTTATCAGCTGTAGTTTCTATTAATTATGCAAAATACGAAAATGTTGGGAGTGTCATTAAAAGATACAAAAAGAAACGATTGACTAAGAGAAATAACAGATGTAACAGACGCAGTAAAAAAAGCAGCTAACTAAAATGAAACTGGGCGGAACATATAATAAGAGCAGAGGATAAAATTCTAAAAACAAGACCCCGATTAAACGCGAGAAGTGTTGGTCGACCACTGAAAAGATTATATAAAAACTATAGCCGGCATGCAATGAAAAGAAAACATACTCTTATACTAGTCATATATTTGAAAAAAATCAATTATAACGCGCTTTCGATTAAGCCTTACTTTGTTGGCAATACGCTGGTTGGTAGGACATTAATAAGAAGTGCTTCGGCTAGCTCAACGTGGAGTGGATAACGAGCCAGCTGCAACTTTAGATGCGACTCTGAAACACTATAGGTGACAGATGCTACTGGATTCAAAATAGCTGGCACATCTAACTAACAATTAAAATAAAAGCAACTTGCCGTTAAAAGCGTATCCCGCAATATTAATTTAAAATGCGATAATAACCACAGGCATGGGAAAATAACAAACCCTAAATAAGTTCAAGTACAAATGCTCTTTTGGACATATCGCAAGAAGACGTAGCAGCAGTTTAGAAAAGGTGATAGTACAAGGTCACATCAAAGGGAAGAGACCTTCCACCAAAGAGCTGAATCGATCAAGTCAAAACGCTTACTGGAAAACCTTTTCACTAGCTTACTGATTATGTCACTGGTAGGAATGATAGGAGACAAATAGTTAATACAGCGATAAGCCTACAAATGTCCACTCAAAATACGCAAATTTAAAGCAATTTAACACGACTAGTGTTTGTAAACAACAATAAGGGGCCAACAACCTTAATAACGTAGAATAATCCAATCACAAATAGAGCTTTGAGTTATTGTTCAAATAACACTAGGTTCGTTAGATTCGAGACGGGCTCAAAATTCAAATTATTAGTATTTTATAAATTATTACAGAAGATTCAATAAATAAATAGTACCCGGGATGCAAGCAAAAATTTTTAATAAATCGGGCGCCTGGCTCCGAGTTGCGTGAAATTTATAATAGTATATTATGATACTAGTGTATAAGTACGCCTTTAAAGCACGTGCGACGAGTTTAAGAGCACGACGCAAAGCGGAGTGTTTTTAACATCGTTAGTGCTTTAATAGCACTTATACACGTGTATCATACGCTATTTTTTGTACGATCGTAACAGAAATATAAAAACTTAGTTCGGTGACACTTTTTCCGTCACATTGTGTTAGATATTCCAGGTTATGTTGTATGTATTAAAACATGCCACCAATGGCAACGTACGAAAAAGACGTAATTCAGGCGCTAATATTAAGAGTGCTACAAACGTCACTTTTGACACTAGAAACTATGGAAAAGCTTTATCAGATGCTCAACCTATTTCTATCGTAATTCATGTAACGCACCCCTATCGTCAAAGGCACATCCCGAGAGATGACGCATTTATAAATAAGATAAGGTTATCGCCTTAAAAAAGAAGATCTTTGCCAATTGCCAGATGGTACACTTCAAATCGCAGTGGAACATGCCAGGAATGGTAAATTACAATCAAACTGTCACGATGCCGATCCACCAAGCACTGTGGTTTTTCTCAAGTGTGCGATGTAAAGGTTCTTCGGCGATTGCAAATTATTACGAGCCTCTCAAAATCCACACAGAGGACATCGGGGTTACATGAGAAACGAGGACCGAAACAAAAAACACCTATAAATAAATTTGACCACACGTCAGACCACAGAAAAATAATAATTCAGGGCTTAACTTCGGTTTTGGGCGGCCAACAGGTATTTCCTTCCAAACACTATCAGATCCTGATGTAACAGACGAGTTCAGGAAGCCAATAAACAGAATCAAACCCGCATGGGTGATACGCAGAAAATCTTAAAGAGTTACTAGAAAACAGTATAGACAACCTGATACACAGTGCGCCACCCAAAGTAACCTATATGGAAAAATATACTTTGAGACCGTTACACAATCGGGAACAAGCATATGAATAGTGTCACTGAAATATGAGGATAGAAGGAAATAGATTGTATCTTCTCTTTATAGTACAGCAAAAATAGTCATTTCAACCGTAAGCTGAAGAATTCCAGGAATTGAGAAAAGAAAGATCTTATAAAGAAGGCATTGGAATTTAACTTTGTAGACTACCTATCATATCTTCGCTCTACATGCTTAAAAGCCTTTCTATCGGATTTCCATATATATTATATTGTGTACATATGGTAGCATATAATCGTATCGATGTAATAAAGATATATGTACAAATTAGACCATTAGGAAAATTTAGCACTTCAAACTTTGTGGAAAAAGATGAAATTAACGTGTATTTTAGGAAAATAGACTTGGGTAAGCAGTATAAACAACGAAGATAGCTACATGTCTACAAATTTGAAAACATTCATTGATCCACAAACCATGTTCGATGATTTTGTTATTTTTTATAGACATCTTTAGAAAACTCTACCAAACGTATTTCATATGAAAAGAAGGTTGAAAATGTGTGGCACAAAAAACGATACGATACGTATAACGATACAATGTTGATAATTATTAAACAGTCACTATCAATAAGCAACGAAAATAATTAAATTTCATTTTGAAACGGCTATAAAAAGACTTTCTTTAACCCTATACTAATTTATCTAACAAGTGTCTATATGACCATGTCTATTTTTTAAATATGTGAATTGACGCACCCTGCCTAAATATTAAAGCGTATGTATGATTGAATACATACAACACCTTTTTCAAATACTGCGAAAGTTTCGTAAGTATCGTTAAACCCCTGAAATTCCTTCTCAAATACCAGTTGTAAAGCCCAGGTCGTTAAGAATGAAGTTTTCCCCATTTTAAAATTCTGACAGAGGACACCTTAATCATTCGTAATTGTAATACTCATGAATTTTTAACAGTGAAACCTAGAATACGATTAATTCAGAACGTCATGACACATTCATGTGTCGCCAAAAAACAATAAGCGGCAATAATTATGAAGAAGTGTGTCCAGAACATGTGCTAGAGTTTCCGACTTCCAGGTGCATGTTGTTAAATCACAGGCCCGTGCGTCCGTTTCCTTCCGCCGCATTTACAAGTTAAATCACATTTGAATTTGTAATTTACCAACTGACAAAAACATGATTACTAAATTATGCCAAACCCTGGATTTATCAAATCGGTCTATCCGCGAACACATCTATAACAACGCACATAAAATACGCCGCGCTCCCGCTTTAACAACTGGAAATCACGAAGTTTGCCCTCAAAACTATCGACTTTACCGTGAAAGAAGTTCTGTGCAAACTCCTTTGTTATTGCCCATTTCAAAGATATTTCCTACGTATCAAATAAAAAGTGGGATAACTCTCATATATCGATTTTGGTAATCAACCACAATTTTCGTGACTACTCTAACTCAAAGTGTCACAGCGCTAAAGACAAGGTACAATTGTTTTAGGTTCCGGTCAAATCCAACTATGGCAGTTTCTTCTGGAATTACTAAGTGACTCATCGAATGCTGCCTGCATAACATGGGAAGGCACGAACGGAGAGTTCAAACTCACAGACCCAGACGAGGTGGCGCGCAGGTGGGGAGAAAGAAAGTCCAAACCCAACATGAATTACGACAAATTATCGAGGGCGTTACGGTAAGTTTGTTTTTTACAGTGATAGTGTTTGTTATAGATATTAACGATACAAGTTTGATTATGAGCATCTTAACGAAACGAGATTGCCAAAATGAAGCGGTGAGCCGAGTTTTGTGGCAATCAAACGAGTTTCGTTATGTGCCATAGGCAAACGTGTATTGTTCAATATTTTATCTTCATCAATAAATTCTGGTTGAATGTATTTTTTTATATATAAAAAGAGTGCGGTTATATCCATTACCGCACTCATCGCGGTAATGAAGCTCTCAACGATACTAAAATTAATTTGGTTAATAGTCTATCTATAACAACGCCGATGAAGATAAATAATATTAAATATCAAGTCAGCATCAATAGAACGCAAAACACGTACACTGTGCAACTGCTTGAAACTTGTATTATTTTACTATTGCTTGTGTTTATGAACAGTCTCTATAGCGTGTTACCAAATGTTAATAGCTTCTTTAATGAGCAGTACTTGGTAGTCTTTAATGAGCAGTACTTGGTAGATAGATAATCATGAAGTCAAACTATCTTTTCTAAAAGAGGGCGTGGATGTATAAATCGTTTAAGTAAGATAATAGTGAAATCAAAAGACGCCAGATTTTGTATTCCAAAAAGTGGTATTAGTAGACAACGTCTTTTGTAGGATCACTAATAATCACTAAATAATTTACAGCCCTAAAAGAACCCAGCGAATCACCTTTTGCACTAAATAAATGCAATGTCTTTATGTAAACTGATCTTTCCGTCTTATTTGTACAAGCATAAACAATTGTTGCAAGTGAAGATATATGAAGAGATCATAAAAAAACCGATTTCCCATAAAGGGAGGCATCCGACAGGGCGATACAATTTTACCAATGTGGTTCCCATAGGCCTTGGCAGATGTTTTCAACTAACTGGTATGGGACAACAAAGACCTTAGAATCGATGGCTCATACGATGGCTACCTTGGACACACCATAAAATTATCCAAAGAAAATAAGTTCACAGAAATGACAGGAACAATAAGATTATCATGAGTAGCTTTTGGCAACCTCGGATACATCCTTAAAGACAACGATATTCCAATGAACATAAAGCGCAAAGTCTAGGACACATGTATTTTGCCGATAGCTACTTACGGTTTAGAAAGAATGGCGATCAACAAACCAAACTCAAACCGACTACGAGTGTCATAGAGCGCCATGGAACGAACAATGCGTGGTGTATATCTGAGAGATAGAATAACGAATGAAGACATCAGGAAAAGAACAAAAACAGTGAACACTATTGAACGCATAGCAGAATCAAATGAAGATGAGTCGGACATGGAACAATGGAAGATGAGAACAAATGCATAACGAAAGTTACACATTAGATATCGAGAGAAACTAAGACAATTACAGAGAGATCAAAACGCAGACGGATAGTTGGAAGACACTGGTTCCAGATAGCTCAAAATAGAGAGGAATTAAAAGACTCAGAGAGACCTATGTCCAATAGTGGACTAATACGAGTTAAAAAAGATACTTTTATTGAGCATTTCACACTTCTGCCTGCTGGTTTGTAATGTTACCATGCTTTGTACGTTCTTCCATCACATACATACTAAACAACTTTGCCTGTAACTGTCAATGGTTTGTAAAATACTAACAACGTTATGTTCTTCTAATTATTCTTCCTTTGTTTGTATATTCTGCCACAGGTCTCAAAAAAACTATTTTTTTTTCCTTTTGTCTTGTGTAAGAGTCCGATTTTCGCTGCCGTATAGTATCTGAAATGAGATGATTGTTCCCCCTTCCGTAGTTACGTTAAATTTTAACAAGACGTCTCGTAGGCCTTAATATTTAAATACTTATTTGCCCTGTTTGTCCAATTAGTTAACTCAGTGAATATATGAAACCCTCTTAATGCCCGAGTCGTGATTACAAAACATCAATATTTGCCCCTGTATTGCCGTCAGGCTGAAACTAACTTCAAACAATGCACAAAGAAAGCCGATTTGTTTAGACAATATAGTTAGTCACATAAACAAAATCATGCAAAATTAAATTAAATCCCCAAACAACCTACGTAAGATAAGCTCGCAAGTACGTTGTAAAAAATACATAAAACAGTAAAATAAAACGCTAAAATAACTGTTTTTTAAAACTCAAATCTTGCTAGGTGCCCTTGAATCAAGCACTCCTTAGACTGTATCAATCAAGTCCGGAATGACGTGATGCTGGGAGTCCCCGATTACGGACAGGTCATCGAGAACTGTTGAATTGGCGTTTACCAAAATGGGCTTCAAAGATACCTTTGAATATGGCACAAACTTGTGTACCCACCGGTACACCCGGAAAATGCGTTTGCGTAACACAAACGCTTATTTGCTGTACTTTAAACTGTAAGCAGCAATTGTTTACTCGCTGCAGGCGTCTAGCCGCTTCTATTTAACTTAGATTACTTTGCGGAAAATATGCGCAATAGACTTTGGAGGTGCATCCTCACAGCTTACTTGGGCAAAGGCCCGCGCTGTAATGGCTTGTTCTTCGTGAAATTATCTTAAATTGAAACTCCCCGCACCCCGCGAGCAGGCTTGGCCTCGGGAAATCAGCTTCACAATGCACACACATTACTTTATAGAGTTTCAGCAATATTATTTTATGAGATTTCTTCCTTTGGTTTCACATATCAAATATATTGTAATCTAAAACCTTATTGCGAATTTAAATGTACTGAGAAAATCATGGCAGTTCTGACCACAAACAAATGCCTGTTTTTATTATAGTTTAGCCCAATCCAGTACCATATACCTTGAATTCATGGTAATGACGATTTCACGTTGATTTTAGGTGCAAAACCTACTACGTTAATTGTAGACGCCAACAATAAAAAAACAAATATAGTTCTAACCGTTGGAGGATGGGGAAACCAGGAGATATTATTAAATTTGCATTGCTTACACCACTTATTCCAATTGACAAAAACATATGCTGTAATAGAATATCCAAGGTTCTCCCGCCATAATGTATCAATGTATAGTTGACAGATCTTTGTACATATAACAGATATTCGATTCAAACTAGAAGAGACATATATAAAAACAATATTAGCAAGTCAATGATTAAACTTAAATAAGTTCCAACTTGTGATTTACTCACTACCATGTATCCCAAATAGTAATGCCATATGCTTTTCCAAGAATGAAAGTGAAACTAGCAACATAGAGTGAAGCCTATCAAACATTTGTAGGTTACAAAATGATCACTGATAAAGTGATATTAATACAAATGAAAGCAACTCCAAAGATCAGCTGTATGCAAATGCACATAAAATAATTATTCTATGCCAACCTGGAAACTACCCTGCAATCGCTTTCTAAGAAAGAGTGGGGACACCAGCATGTATAATCATATTCGAAATCTTTAGCAAAAATACGATGCGCAAAAAGAATAGTAGAATATGCAATGAGGGAGATAAATGCGTTATTTTGCTGAGGTGCAATTTGTGAGTCACATCGCACTGAAGCAAAATAGCAGTCTCTCCGAATTGCATATACTATTTTTGTCACGTTGCAGGAAGATTTAAAATTACAAACCTGGTTTTTTAAAACGTAATATTTTTAAATTTTAAAGTTGGTGGCAGTATAAGGGCATGTAAAATTCTAGATTATCAGGTTAGGTATTACATCAGTTTTGACACAGACTAACGCAAAACCTAACCTGCTAACCTCGAATTTGACATAATTGTTGTTTCAGTCATAATGAAAACTCCCTAGGTACATTTCTCTCCTCTAGGGAATAATTCATTATTTCTGTCACGATTTTGGTACCGTAGAAACCGTATTTATTTCCCAGAAGTGAAAAAAATGACTTTAGAGTCATTAATACAACATTTTTATAGCAGTATCACAGTCTGTATTCATAGATTGAAGGTATCGGAACCAGGTCGATTATATAGTAACCCTAGGATATTTTTAATATGGCTCTGGAAGACACTACCTAAGTCAACTTGTCACTCAAATCATCAATTACTTATATGCACCTTCCAACAAACATTCGGAATCTGTCACAGATCCAAAAAATCTGAAGTGATATAAGTCTAGTAACTTGTGAGAATCCAAACGAACTATGGAATTCTCTAACACATCGTTCAAGCAATCCCATAAACTCTAAACACCGACGGGAGAGACAAAATATGGATATTCAAGCCGTACGTAGTACACAGCTGACGACAACAATCCTAGAGATCTGTTTCAAAACAGAAACGTGGTCAGTCAAAGATACTGTCCGATAGTGACTTGGATTATTAGTATCTTTTTTCTTTTTCTTATTCATATTCTTTTGGTCCAATAGTGGACATAATCTTCCCTCTTCCCATTCCATGCTTTCCTGTCTGTTGCCATTCTGATCTATTGTTTTCCGGATATCTGTTTTAATATCGTTCACCCCTCTCTTTGTCGGTCGTCCAATATTTCGTTTGCCGGTTCTAGGTATCCACTGTACGACTCTGTCCACTAGATGGTCAGCCCAACTCCACTTTTGTTCGGCGACTTTCACAATTATGTCTTTTAATCCTGTTTTTATCTTAATCATTCCTTACGCTTTGTAGCTTTTAATGTAACTCCCAGTATTATTATTTCCATTCCTCTTTGTGTCGTTTCTAGTTTACTAACAATCTCATTAGTCAGCGTCATTGTGTTAATGCCATATGTTAGTATTAGCAAGATGGAGAGGTCGCATGCTTTTGTCTCTAGGTGATTTGGACAGACTTTAGATTTTAAAATAAACGCTAGTTTACTGAAAACTGCTCAGCCTAGAGCTATTCTTCGACTTATTTCAGCCTCCTCATTTTCTTTACCCATTTTATCGTGTGGCTAGATAAGTGTAACTATTGACTAGCTTAATTTGTTCGTCATCCATTTCGATGTTAATTAGATTAGAATGGGGTCGTTTGTCATATCTTTCGTATTTAGTTTGTTCGTATTCAATCCCATTTGTTTCCAATATTCACTTAGCTCTTTCATTATAACTTCCAATTCCTCTTTGTTTTTAGTTATTAACACATTGCCGTCAGCATATCGTAAAAGTGTAAAATCTCTTCCGTCTACGTCCCTGAAATATGGTTTTGTTCTGCTGAACTCTTTCTACTATTCTAATTTTCTTTGATGTTGTTGAAGGCTTTATGGTGCTTGTTGCTTTTTTGTATATGTTCTTAATTAAGAGGTTTGATTAAAAAGTTCCCACCATTTTTATTTTTTGGTCCTCTTTAATGTAGTTCACATCGGATATGACACACTTATGGCAGCGCTTCTGCTAATCCCCAAAACACTTCTACAACGCGCTTTTTGGTATAGCCTTTAGCTCGTTCAGCGATTTTACCTTTACCTTCTCTATAGTCGCAAAACGTTGTCCTTTCATGGTTCTCTTCATATTTGGAGAACCATCTCTGGCTAATACGGTGCCCGAAGCATCACTACGGTGTTGACAAAAATTCAGGAACGCGTAATAAAGTGTGGGCTAGTGCATTATCGTGGTGCAATTTTCACGAGTTGTTTTTCCACAGTTCTGATAGTTCTCTGTGGATTGCTTCACGCAACTCCACGTTTTCATAGGTAATTGATGTGCTAGGCCGCTCAACTTTCTCGCCATCTTCAACGTGTTCACGGACCTCTTCTAAATGGTTGTACCACCTATAAACTCTTGTTTTTCACATAGTAGACATACCAGAAGCCTACTTCAACATTTTCCAACACATAAATTGCACTGTATTTTATTTTTAACACAAAATGTAATGTAAATTCGTATAGTCCTGGCAAATTTAGTGATTCCGGGAACATTTTGAACAAACCTCGTACAGTTGAGTATCAGGTATGAATTCGCCAATTTTCCACTGGTTTTAAAATTGCGTGTATCTCTAAAGTGTCAAAAGCTTTTTCAATATCAATAGACGTTATCAATGATGGAAGATTATATTCGTATTATAATGTTATAGGGTTATTACCTTATACCTAATTGAACGGTTTGTAAATGTGTAGTATATATATTATATTAATCGTTTCATAACATCTGACGACGTCTTCCGATTTCCCGCCTCCATCTAACTCTCTCGTTCCATAGCCCTTGCTCTAAGTTTCTTTCTTCTATCACTTAATTTATTCCATCTCGCCAGCTACGTCTGGGTCTTCCCCTTTTGCGTCTTCCTGGCAGCTTCCACTCGATTATTTTCTTAGGGAGTCTTTCTTGGTTCATCCCCTGCAACCTGCAAGTGTCCATACCATATTAATTGTCTGGTTTTTATATAATCAATAATTGTGATTGGGGCCTCCATTACTTTTCGTATTCTTTCGTTTCGGACATGGTCTAGTCTTGAGATTCTTGCTGACCTTCACCAGAAGTCGATTTCTGTTGCTAACAGTTTGCTTTTGCTCTTTTCATTTATTTGCAATACCTCCGAACCGTACAATGTAATACTTTTCACAATTGTATTATATATGTAAGACTTTTTCCTGTTGGTGATTGTTTTATCCCACAGTACCGAATTCATTCTTGATATTGCTTGTCTTCCTTGAATGTTTCTTTCTTTTCTTTCTTCGTCACATCTACCATCGTCTTTAATTTTAACCAGCTAAATATTTATATTTCTGGCAGATTTTAATTTCCATATTGTTTTATAATTCTAAGTCCTTCTTTATACCACTGATGTTCATGTTTTGGTCATATTCAGTTCTAGCCCCCATATCGTATATTCTTCTATGAGTTTTCTCGTCATATATTATAGGTCTTCATAGTCTTGTGCCAGTATAACTTGGTCATTCGAGAATTGTAGAGAGCATATTGTATCATTTTCCTTATGCATACCCATTCCTGTACATTTTCGTTTCCAAGTTTTAAGTGCTTGTTGAATGTAAATTTTAAATAAGTTTGGAGAGATACAAGAGCCTTGTCTTAAGCCTTTTGTGACTTCAAAACCTTTGCTTATTTGTTGTCCCTCTTTGATTTTTGATATGGATCCCAAGTTTTGAATAGCTTTTACTATTGTGCCACTAATTCCTGTTCGTTCTAAGGCTTCCCAAAATTTCCCGATGGGTATATTGTCATAGGCCTTTGACAGATCTATGAATAATAGATGTACCTCCTGGTTAACAACCGCAATTTTTTTCTCTATTATCTGTGTTAGGGAAAATATGTGGTAATGGTTGATCTTCCTGACCGGAATCCAGCTTGTTCTTCTTCTTCCATGTGTAGATATTCTTCAGTGTTGAATTCAGACTGTTTACTCCGGGGGGGGGGGGGATGAAACTTCTGGGGGGTATTTTTACCTATTGCCACGCAATTCACCCATTCTTTTATAGATAAAAAAATATGAATATGATATGGTAATGTTTCCGGGAGGGAATTCTGTACTGTCCGGGGGGGAATTTCCCTCCTGGTCACCCCCCTGGATTCAATACTGATATTCTTGTTCTAATTTATCTTTTATAATCCGTCCAAACAATCTACTGAGAGTGCTGGTAACAGATAGTTCTCTATATTTTGTGTATAGGTTTTTCGTGCCCTTTTTATGTATTATGGTTATATATGCCATTTTGAAATCTGGTGGAACTTCTGCGCCATTTATATACTGATTAAATAGATATGTTATATTGCGGTATAATAATTCAGTGCCATATATGAGGAGTTCGGAAGGTATGTTTGAGGGACAAGCGCTTTTCCTACGCTTTAGTTGTTTGATTGCTTTTTCTATTTGTTTTTTGTTTATAGTAATCGATGAACCTTGTATAACAATATTTGGATTTTAGGTTTTGTTGAATTCCGGTCGATTTTCAGATAGTAAATCTTGAAAGTAACTTTCCCATTCGTCTAGTGTTATGTTGGATCAGGGTATGCTTTTATTGTGTCTTCTTATGTTTTTAATAATTTTTCATGCCTCTGTGCACCTTCGTCCTCCTATATATGTATTTATTGTATCACATGTTTTTCCCAAGTACTATTCTTTCCTTTGGTGGTCATTCTCCTCACTTTTGCCTGTGACTCCTTATATTTTATTTTGTCTTGTAGATTTTTCGTTTGTACATATCGTAGGTATAATTCACCCTTTAGCTTTGTAATAAATGTGTAGTAATGATGATAAACTAATCGAGCTTTAATTTCCTTTTTTTGTGCAAGAGAATATGAATATGTACATGCATATAATAAAAACGAAGATCAAGGCCTCACTTAACATAAATTTGTAAGTGAACCTGACATTCTATTCTACGGAAACTGAATAACTAATACTTATATAGATATAATGCTAGCTGAAGCCTCAAAATAAATGGAATGCAATGCATCGAAGATACTGCATAGACTTTTCTAGCAACTCTCAAAAAGTCACATATATTTACATAGTCTGACGATTCGAAAACTTCGATCTTTGTTTCTCTGCTTCCTACCCCATAAACAATTGTAACAATAGCCCTCTTGTTGCCCGGTTAACGGTTTAGGTTTTATTATACATAATTCCACATCATCTGGAGCAATATTCCTTCTGGAAAATATTGCAAGAATAGCCTGAATTGATTAAGAGGGGCGGTGCACGAGAAATATTTACCTGAGACGCGGCAGGTCAGGGCCACCAATAATCCATTTCAAAACGCTGTTGTGTGGGTGATGTGGTTAGCACCTCAACTTCGGTACCCAATAGGTTTGAAGCAAGTAGCTGTTTCTATATGGTAACTAATTTCCATTTGCTTTGCAAATTATTATCTAACTAATAACCAACTTTTTAATAAAAAGAAGAGGTAATATTATAAGTGGAACCAACTTTTTCAGCCATGTCGCTATCAATAGCAAATAGCATACGAACGGGAAATTAAATCCAACGATTAAATGAGTGCTTTGTTCCTGACGTTCAACTGGCAAACCGTGCCGATTTCTATTTGAAAACCATCAGCGAAAGATTAATAGTGCGCCAACGCAATCTTCGACATTTGACCGAATAAAAAAGTTCTATTTCGTTCCAATTCGGGGGCAAATAGCATTTGTCATATTGCAGCGGGCCGGCTCGGTGGCGGCGTTTTTTGCACAGATCGAAAGCGAGTGTTCCGCTGGGCCGTTTCGCAATAACCAAGTCAAAGGTCGTAGCTGGCGGTTGGGGCAGCATGAAATAGGGGATGGGTAATCCCATTGCTGTGTTCATTTGTAGCAATTAGTGGCCGATATCGGCTAATGCAGCTCGCTCGTCAGTTTTTCGATTCCAGAACGTGATTGTGCGCCCGATGAAATAATAATTGGTAACTTAGTTGGACTGTAAATAGTTTTGCAGCGAGGACGTCCCGTCGACTTTAGGCTCAAATCAGCGTAAATTATAAATTTACTATTTAATGGAGTAATGCAATGTTAATATTTAAAATTCAGTTGAACAACCTGCGACATAAAACAGTGGAATTGCTTTAGTCATACAGGGCGTAACCTCTAAAACGCCCCAACCAACAATCGGTATTAAAAGTCCTGAGATATACTTATACCTATAAGACTTATAAGAGCAAAGAGAATTTATGATATAACTGCGGGCTGTGATCTTATTACCACAATCTATCGGTCACCCATTCGAATTCCGACCGCGGCTAACGTTGCTTAACTATTAGGCCTATTTGACCATGCAACGAGGTAGAACATTGAGGAATTAAACAACTTCTCTGATGTTTACATTTGAATTAAATAAGCCATAGCTTGTGATATGAAGCTGTCTTTATATCCAAAATTCTACTTAAAAAGAACACAATTCTTCTATAGTTTACAGTGTCAGGGTGCCGGGCTCACCCAGCCGCTGAGGGATGTGCATTTTTAAATTCGGCGAAGGTACTTGAGGTAGTGGAGCCTGTATAAGCTAGAACACGACGCCCGCTCTCCAGATGTTCACCCATCCAAGTACTGACCAAGCAAACTGGAGCTTATCTTTTACAAGTGCCGTGAGATATGCAATACCACTCAGCCGTACAGTTTACGCGTATAAAATAGGGTAACTTATTTGATTTTATTTCTTTCCATTAGTGCTTTAGTGATTGTACCACATATAAATACTCTAGAATCAAACAAAGCACTCAGAGTAAAAAAAAATATATGAAAATTGAAGCAATTTAAATATCCAAAAGATAGATAGATTAATAGACCTCACGCAACTCTAGCTTTCATACCCCATAATCTTAGCCCCGAAATAAAATGTGTACAACCAAACATTTCCAAAGTTTCCTAAAACGTCTCCTCAAATTCGTCTGTATGAAGTCTGCCCCCCCCCCCCCAAATATCGATCTCCTTGGAATTTTTGGTACATCGCAGTGAAACCAAAGTCTCTACCATCGTTCGAAAGCTTCATACAAAATCTCAGTAAATGTTCATAGAAATTCTTATGTATGAAGTCTGTCACCACTACCCCAAATATCTCCCACCCTGGACTTTTTTAGTAGATACTGACTATGGGGTATCACTTATGAGTAAGAGGGAAATGTTGACTGTAAAGATGATCAAAATTTTTGAGAACAAATCTTTTTGTCATTTATTAGAATTTTGCTTGGGTATTTAGACATCTTCACACCCAACAGTGTATCGCAGTAGAACCAAAGGCTGGTATTATCGTTCTAAAGCTTCATAGAACACCTCCGTACATTTTCATCGAAAGTGGTTTGTATGAAATCTGCACCTCTCCTCAGATATTCCCTCCCTGGAATGTTTGGATAGATAATGACTATGGGGTATCACTTATTATGAGTAGGAGGGAAATATTGTCTGTGAAAATGATCAAAATCGTTAGATCCATATGTACAAAAAAATGTGATCGCTTTTTCGAAAATTTTTGGGGTATTTGGGCCTTCTGACAACGAACGCTGCAACGTAGTGAAACCAAAGTATGTTGCCATCGATTCAAGCTCTATAAAAGATCTCTTTAAATTTTCATGAAAATCCATCCCTAACTTTCGCCTCTGTGTGGAACATACGTACATACCCGAAAATAAATTTTCGCCCAGTGTTTCAATACCTCTCGCTTCGCTCGGTCAATTAGATGTACAAGTAGAGTTACAATGGGAAATACCAGGAATACCATTAGCGGTAATTCAAATGTCTAGTAGATCCAGATCCAGCCAAATTTAAACCTACTCTCCTCTATGTCCCTTCAAATAAGCGTTAATATGCTCAAGATTACTCTCGATTTCGAAACAATCCGTTTTAAAAAAACTATTATTATTATTATTATTATTAATATGCTAGAAGCCGCGTAGCGCAGTTGGAAAAGTGCTAGGCTTGCATTAAGCAAATCCTCGGTTCGAATCCCGCGGGGGTCGGAATTTTTCCGCAGCCTTGGCGATTGGCATCGGTCTCGGTGATATCATTCACAGTTAGGCACCAAATTAACTGTGTTCTACTCAGAACCACAGACTTAACCTAAGTGATAGAATAACAAGTTCAACACATCACGAAGACACCGCACACAATGGTTGCTGCGCAAGCACCAAAGGCGCGCTGCAACTCTGTATCTCGAATCCGGGGCAAGTTGAGCATTGTACCGCCAGATGCTAGCGTACGAATTACCAGCCTCTACACCGCAAGGTAAATGAGGTTACAGATAATACAATACATTATTAATATGCTTACCAAAGCACAAAATGGATTTCCGAAAGAAATATCTTGCTTCAACTGTGTATTTACTACCACTCATATAAATAAAGAAACGCAGAGAGTACAACTTGCCTACATTTATCCCGTTTGTTGATTATCAAAAGACTTTTTATAGAGTCAACAGAAACCAACTATGGGTTGTAATGCAAGAGAAGGGATTTCTTCAACATGTAATTACAACAGCTCAGAATTTACATGCAGGCGCTAATATAATTTGCATTAGCGCAAATCGATAAATAAATTGAAATTAACCAAGATGTGAGACAAATGTGCCCAGTGTGGCAAAAATATAAAGATATTTCCATATCAGTGGAACAAAAATTGGACACCATACTTTTTGATAATGATCAGGCGATAATGGCTAAAACAGAAAATGATCTACATCAAACCGTCCAAGAACTTAACTCGGTAGCAACATCTTTCAATCTATCTAAAATACTAGCATTCTATGGCAACAAAAATCTACGAGCTAAAACTGTATTAAACAACAAAACGTTAGACCAAGTCAATAAGTTGTAATTACTTTGGGTATAATATCTCATACAATGCTAATCACAGCGACATAAATGGTAAAATAAACAATTTTCAATATCTATTTGGCACAATAAGAAGAATATTGAAAGGTACAACAGCGGATACGCTTTTGAAATTTTACAATGCAATGGCTGTTCCGACTCATCTATATGGATGCGAAAATTGAACCATGACTAAAGTTCTTAAAATATGTAGCCGGACATAAACTAGACCAAAAAAGAAGTATAGATATAAAAGTTACAAATGTTCGATCTCAATGAATTAATAATAGGTGTTCATTTGAATTTTGGGTGTAGTTAACTTTGGAATTATTGAAATCGTGTCGTGCATTACATCATATGGTTGGATACATAACCTCACATTTAATTCAATATTTGGTTTAAATAATACACACATTATTGGTAATGGAAAGTTATTAGTTTCATTACAACAACAAGTAACTTCACATAAAAAATTTGCCCATTTCTATTGCTGGTAAAACAGGTTACAAGAAGCAGTTACATGTTATGACAGTTAAAAATGAGCATGTAGAATACTCTACGATGTACAGAGACAACTATTTTACTGTACTGATTTTGGGAAAGTGTTTTTAGTGGAAATAAAGATATTTTTGATATAGTTGTATTGTTGTTGTTGTATTGTACAATTATAGGCCATTCAGTAAACACAAAAACATTTAATTTTTTCTTAAGTTGGCATAAACGTAACATATTTGTGCTAGGGATTCTGTATTTTGCTCTGCAAAGGTTTCCACACCTGCATAAAAGTGACTTTGAATTTATAAATGACAATAAATCTCATTATTTGAGTGACAAAGTACATATTATTCTGGAAATTCTTGCCTGAACTTTTATAAAACATAATAAAAATACCTATTAATAAATGCTACATCAATAGTATCCAACACAGTAGTATTTGTTTAACATCCATAAAAGCAGCTATGACAGATGCTAATTAAATGTCACACTCTTAACCTATTTGTTTTAGTAACTTTCTGTAAGTACATTCCTAGACAAAAGATAAATTTTTGAAGTATACTCATGAAATTTTAGAAATCAAAGGCCACTTTGTGTTTTTATGTTTAGTGAACAGACTATATGTATTAACACTCAAACCTCCAATACCTTCAATATGACAAAGCTAAATCTAAGAAGAAAAGTACTAGCATGTGCCGTTCAAACATTCAAACCATCTTAAATACATTGTATTATATTACATCTACCGTTTTAGCGCAATCTGTTGGGATGTCAATTATTTTAAAAATAAACGTCTATGGCAAGTATCCAACCACATCAAAAATATGTCCACTTCCACTAAAACCACTTTTCTAAAATCAGTACAGTAAAATTTACAAAATAAACTCTAGCCTAATTTAAATCCCCAAATCTCAGTCCTTATTTCGGAAATATACCACTGTAGTCGTAACATAGGATTGCGGTATAACTGTTTTTAAGTTTTTTCGAACCCCATAAAAAGGCCGCAATCGACACATACGTATGTTACCAATACCATTTCTCTAAAATGATTGCGTATAAGCAATTATATCGTGTACCTTGTTTACACAATTCATATTAAATCTTGTAAACAGTCGTTTGAAATCATGGAAAATGCAAAATAAACACAAAATATTGCTAGTACAATTAAATGTTATGAACCAGTTATTTATCATAAAAAACCACTTAATTTTGGGAAACACACCCCAAAACGGCCCAAATAGGTTTCTTTTTGTCGTTACGCGGTAGCTCTTTTAGCGCTTTTGTAAAATCACCTTTTAGTGGATTTTCTTTGAGGGTAGCTATGTTGTTTCTTGTAATTAGGTCATTTTAGTCAAGTTATTTTGAGCATTTCAATTTGATACTTTGCTCTTGTTGGGAGCAGGCGCTTATATTTGATGGTGCAGGCCTCTTTCGGTTTTCCAAGAAATTTGATACTTTTCTTCTGCTGTTATTAGAAAGCGGCTTGCGGTCGACAGATGCTTAGGAAGCAGGATTTCTTTCCCCAAGCCTTCGCCATTTCATGTAATGGTGCATTTATTATGGCGTATTTATGTTAATCCTAATTTTCTCTGGGCAATGTGCTGATTTTTCACACTTTGCCACGTTATTCTACATTTGTTTTCCACCTGCGTATTCCGTATCTTTCGGCTTATGGACCTGGAGAGCCTTGAAACGTATCTAAAATCACGACACCGCTATTTGATCTGCGGCATCTTGGATAACGCAAAGTTAGGTTTTTTTGTTTTACTGTCCTATCTCCGCATGGGGTCGCTCTACTTTAGCAATAAAAATCCCTAAAACCCCCATACGTGCTTCATCCAAGCGATCAAGCGCTTAAAATTCGATAATATACTTCCGGGTTTATAGTAATTTTAAACAGGATAACTCGTTGAACTTTATTTATAGTTAACCTTTGCTGCCTGCTATTATTTTATAATAGTAATTAATTTTTGATTTCAGACATCTTTAATTCATTTTGGAGTTTATTCGACTTGTACAATTGTTTGTTAAGATGATATACAAAACTCATTTACTCTGAGCCCATAGCATGTAATTATGAATGCGCTTTATTATCCAAAGGTATGTGTGATAAACGTCACCTGTGCGGATTACGTTTAAGGGCATAGCTTTATAAGTACCTGAGCTCCTTTAATTACAGTGTCTTCGCGTTTGGGATTCGGGCGAATAGTAAGTTCAATTTATTTATAATATAAGCCCGCATACTATTTCACATCGTGATTTTGTGGTAACGACATATATTTGACAATTTTAACTTCTGAATTGCCGTTTTTAGAGTGTCACGAACGCGATCTAATTTTTATATTTGTTTATAATATCTGCCTGAGTCCATTTCGAATACAAACACTCCGCTTAAGTTTTATATTCATTAATAGTAACTTTATGGGTTTATTTTGGATATAAGAACCCCGGCTAAATTTTTATATATTAGTAACTTTAAATTAAGGGTTGGTCGAATATAAGGAGCCCCTTTGTAATTTTTATATCTTAGTAATTTAACTTCTGGGTGACTTTGGAGGATGACAAATGTAGTGTTTTTGAATAGCCTAGTGTGAGAGAGAGACCTTCAACGATAAGTGAAGTTTATTTAGTCTGCTGATTAGCCTGAAGTTATCGTTACCGCTATACGACAACTGGCGCCCATAAAAACCATTTTTCCTAATACTTACTCACGACCGTAACAGTCAAGGATTCGAATTAGTCTGGACAATGAGCTTATCCAGAGTATAAGAGGGAATAATTTAATAAAATTTTAATATTAACCTTATTTATGTTGCTTTTGGATATTCTGCCATATTTAAAAAATATTAACAGATGATAAAAATTAATTTTCATTTAAAAATGACAATGTAGATCCAACAGAAACTAAACTCATTATAAAGACAACACATTATATTCAAAGTAGTATAAAGTTATTTCACGACAAAATTCATAACATTACTATATGATCTAAACATGTCAAATTATACTAATGTTGGCGACTTTCCATAATGACAAATAAAAATACCCGAATGAGTTAAGTACCATTATGTAGCAACTACTTCGCACTGAATGGAAATCATTGCGAATTCTCATTCTTTGATCTGTCAGCGGGAAAAGCTCAAGGCTTTCATGAAAGGTAAACCCCGATGAAGGGAACCCCTTGCTAGCAAAGGACGCCTATATAATTTCCGGATCGGACTGCAGATATAATTGCGAAATCAATAAGGACGGCGGCAGCGGAATCCGGAGGATGTAACAGTCTCCGGAGTCCTCCGGACCCGGAACATGCTGGAATACACCGGACGTACTAATATGCTTCGGAGTCGCCTTTGTACCGGCTACGCACGCATACACTCAGTATGTCATTGTCGACACGTATCAACAGCCACACATGTATCTATACGAGGCGTCTCCTAATTGGTCCTATTTTTTGACGGCCTTGCTGACGAGCTCTTCTCATTTAATCGATTAGTTGCGAATTCAATTTCCGGTGCCGGTCAAGGTTAACTATAACAATAATAATTTTAGTAATGCACTGTATGTAACAGTAGCAAAGTATAGTTTAGTGGTAAATCCCCAAGTTCTTGAACAGAAAAACCGATCTCGAACATTTTCTAATTCAATTTGGCAATCGTAAAGTCTTAACGTTTATAAACTTCTAAAAAGGGAAGACTGATTCGCAATCATAATAAGGCGAACGTACTCTGTAACATTATCTACTAAAAAATTCTTTCGTCTGTAAACAGAACAATATGTAAAAGAAATTTTGTTTCAGATATTACTATGACAAAAACATAATGACGAAAGTGCATGGTAAGAGGTACGCCTACAAATTCGACTTCCAAGGGCTGGCAGCTGCGACGCAACCGGCGACAAGCGACCCCAGCAGTTACAAATATCAAAGTGAGCTCTTCATGAGCTCGTACCACCACAGTGCGAAACTGGGAGGCTTCATGAGTCCACATGCCGGTATTCCAAACTCCACAGGTAGGGTTAAAGCGTTTTTTCTATATCCATTGAAAACTATGAAATGGTTCTTTTGTTTACCCGATACGGTAACTTTGAAGAAGTCGTCTCGTACACCTTAATATTTAAATAATTATTTTCCCTTTTTAAACCCTTAGCTAGCTCAGTGAACATGAATCTTTCTTACTCTCTCAACTAGTGGCTTATGAAAGATTACTATTTACCAAAACAGGAACCTGGTCCCTCTCGTAGTTTTGTCTCGAAATGAAAATAACTAACTAATGCCAATTTGTTTAAGTCAATCTATTCGCTTTAAAACACATAAAAAACACAACCAGCACAAATCAAATAAAAACTAAAATTCAATCCTAACTACAAACTACTTGCGAGAGCTGGATCTACTAGCGTGTACATTCAAACATATCAAACACTCATAAAACATTAATAAAAAACGTATCAAAATAACGTTCGAATAATTATCTTTTAAAAACGCAGATTCTAAACGTCTTTAACAAAAACACAATGTCGATACTTATTTGAAGCCGGCTCTGTTTATCGATGATAAAACACATTCCTTCCCGATTGCAGAAGCTCGCAATTAAACGTAATCTGATCGTGTTAGCCCGAAAACATCTTACCTGGAACACTGCTGTATACCCTTGGATTTAGCACATATTCGATTGTATCGCCTGCTCCTGGCTGGTGTGATGCTAGGGAACCCCCTATTGCAAGCTTGGACACCTCTCATCTGAATGACGTCACAACTTGTGACAAACGCACCTTTTGGTGCAGCAGAAATCGACGTTTCTAAACGGACAGCACAAAATTGTGTACTCACCGGTACAACCGAAAAACACGTGTTTGCTACATTTTGAAACTTTCTGCAGTATTCGATTTACTGCAGGACTTATGCCGCTTTTAATTATTTACCTCAAAGTGACTTGCCCAATGGACTTGGGCAGGAGTCGAGTCACCCGCAGGTCCGCCCCCAATGTTGGGCGAATCGCGACTGCCTTCTTCTTTGGGTGAAACTATCTTCGTCCCACGGATAGCGTATATTTCTTGCTGCACTCCCGTTAAACTGAACTTAACAATACATTTCCAGCGCAGGACCGGCTTCGCTAATATTTACAATTCTAAAATACAATATTAAATGTTGTAATAAGAAAATACATATAAAAAATTACAAGTTGGCTTGGGCTTTACTGTGAAAACAACCATTGCTGGCAAGGGATCTAGGAAAGCCGGTTTCAACTACAATATACAAAAAAAATTGTATTAAAATCCATAGTCGGCATACTCCAAAGTTGTGATGATCAAGCGAAAGTAAAAAGTTTATGACTACACTAACGGTATTCGATAACATATCTTAATTTGTCTTAAAATGAGAATATTGAATATGTTGAAAATGAATGTGTGCAACTATTACTATTTTGACTTAATCAGTGATGAAGGAATTATGTAAAAATACCCTATTGCGGTTATAAGATGATCATCGATTCGCTTTGTCAAAAACCAAATTGTCTGTTGAAACTTTTACCTATCTACTTTGCCTTACACCTAGTATATGCGGAATTACGACATTTGCAATGTGAATAAAGCCTTCAGCCATACTAACTCCTTTTATCAACTTATCAAAGTGGTACTTGGTTTAGTCAAAGCAAATGATGATGAATACAAACCCATTAAAAGCAACTAAATTGGCATACGGCAGAAAAAATGTTTAATGGGAAAGAAGAAATTGTCAATTTTATTCATTTTAGACTCACTGAATTGCATTGCACTTTTTGACAATCGTAATATCATACTTTATGCAAAGGGTCCCGGGTGGTGTAACTTGAACAAGCTTTCACATTCGATCAGCAGAGTTAAGCAACGCTGTCTCTGGTCAGAACTTGGATGGGAGTTCCACGGCTGCATCTCTCGGCGCCTCGTGGTACGGCTATCACGGAAAAAAGTTGGTCCCGGCGGTCATACAACATCATGGCAGTCGTTAGTGGGGTTGGAAGTCCTCATAACTGCACAGCGACGCCTGTAATTGGCCTAACGGCTGTTGGCTGAGTGCGAAATAAATTTAAAAATTTAAAATTTAAAATTTAAATTTAAATTTAAATCAGAAACGCAATCACCAGATATCATTTGTTTCTACATATATTAGAGGTAGTCGTATGCGTATTTTTTTTCTTATGATTAATGGATGATATTACTTCAATTATGGTACACTATGGTGAAACTACATCTGAACCTGACATATTTATTTTCACGGATGGATTTAAAACAGTAGAAGGTACATGAACAGGTACCTTTTCAAATAAACTAGACCTCCAAGAAAGTTTATTAATAGACAAATACACCACCACCTTCCAAGCGGAGGTAATAACTATCATGCAAGGTGCAAACACAATTTTGGAGCGTCACATCCGGAATAGGGCCAATGGGAAAGTTTGGGATAGTAGGTGTCTTATTGGCCGTGGTACTCAAATGAAACTCGCCCTTCAGATATCTTCTTCCCTGTAATTTTTGGATAAATACTGACTATATGGTATCACTTATGAGTACGAAAGATATATTTTCTGTAAAAAATTATCAAAATCGTTAAGTCCTTTTTCTTAAATTGTTTTTTTTTAAATTTTTTTTGGGGTATTGGAGCCTCCTGACAACGAATGCTGCAACGCAGTGAAACCAAAGTCTGACACCATCATTCCAAAGCTTTATAAAACATCTCTGTAAGTTTTCATGAAACTCCATCCGTAACATTCGCCGCTATGTGTGAAACATACATACATACATACATAGACGGAAATTTTCACCCAGTCCTTTCAAAAGTCAATTATTGCTTTATATACTCTCACTTTGCTTTCTCTTGATATGTTTGTTTTTCCATATAACGCTGTTCAGGTATCTTGCACTTTGGGTTGTTTTTATGGTTTGGTTCACAGTTTCGGCAGATAAATTTCTATCCCTTGTCATGATTACCCCAAGATATGTATACTTCGTTACTTGATCGATTACTTTTCCATGTCGAGTTTGCATCATGTAGGTTCTCGTGCTATAACCATGGCTTTTGTTTTCGATATTGAAATGTTCATATTAACATTTAAGCTGCATGCAGTACCAATAAAAATATACAAATTGCTTTACTATTACTAAATATTCCCCAGTGCATCAAATCTCTTTCGGCTCGGAGAGATATCGAATAAATAATCTATCCAAAATGTTAATTTTCTTTTTAATTTACTCTTTTGTCTTCTCAAATTGTTTTTAATAATTTTTGTTTTTAGCTTCTGCCATCTGTCGTTTTGTGAGTTCTTAATATCTACTTAACTCTACTCCAGCATAGTTTGGTGAATCTGTTATCGTTCAGTCTAGCTATGTTCCAGACCCTTCTTCATTTCAATCGTGCCGCCATGTTCATCACGTCCACTACTACGAAAAGGTGCGACCATTTCGCGAAAACTGTTTAAAATGGCTTTGAAAGACGTAGTCAAACAAATGGATTGAAACAGTATAGATATCAACATTAACGGAGACAATAACTATGGTATCGAAGAGCTAGAAAAGAGTAGGGTTGGAAATGAATACATTAAAAGCGAATTGTAACTAGACGGCATCGGCATCTAGAAAATGTTGAAAAAAATATTTAGGACACCTTACTAGATATAAAGGTCTTCAAGTAAAAAAGTAAGAAGAATAAAGCTAATCTTTAAGAACAGTACTTATGTCTAACAGTTTAAAAAGCAAAGCCTTTGATTTATGTGTTTTACCAGTTATTATAAATGGAGCAGAAACGACTTTTGTCGTCAAATCTCAAAAATTTAAATCAGCGCAACAAAGCGTAGCATGCACTATTTTAAGAGTATATTTAGAATGAACTTCCAGCCAGTGCTTAAGACAGAACATTAATCAAAAAAATTGTTACGGATAAAAAGCGTTACGCATTGTGGCTTGTCAATGCCTCGTTTGATTTTGTGCGGTATGGTCGCCCCTGTCCGAAAAGCTCAACTTTGTACAGTCACTGAGGTCACGGAACTTGTTTTGAACGGCTTTCAGCCGCGTGAGATCCGTTGTCATGCCTAACTAGGCCAAGTATCATTTAATTGTCTTCGCGCACCTGCGGGATAACTTTTTGTTCTTCGTTCTCTTCTACAAGCGTCTCCCACTTAATCCCTTTATTATGATGCTATTAGCGTGGAATAATTTTACTAAATTGATGTAATAGAACTCTTATGTATATCACCCATTATAATATTACTCGTTCTAATGATTTATTTTAAGCCTGTTGGTCAGTTCTTCTACTTCTTGCTTTCTGATTAGATCTGAGTTGAGTTTGCCCCAGTCTTCTATTCTTGGTAGGCAGATTTCCATATTCTTTTAGTTCGTCTAGATATTATAAACTGTAGAAAGAGATAATAATCAAATTACCTCATAGTTAGGCTATAGACATTTTAAACGCTATAGAGTTTTATCATCATGGGTCAGCAATACCTGCTAAATCGTATCATCTACCCATGTGAAGTCATATCAGTCTCAGCAATCTCTATTAAAGTAATGTTTTTGATATAATGTAGCATCTTTGTCATTAACTAAGAAAAATTACAAAATCTAATAAACCATTTTCGTTTGCTCTATTAATTTCTAAGAGTCAGTTTGGAGTGAAAAATTGCAAACAACCAAAGTAAAATATTTATTATCGTAAATCAATCTTTAAGGTATTGAACCATCAAAATTTATATATGGAAACCCTGAATCCATATAAATGTTTATTCCAAAAAACTATATCTTTTTACTTGAGTCTAAAGATATTTATCGATAATTAATTGTTTAACATACAGCTCCACAACAGTTTATATCGCTATGTTTTGAAAATTCATTTTCGAGAATTTGCCAACA
Organism: Agriotes lineatus; assembly: GCA_940337035.1. Lineage (NCBI taxonomy): Eukaryota > Metazoa > Arthropoda > Insecta > Coleoptera > Elateridae > Agriotes > Agriotes lineatus. The sequence goes on from OW679199.1 coordinate 94,090,791, forward strand.
ACTCAAAAGGCTCGACAAAGTCTTAAAAGGAATTAACATGCAAGTCACAAGTGGAGCAGCGTAGGCTCTCGTAACACGTACGTAGTAACACTTGCACCCCCTTAATGACGTAATGCCCTGATTGTGTATTGTTTCGCCCCTCGAGAGCACATTACCCGTCATTTAATCGGCCCCTCCCAAATAAGAATATTGTTAACAAACTACCCTAATGCCCTTTACTGCATACGCGGACATCAGAAATCACTATTAATGGATATTTCGGGATTCTCCTGCGGATTTTATAGGCAGGGGCAAAATTATTGCGGAAAGAGAAGCGCTTTCGACAAGATCCAGAAGCTTAATTTTGACGCCATTTACAAAATTGAATTCTGGCTGTTTATCTACTGGTATCGCCAAACTTCCAACAAAGCAGCAAGCGAAAGTGTAGAGCAAACAACAAGAAGTTGGCTGCACTTGTCAGTTGTCATCCACAGCGCATTTGAATAGCAAACATTTCTTAAGTTTTGAATAAACATGGGGGAGCTAATTTGTGTGCCTTTCTTGTATCGCAACGTCTTTCAGATTAAATGCATATTTTGTAAATTATCGCGGCGTCGAAACACCCCATAAATTATTGCAAATTGCCTTTCTATGATGACGGGACAAATGAATTGCATTAACACGCCACATAAATCCAGTGTGCCGTGATGAGAGGGAGTACATCATAGATGGCTTTGTCTCGCCCACAACAAAACGCATTGCTTGGAAGCAACGAAGCGCGGTAGCGGACTATCAAAGACGAAGTGAAGTTCCATGCACAATAAAAATAAATCCATCCATATTGATATCTTTAGAATATTAAATAATTGTTATTTATAACTTGATGTAAATAACAGCATTAACAATAAATTATGTCCATTAATATGATTCCCACCACTATCTGATTTAGGAGGCTTTCACGACCATTGTCGTTATGTAATGAACAACTTCCGATATTGGACTGTGTCATTATTGAAATCGAAGAAATCAACGTTTCGCCCTTCGTACGTGGCTTCATCGGTAAGCGATAAGCGAAAGAGCACGATTACTCAACGTGTAAACCACGCCAGAGCCGAAACTCTTCTAACGATCGGAAGAAGGAATGCGAAGATTTAAAATTTTAATGCAATCTAAATTGCAAAAAAGATTTGCCTCTGGCAGAGGTGGGTTAACACTAAATGATTAAGACCAAATAGGGGTGCCACTAACTTATTATTCAATAACTCGCGAATCTAAGTTGAAAGACACCCGGTGATCTGGTAATCGCAACTTATATTGAAGGAAGATATCTTAATTAGATAAGCTATAACCTTTATAGAAAGAAAACACATAAATACAGCACAATTAACGTGATAGTTATTTCCAATAAATGCAGACGAATAACAAGGGAGGACAGTTCCGTACCGTAAAGAATATTGAATCTATGATCTCTAAAACCAGATACGTAATTGATTAAGGCGCGCTCAATACCAAACCCACGACATGTACACGTAACGTTCACAGCATAACGTGTGTATTTTAATCTCAAAAGTAAGATTAACGCACGCATAAACAAAACGCATGATACGTACGAAATACACATATAAATCACTAATAAATCAGTCCAAATAGAAAAATTTAAATATCATAAGCTCATACACTTATACACTCCAATACATTTTGAATTGCGGAAAAATATTTATCTAAATTAAAGCACGGTTGTATCTCATCTGTTGAATCCAGCGTCCTATGAAAACCAAGTCCAAAAGAAGTCAAAATTCCTAAAAAGGCAAGATGCGAAGTCTCCTAAAATATCAATGGTTTTGTTTTCTTTTGGCGAGCTCGGGCCATTAAAAAACAAAACAAAACCGATACTCGATTTCACCACCATAGTGGAACGAAATAACCCTACAAAACCTGACTGCAGAGGGAAGTTACTAAGAGTCAACACTGCAAGACAAATAATTTAGCGAAATATAGTCAACGAAACGTAAACTCCAACAGAAGACGCCTGAAAATCTATGGCAGTACCAAATATCACGCGCAGATACGATCAGATAATGTAATAACGGAAATGAACATTACGAGTAATGCCACACCTGCGTGACAAGAGACACCACCTAACCCGATGAATAACGTCTTAACTGTTTCAATTCATACACCAAAAATCACTAACGAAATATTAGGATATACTTAACCTCCAAATCTTCAAAACACATGCTTCGGTTACCAAACAGGTAAATATTAGTCACCCAGAGCTGATTAATCAAAATAACGTTTTTAGAGGTGCCCAACAAAATAAGAAATATCACATTACCCATGAAGGGAAAATTTCAGATTTCAAATCAACGCATAACTGTGGGTAATATTAGGAACAGCAAATAAAACTGCCTACATCCTTTAAACAAAACATAAATTAAGTAGATGTTAGATGAAACTATAGGTCAAGTAGATAACTAGGGCTAATATTAGGAAATAAAACAGAAATAATTGCTTACGTCAGAATAACCAAGCGTTGTCCTCCAGACCCTTAAGTGTTCAGAATGCAAGTTCTTAACCTCTTTCTAGTGGCAAAGAATTTTTATACTCAATATTTTTGTAGGTGAAAAATCTAACCGACGCTGAATTATTTAACATTTATATTTGTTCCAGCGTCGATATTCCCATCTCCCGGATCATACTGGAGCAACCCCAGTGCAAATCTGTACTCAAACATCGCCGCCACCACGCATTCGATCAGCCATCACCCAGGGCCCCACCTAGGTGCCCCGCCACTGGGGTCGTACCCGCACTACGCATGACCGGCCCCCTCCGCTTCACCAGGGGCGGAGTGGAGCAAACGACTACCCGTGTGAGAAGCGCCGTCTAAAGTGAGTGCAACCAGAAATGAGTATAGGACACGCAAGTAAATGTTGTTGATGAATAATAATAACTAGAATAGAGAAATGTGTATAATTATAAACTATCGTACCTAATTTGCCAATCTCTTGTAGTCATAGAAGGACGTAGAAGACTGTACGTAGAAATAGAGTTGTCCTGTTCATATATCTTTTCTAGTCAGAACCAAATGAGGTATTTTTGGCAATATGGTAACCGTATATCAGTGCAATCAGTATATGTGTTTGTAAAATCTGAAATGTTAGGGTAGGAACACGAACCGCAAGAGCGGGACTGTGATATATAATACACAAGAATATATTTTTAACTTTTTTAGTAGATCTAAATTTTGTATTAATTTTTAACTTGCAATGTGAACTCGTTAGGTTTATTTTTAAAAAGTGTGGTTTGTACCGTACCGTTACTGAGAATTTGTTTACCTCAATTCAGACATTGTCGCCTCAAAGCTGTATACTTTGACACCGACTCCGGAATATATCATACCGTACAAAATAATACATTACAGATTTATTCTTTATAATATTTGTATTTATTATATTAAAAAAAAGGTGCTCGACACTAAAATTTAAATTTGACTAACTATTATAATATATAAAATATTTAATAGTTACATGGGTATTTACAAAGAAAGTTCCGAGGAACAAAAATATTACGTAACAGAACCTATAACTGGTTTTAGTTTATTATTTGAAAAAAGAAAATTGATATACAAGAAAAACAACAAAAATTATAAACAGTGGCCATGGCTCACATAGCAATAGGCCTAACTCCTCCGTGGAGTAAGGTACCCTAAACCAAACACTGCTAACTAATGATACCTCTAAAACTAAATGCTAAAAATGTTACTATTGTAGAATCACAATTACAGTTACTTTAGATTAAATTGTTAACTTATTAAAATCTTATAACAGAATACATATCCCATATAAATACCTGTAGAACATATGTTTCTTTTCTTCCCTTTAAGTAATAACGTGTGTTAAAATTTATTTTAAAACTTAAAAGTGTGCAGATTTAATAAATGCAGTAGTGATATTAGTTTCGCATTACTAATGACATTATGAAAGCTATACAAGGTGTAAAGTAAACTATATTTTTGCACGCAAGCACCAATTTGACATTTTTGAGCATTGTCGTTGGTGGTATAGTTGTGAATTATCACGTTGTACTAATCTTCCTTTGCATCAACAACAGTTCTATTCACAGAAAAGTTACTTCCTTTTGAGTTGATTCTGGTAAATTGCTTTTTATAATGTATAAATTCTTTACTATGTGGCACGCCACTGCTACGGTCAGATTTAGCTGTTGCCAACAGTGTTAAAGGGGTTGCCTGTATTACGTGGTCAAGTGGCCTTCAATCTTTTTCGATTTCTCTGTACGAAATCACAAGATTTCTCCCATACGTTTTTGTTATAATGCTAAACTCTATATAGAGGCATCTGTCAAACAAATATACTAATGGGGTACATTTTGAGGATGCCGCTAGTAACATGTATTTCTGTGTCGATTGCCAGTTTTATTTTATCACGTGCCCATCCAAGCAAACAAATTCTCAGTAACACTATTATTCATCTGCTGTAATATAAACTACCATATATTATTTTTGTGATTTTATGACATTCCCATTTGTACATAACGATTACAAAATTAGCCAATTGTTGTACCGCTTCAGCATAAAGCCCAGCAAACGTGGTTCAAAAATCACAAATGTAAACGTAAAAATAAAAACAAAAAATATCAAGTGTACTGCTAGTCCTATATAATAAATGTCGGATGTGTATACCACGGCCATTTTGTTAAGAAGCCATTCACAAAATGGCTACCCAAAAAAACGGAAATGTATAAATGTTATGTATTTATTATATGAAATAGATTAATAAATGATGTTCGGTTTTATAAAGCATTTCTTTCATTTGCACCTTGCCAACCCCTAAGTGCTCGATCCCGGATTCGAACTTAATGTCGTAAGAAAGGTTGAAAGTATTAGTCACGCCTTTTCTATGTGTCGTAAATCATTGCCATTAGAGGGGTGCGTAATGGTTACTGAGAAGCGTAGCCACCGCGGCGCTGGATCGACGCTCCATCGCAGATTTGTCATGGGCAATCAGGCGAAAATTTGAAATCGGCTATTTTTACAGAAGGCATTGACGATGGCATAGAGATTTTTTCTACAGACAGCCAGAGACTTCTATGGAGCGGCACTTCCAACTGATGTATAGGCGTTCACAATCAGTTTATTTCGAATCTCAGCCAATAGCTGGAGGTCAAATTATTACACTATATATAGATCTAGTATTATTAGATCCAAACAGAAGATAACTTTGAAGCAATTTTTAGGTTGCACCATTGTATGTATAGGTAAGAGTTCAAAACTGTTGAATGACAGAGATGTTTTGCTTTAGCAAGTCTAACTTACTATACGTTAAAAATAGTAATTTCTTGGCAATTCGAAAGCTATTTGTTTCAAGGGTAAGGTTTTCTCAACTCTTACTTTTAGCTTAGGGTGTCACCACCGAACCCTCATCATCGTCTGGATCCATTAGAAGCAAAATTTCTGTAATTCAAAAGTCTTCCCAAGCCTGAACCGCTCCGTATGCATTGAGAACCGGAACCTGTTTTCGTGTTGAAGCGAAATCGTGCGTAAAACATATGCCTGTCGGCCGCCACGCGCCGCATAATGACGTAATAATGTATTGATACACGCACGCCACCCTCACTTTAACTCCATTTCAGACTTAGATTGTACCTACTTTTGATCACTTTTATGCTCTGAGCGGTTCGTGTTTTGAAGACGTTTTATGGCTCATGAAAATCTGTGTTTTACACAGTTTGAGTATAAAATCGGCATATTAGCATCCCTTGCCGCCGCCATCCCTCGCTATATTTTGTGACCTCGAGTCATGAAAGGTACTTGCCCTTTCTGTAATAGTTCTTTCGTGCGTTTCATAATAAGAATTTATAGATATATACAAAGTGAAAAATATCAACCCTTAAAAGTAAACACATAATAGATAAGGTACATACAAGCATACAATAAACTTTCTAGCACGAAAAAAGAAGGTGAAGAAAAAAATAGTTAAATTGTATTCATTGACATTCCTTAAACTGCCGATAATTAATTTAAGTTAGATTAGAAGCCCATAAAATTAAATTACTTCAAATTGCTTCTACAAAATATATACAAAAAGAAGGAAACAACAAATTAATACAATGGTTTGTAACCTATATTATCGGTCTTAAAAGAGATAGATTTATATATATTTATATATAAGCTCTGAAGCCACGAAAGTGTATGCACTTCCTCGTCAACTGTTAACTGCACCAAAAAAACGGCATTTTTAGAAGGTCCTTTAAAAACGATAAAATTGTTCAGTAAAGAATTTCATTTTAATTTATAACATTAGAATGCTTTATAAAATTATGAATCACGTAACATTAATTCAGATCCTAAATCAAACAAATGACAGACACATTCGCATTATGTACAAACTTCAATGGCAGCAAAAAGCTTACGTCAGTGTAGATAAAGAAGCATTTGAAAAATTCCAGATCCAGCAAAGGCTTCGTGAAAGTTACATCCTGTCTCCATTATTATTCAGTGACGTGGCAAGTGGGAGTGGAGTTGGATCAGCTATTCGCGCGCCGAACAAGCCTTGTTATGCTTTCGAAACTTGTAGGAAATTGTGACCCTGCAATAATATTGGTGGTAGCTATAGGAAATGTCGTAGGTGAGCTACAAAGGTTGATGAGCAGATAGTGTGGTTTGAATATCCAGTGCATATAGTATGTAAAGATAAGTGTAAAATAAGCAAGAAAACCGATATTGACAATAGAAAGAATACTCACTATAACCCATGGGGTCATTCTTACTTACTTAGATGTTTAAAAAAGCAAGCACTTGAAGATTGACAGAATTGAATGCATCTCAGGCAGTGTGTTGTAGTGCTATCGTTGCATTCACTGCGTATTAAAACTATTTTAGATCATTTTTAGTAATTAACGTATTTAGAGGGGTAACATTCGAGCATATTTTTACCACTCGAGCGAGCGTAGCGGAGCAAGAGTGGTAATTTATGTGAGAAATGTTAAGACTGTTACCCCTCGAAATGCGTTCATTAGTTTATTGTTCATTTTATAATCAATAATCAATAATAATTACTAAAAACTGCTAAATCGAAATCAAACTATCATGAATATGTGTGATGTTGCTATAGTGCCTGTAGTAAACAAAATAAAAATCTTAAAATGGAAACGCAAAACGAGTTCCTTGTTATCCCAGATGAAATTAAAAAGATTGCTGCCTCCGCCACGGAGGAAATTGTCCCTTCGAGTGGATGCATGTTAAATGTATCTTAACATTCGAGGACGCAATCATATTAAACACTGTTTAACATATCAATGAACACTAAATGCAATTAACGATATTATAATGTAACAATAAAAACAACAACTCGTATATTTTAAATGTATCATGGAAATATCACAACTAGACGCTTTTTTCTTTAGATTTATTCGAAATATTCAAAACTAGCTTAATGCAATAACCAATCAATTATACAAATAATAGTCATGTTCGTTGCCAGCATATTTTAGTGATTAAACTTTACTTAAGTTGCTTTTGATTGTAGAAATTTATAGTTAAAGCTTCCAAATATTTTAGAAATTCAAGATAATGTGTCAAAATGACAACACCAGATTTGTTCATTGCAGTAGTTAACCAAACTACATGTTTTATTGTCGACAGTGCCTGAGGATGTTATATTAAAAGTAGAAGAAGGTAAGTATATCTATTTTCTGTATAGTTATTTTATTTACAGTGTGTCTCATCATCAATTATTGGGTGATCAACTATTGCTGTCGGTAAATAATTTCTCAAAGTTAATTTCTCAATGTCTCTGCAAGACACTGGGTGTAAAAGCATAGAATACAATATTGCCCAACAGATCTGTTTGTGTTCACTGATACGCCCAGTGACAGAATTGAAAGACAATTATCAATAGTAATACAACAAGGGCGAGACATACTTACCGATCATTTTGCACACGCCAAAGGTCGAGTGAATGAAAACTATGAAGAGGGCTTTACTGTAACAAAGGTTGCCCCGGCTAATACGCTCAGCAAGAAGGGCGGGTTTTTTACGGCCTTAGATTAGGGCTACAATCCGGTAAACGAAATACAGGTGTTAAATATTTAACGCCACCACTTTTGTTGATAAACCCGCCTACCTAAAAGTGCAAACCATAAACGGAGCTTAGAGGGTGTTGGCAGTGCTCGATCTCAACCAGCGGCAGCATCAGTGAACTTACCTTTAGTTCATTTTCTCCTAAACTCCTCTGTATTCCTTACAAAGAAAACACAATAAAAATACACATGAAACAGTTGGTATACGAAATAATAATGCATAAAGTACTTAATTAAATGAAATCTATTGAGTTAAAGACATGTGAAATAATTGCACAAACATGAAATCCAATAAATGGGTTAGTGACAGCAATCGCAAATTCAACAACAAAATTTACTAGGGTGATATGCTTTGAATCGGGCGCATCATACGGTAGCTTAAATTACGCACGCACATCTCCCGAACAGCGTCGCAAAAAAGGGTTTACAATGCACTATAAATAACTAGAAACAAATACCTGGTTTTCAGAATCAACATTGATGTCCACCGAAGTTGTCAGCAACTAGTAAAATCAGCAACTGCTTAAAAGGGTGGGGGAGGCGAGAACAAGGCTTCGAGACGATATTTGCCACAGTCAGGAGTTGAAAGGGTAATAATCCCCCAAGCGTAAATAGACGACAAAAACATGCGAGATCAACACGAGGTCTGGTTAAGATAGAGCTGGTTTCTTTGAGAATCCGGTAAATAAATCCGCTGAAAAGACAATGAAAGTTTTGCAACCTTCCAGTAAAGATTCTTCAACCACAACTACCTTATTTAATATCCCTTCAACTCCGACACTAATCTTCACGGAACGACTAGTGTTGCCCCGAAACGAAAACACTCACAAACTTCAGTAGGCACAAAAACCAACGAGAAGCACACAGTTAATTTTTAATTCACAGGCACTTTTAACGGGGCAACGCGCGCCACGAGGGCGCGCACTTAGCAGGAAGAAGCCACTTGTTAACTCAACCAAAGCGAGAGCGGGAATCAGAATTAGAACGAATTGCTCCGGGGTGAAATTCTAAAACCAAATGAAAAGGCGCAAGCGCTACTCAGCTTCGCACTTTGTTCAACTCATGTGGGCCGCGTGGAATAGTTCCAGTATGATGAAATCCTAAGTCAACAATATGGATGGACCTCGATGAAGTTCTCGCCTGCATAAACGACAAAACCGCAGACAAGGGGTCGTCAGGCAACGGCGACATTCTTAGAATGCGATAAGGCACATTGCGACATATCATGCAGGAACAAATACTAAAAATGAGAGAAAAGGCGAAAAAGGGAGAAAATACAGCAAATTGTCCTCACAATGTAATATGCCCATTCCACTTTTACTTGTTTGTGTGACCGACCTCACAGTGTCTTTAATTTGGCATGTTTTAAGAATGGATTCGCTTCTTATTCCATATTTCAGGGTTTTCAGGTTATTGGGCATAATGTTCTTATATCTGCTCTTCGTTACACCAAATTTCCTTGGCTGAATAAATGTGCGTTTAGGTAACTAAATGAGATCACTTGCTAAATGCTTTTTTATTGAAATTCGTTTCTATTTTAAATTTTGAGCTGTTAGCCTCTATTTGATAATTTTCTTTTAGATTATTTTGTCCATCTTCCCTCGCTCTTTCACTCTATTAGGGTACAATAATATGATGATGTTTTCTGTATACTAGTTGATCTCAATTGCTCTCTATCTTTGGCGTTATAAGTTGCTTCCGTAACACTTATTCCTAAAACTGGTTTTATTTGGTCAGTTCATCTTGTGGGTGATCTTTCCCGTGGTCTTTCGCCATTCACTTTGGATTACCGAATTTTTCTTCTGTATCAGGTTGTTTGGCTATATGTCCGATATCTAAGATAGTTTTCCTTCATTTTGTTTGATATGCGTTTCTTTCTCTTTAATTCTTCCAATGTGGATTTATTGGTACGGTGTTGGGCCCACGATATTCTGAGAATTCTTTTGTAGACCCGCATATTTAAGGCATCTAAATATTTTGTGAATGTCGGTGCTTTTATATATATCTTTGAAAACAAATATGTTTTTAATCTTTCATTAATTATAGTTAATAGAACATTCGTATGAAATATTAATAAAACCATCCTGTAATTGAAGCATATTTTAGACAATCCTCTCTTCTGAAGTCGGATGACTATCTATTGGCACCATTCAAATTTTGACATAGCGAGTGGATAACCTCCATCCCGGTCTCACACATGGCTTTTAGTATCTTCGCCGTAGTTTGGTCGGGCTCTGCAGCTTGGTTGTTATTTAGTTTATTTATGGGCCCTTTGACTTCATATTTCAATATCTATGGCTGGTTTTCATACGATATTGTTACTATTTCTCCTTCACTGCCTGTCTGTTGTGGTATAATTTTGTAAAGGTTTTGACAATATTCTCTCCATAGATCTAGTATTTCATTAATGTTCGTTGTGATTTCTTTGTTCTCATTCTCAATTATTTGAGTGTACAGCCTGAATTCCCTAGGTAACTATAGAACTTTCATGTTGGTTTGCATGATTTTCCAAGCACAGCACAGACTTTGTTATAGTGTTTATTTTTGTCTCGTCTGGATGATTTTTTATGTCCTTGTTTAGTTCTTTCATCATGGTGTATTTTTCTTCTTCTTTCTTCGATGAGGTGTTCTGTTTTTGCCGTCATCCAGTGTTTTTTCTTTACTAAGCCCTTATCTGTTATGCATCTTTCAGGTTGTTAATCACCCACCCACCCAACTTCTACAAAACGATTATTATAAACTACATTTATTTAACAGGCTAAAATTTGTCCTCCTCCCTTTTCGGCATATATCGTTACTAAAGTACATGGAGGTAGACTAAAACTTTTCAGATATGGGTTTTTTACACCCCAATTATATTGACCCGATCCTCACTTTAGATTCTTTCTCTAGTAGACATGGATGTTCTCATTTCTAAGAAACTCCCGGAATCTTCTTCTTACACTTTTAACTGAAAATCAGGAGTACATGTTTACATGTACAGAGTGTTTCAAAACGAATCAGGGAAACAGCTAAATTCTCCAAAATGCATACACAACAAACAGATTTCTATTTTTAAATGTACCATTCTGCTACTGTATTAACTTTAAGAATTAATGGATAAAAAATTTGGATAAAACCTCGGACCAACAGTATAAAAAAAAGATATCGGCAAAACAGTAAAAGTTGAAAATAGAAGGAGTTAGGTACAGTGTGTTTGATTTCCATCTACAGCTGATTAGTAGTTGCATTCAGTCCGTATTTTTACTGTATCTGCACCATGAAAAAATATATACACCATTTTATTGAAATTACAGTCACATTATACTATAAAATAAAACAAACTGAAATTTAACAAATTGAGTGTTATTTCTATGCTGTAGGTTTTGAAAGTCATCTTAACTAGTCTAAGTTAGCGAAGTTGGCGAATTTAACCTCAACAAGCAACCACTAGAAAATGCTTCTTGTGTTTTTCTTCTCTTACCAAATTATTGCGAGATTAAAATTAAAATGATCAAATTATAATTTAATTTCAAGCAGTTTGTAAGTTTAGAAATATTTATAAATATTAGGTGCTTTTGAGAAATAACGCCAGTGTAATATAATCTGCTCTGTGTACAAACTATACATCGCCAAGTGCGACTTTGACCCTCATGCTATCCGATAATGGATACGGCAAACTAACAAGAACAAGATAGAAACAATGAAAAAGTAAAATATTGTGTTTCTTTGCATCACATATTATGAGATGTATTCTTCCTGTCCTAGTGGAAAAAACAAACCTTTCCTATTACCGGTATATAATGTTGTTTCAGCGATTTCTTGATGTTTGTTTCTTTTTATAATAATTCCATTTCTACTCTTTTTCTTTAATAAAACGTTTTAAAGAAACGCTTTGTCAAGAAATAGTAATTTTTCTCATTCGTGGATCTAGACCAACCCTGTTCTAGTATTTAAAGGTTATATCCTGTTCCTACGAATCGCCTAATGACATTTTGAATTGCGATATCGCAGTCATGAACTACTTTGTAAAAGGCTTTACCCAGAACTTCCCTCGTCGACATTGTGACACTAGATAATTTTAAAAATCAAATTGAGTTAGGAGTAAAAATATCTTCACGTTTCTAATAAAATAATACATTTTCAAATAACAAAATATATCCCGCAGAGATTTGAATGCGCGGCATCTACAGAGCGATCGTAACCGCACCCCTGTGTAGAAATCGTATCTGCATCGATAAATCCAACTACGCCACCGAGCCTCTCTTGAACAGAACGGTGTTATTGTTGAAACGTTTTTACTCTCTTGTGATGTTATCCTGTATCGATTGAGTCTTATTTTCGGCCTGACCTATGTAAAAGTTATTACTTCCTTCTATTTCAAAATTAACTCATAAATAAACTAAATTTTATTTGTTAAGGTGCTCACCCTGTATATATTTGTATGAAATTGTACCGGTTTCATGCGAGGTAGACAAACAGACGGACGGACGGACTTAAGAAAACCTCTTTTTCGTCATCTAGGGACCTTGAAAAGTGAAGATCTGAAGAAATCTCGGAAGGTGATTTTCTCGTTGGAAGTAAAAACGGACCTAATATAGACCCTTGTAGTACTCCGCGACATATACAATGGGATTGATAACTGAGAGCCAGTTTAACACTTTGCATTCTGTTTGATAAGTAATTCTGAATTAAACTTCTTGCATGTGTTTCTAAATCAGCAGATTTCAATATCGTTCTTAAAGCTCGTAATACACAATATCAAAAATCTTACCGTTGGCGTCGTTCACTAAGAACAGTAAAATAAAATATCCTCTGTCATAAACTGCTAAAATGGCATCCGTTAGAAAAGCTGAAGTACAACTATGACCTAATCTAAATCCAGATTGAACAGTAGGCAATAAGTTATGGTTTGCTATATATTTATCGAGTTGTTGAAATAGAACCTCTTCAAGTAGCTTTGAAAAATCCAGAATTCAACTTACTGGTCTAAGATATAACCGTGTCATTATTAAGGTTGAAGAATTCAACGTTTCGCCCACTTTCGTAAAGGGTTTCATCAGGAGGAAACGCAAAAGAGCACAGTAACTCAACGTGTAAACCACGCCAGAGGCGAAACTCTTCTAACGATGGGAAGGAAAAAGGCAAGATTGTATAGGCAAGTGCCGTCGCAGTTGAGTGACGGTGGACGGGGCTTAGAAATTAGCACTTTCCACATAGAAGGAAGGGGAAAGCCTTCGTCCCGATTGAGATTATTAGGGTGTTTGTAAATCTCAATGGATTCGCGAATCTTTCTGCTAAAGAAGAATGGGGATTTGCAGGTAATGGAAGTTTCATCAAAAAGGATCTTATGGCCGGGATCGAGTTGATATTCGGCGATGGCTGATGATGAAACGAGACCCGACTTGAGACAGCGCAGGTGTTCAGAGATGCGAATTTTTACTGAACGTCCTGTTTCACCAGTGTATACAGCATTACATAGCAAAGGGCTGTAAAAACATAGTGGTTTAATTTATCGTTAGATGAAGTGATTGTGAAATTTTACTCGGGGGTTTGAATACTGTTTTAATGTTTGATTTTCGAAGAAACTTTCCTATGCGATCGGTGACTTGGTGCATATAGAGAAGAAAGACTATTGCTGCGGAAGGATCGGTGTTTGGAGGTTTTGGTCGCCGTAGATGAAGATGGAGATTGATGGCAGACTGTATATCTTTAGCACGGTAATCGTTGTTCCTAAGAGCTTTCCAAATATGGTTTAATTCAGCATAAACATTATCGGGTTGGAATTTGGAAACAGTCCGGTGTACAAGCGAATTGGCAACGGAAACTTTTTGTGTAAGATGATTATGGGAATCGGCATGTAGATAGCGATCAGTGTGAGTGTGTTTGCGATATACAGAATGACCAAGTTTGCCACTAGGCTGGTGAGAAACCTGTAATCTAAGAAAGAAAGGGAGCCGTTACTTTCTATCTTCATGGTAAAGTTAATGTCTGGATGTGGATCCCGAAAGTCGTTTGTTACTTAATGAGAATGACTTCAATATTTCTATAAAATATTATCATCTAGAAACTAAACGTAATTAAAGTATGCTTCTTTGGCATGTTTAGTTTTAAAATTAGTTTCTGAAGGATTTGTAATACTCTTAATCTCTTTACTTTGGCTTTATCTCTAAATTTCATAAGTAGCTTAAAAATTATCTCTTTTTATTCCCAATGGAGCATGACTAACAAATATATTTAACAATATTCCACTAAAACGATGTAATTTACCATTGATATTGTCGATCTGGAACGTGTATTGCAAGTTAGATAACTCTGAACTGTGATTAAAGGCTTTTAAATGAATTTGATATATTTTTACTGGTTTACGGACGTTTGGCCCCCGCCGTTTCGCCCCCAGCCGTTGCGCCCCCTAACCGTTTCGTCCCCGAACCGTTTTGCCCCCGAAGTTTTACCTCTAGCTTTAGCCAGCTTCAGCTGTTTCCAGTTGCAACCGGTTTTTTAATTTTTTAATCCAAGAAATAAAAATTATGTCGCAATATAAATCGTCAAGTTATTGATTACTTGCGTGGGATCGCGTACAACTTTGAATTTTGAATTTATTCCGGTTGGACGTCGGAATATAGATGTTAAATGATTTGTCTTTCTTTATATGTATCTACTAAAAACACTAAAATATAAACACAAATACCAAAAAAAAAATTTTAATAATAAAAAAAACGGTTGCAAAAATTCTACCACCTACCTCCTCGTGGTGCAACTGGAAAGAGCTGAAGCTAGAGGTAAAACTTCGGGGGCGATACGGTTCGGGGGCGAAACGGTTAGGGGGCGAAACGGCTAAGGGCGAAACGGCGGGGGCGAAACGGTCGGAGGCGAAACGGCGGGGCGAAACGTCCGTACCCCATTTTTACTTATACTTTAACATCAATAATTCAGAATACCAATCACGATCGGATAAATGTAAAGTGATCATTCATCTCGGATTTGACCAACATGTTCCGGAAAAGTCATTTTCACACGTAAAATGGAAATACATTCAACCCTCAGTAGAAACATTAAAATCTGTACTTTTTGTGAAATATAATGAGTTTTTGTGAAGACCTCTACAATACTATGAAGGATAATAGCGAGATTCTTCGAAGAATTCATTCGTGGAAGTAGTATTTATGTATAAGAAACTTGTTTATTGATTTTAATTGGTAACGAGTATGTAGTATCTACTTGTAATACGTATAAGTATGATCCCCCCCTCCTAACCGTCCGTCCTTCCGCATCGCGTATTTGAAAACTGGTTGCATATCCGCATACTTCAAGGACTGGTCAAACAGTTTCGAAAATTAAGCAACGTTAAGCCGTCGGTCCCGGTTGTCATTTCGGTAACAGTCGTTATGTTACGTCAGAGGCGCTTGCGGAACCCGAAAACTTTGACATCCGGCTTCCTACCACAAGCCATACGATAAAAAACGTATTTGAACATTTTAAATATGGTCACTTTAAATAAATGTCAACTACTTCCTTCAGAATAAGTTATTAAAGAATCATCAGATATCTCTATGAACTCAATGGCAGAACAGAGCAGCGTTACCTGCTAAACTTAGGAGTTGATTATTAATAATTATTTATACCAACTTCAGCGATTTTAGTAACCGAACTAGTAGAATTTTATACATCAATACTAAGATCTCCCAACGAGAAATTTTTTCTGAATACATTGAAATAAATATTTACATTTCTTCTTCTTCTTCTTCTTCTTCTTCAGCCTGTGTTCATCCACTCCTGAATGTAGGCCTCTCTCAGTTCCTTCCATGCCTGCCTAACCGTTGCCTTCCGAAACCAGTCTCTTCCTGCTGTCTTCTTAATATCGTCTAGCCATCTTTTTTGTGGCCTTCCTATACTTCGTTTGGATGTTCTCGGGCGCCAGTGTACGATTTTATGTGTCCATCTAGCTGGGTCTTGTCGTGCCTAAAAATAATTTATAGTCTGTATGCAGGCCAAGCTCCTTCATGGGGTGTTAGTGCCCCACAAAAAAAAACTATGGTGTGTAAAGAATGCCAATAAAATGTCAAACACAGTGTCATTTTTGATCCTAATAAAATAATATACCATTGTACATATCTTGCTCAATTTTGAAAATAAGTGTAGCAAACCTAAATCGGTAAACAAATATAAAAAAGTGTTATAGTTAAAATTAATGTAAACATTAGTACTAATAGTATACTACTATCTGGAAAATAATGAAAACCACTAAAAAACTGTATATATTTGAAACCCTCTTTTAAAATTCTGAATAATGTAAAATAATTTTGCTGCAAATATGTATAATTCGAAACTTTTTTGTCGAAAACTAGGACTGTCAGAATGAATTTATTTCTTTATATTATTCAACATAGGAATGGGCAACTTTTTCCTATTTAATGATCGTCTTGTTTCTCGCGGTTTTATCCATTCAAATGATGAGTCTCAAAATTGGATAACCCTGTATATCAAACTTTGATTTTCGCGCGCCACAGGAATACAATATTTCGTAATCATAATATAATGTAAAAATTATTGTACCACATATAATGTTACTTTATTCTTTCGTGCCTTTTATTGCCGAACAAGAACAAAATCGCCATGAATTAATAAGTGAACAAAACATGGCATCTTCATTTCCCGCAATAATTTTCGCCCATAAAATCAAAAATAGAGTCCCTAAAATATGCATAGTTGCCACAGAGCTAATTGGGGCGGCCACTCTTCGTCCCCGAAACAATAAAGCTCGTGGAGGCAGCGACGCCTCATACATAGTCTGCGCCTCAATTACAAATGCAAATAGGATATTAATTACCGCACAACTTTTTATGGTCATAAAGCACATTGTCTCAGCCCGGAGTAATAAACGACAGCGCGGAGCTTCGCAGTTAATTCCGGGGAGTTTACAATTTTGCTACAAAGTATCTTGGAGCAAATAACGCAAGCGTTGATGGGGAAATGAAAAAGCTTGCAAGGAACTACTTGGTTAAATACCGGGTTCAAGTGTGTAGAAGAATTCTCCGGCAACCAGGATCCTCGATTGCATTTCCGGCCATTCCGGAACGGATCCGGAGCGGATTGGCCGGACTAATGATCGATTTTGTTGGCAACCAATGATGTTCCTACAGGTAACTAAGCAACACTCACCTTGCAATTAATACCCGCTAATGTATGGACATTTCGGCCGATTTACCCCTTTTTGCCTGAATATCGCCACTTTTGCTTGCCTAATGGTGGTCTTAATTATTATATTTTTATTGACTGCACTTACGAATACAGAACATTTCGTTCAATAGGTTTTTGTTTCAAATATTCGTGCAGGAAATAATTGCATGTTGACTAGTACAATGTGAATGTAAACCTTTACCTATGTAAATAAATTACGTGTTAATTTCAACGCAAATTAATCACGCAGAACACGTTACGTGACAGGTAGTAGTTTGCAATAATTGAATTGATTGACTGAGCGACTGATTATAAATTAGCCTTAATTTATTAGAATATTGTGAAAAGTAACATTACCAAAACTACATATTAAAAACAATATTATTTCAGACTAGTACTATAGACTATTTCTTTTTTATAATACTACGCAAGGAACCTCAATCAGGCCTCAGTTGTCGCCTATATTGCACAATTATCTGAGCTAAAAAATTGACAATTTCACTCATCTATAAAAAATTCCGCGTGTTGTGATGTCGCACAATTTATAGCAGCAAGCGTACTGATAAAGGTAAGTAAAATCGTGTACAAAACTCACAGGAAAGCATCTTTTATACTCGTGTGATTTCCGCCCTCAGCTGTTTCATGCATTCAATTTCAACTCGTACAAAGTAGATTACTTTCCATACTTATTTTGTTATATGTATAATAGGCTGCAGTAATTGAAGTAATTGCAACATTTTGTATTTAAATTTTAAACAATATTGAGTTTAAACTAAATTTAAAATTGGTTTTAAAGAAATATTTTTAGGAAAATGCTGATTTTCCTTGTCGAACTTTCTAAATGGTAAGTATGTGTAAGCATTATTGTTTGGTATAGAACTATTGCTAATTTTATAAAGTAACGCCCTGTACAAATAGTTAAAATATGTAACGTGAACGTCTGTAATTCTGCAGTCGAAAAGGTTATTGTTATAAAATTTATATATACTCCATTTACAATATGTTTGCCATCAAGTAGGTATATTAAAATCCTAAATTAGCAAAAAGCATGAAGACGAAGAAAATAATAAATAATAAACCAGATATAAGAATAAATGAAAATCAAAGTAGAAGGATAATAACAGGTATTAGAAGTAAAGACCGGTTTAGGCAAAATGCCTAAAATGCTTGAAAATGCATATTTTAAATAATTTTCTACATAACTGCCGTTTTTAGATATAAATGCCTGTTTGGTTCTATTTGTAAAGCAATATATCTTAAACGTGCCGAAAGATCGCCCAAAAGTACTTCTTTCAGTTGGAGTTTTCCTATAAATACCGTTTCCGAATAAATACCGACAGAAATTCCTGTCTTGTATTGTTGTAAAAGCTTAACAGGACCTGAACCCACCCTTGAACGAATAGCACCTACCTACATGGAAGTAATATGCCATTCATTATACGGATTAAATCATGTGCTGCGATTATAATTCGCAACACTTAAAAAAAACAGCAATTTCTAATATGGGTTACCACTGATACTGTTATAAAAAATATAATAGTTATTTATGGTACAAGTGTATTATATTACAAATAATCCACGAGAGAAAAGTTGAGCCCTCGAGGCCGCCAGGCCGAGAAGGGTCATTTCTCAACTGAATTATTTGCAATAACACAGGCCTACCATAAAAAAGTTATTCAGTTCAATAAATATCTAAAAAACATAAATTTTGTATTGAAAGCCGTGAAAAATCATAGTGGCAATTTGGAAAGTACCTAGGCATAAAATAAATGTATAATTAATTAGAGTCGCTTGTGATTAGTGTTATACGTTTGGCAGTACCGAAATGTATTGTCAGTCTATGTTAAATTAGTAGGTTGGGTTTTATTTGTTATTTGACACAGACTGACGCAAACATAACCTGCAAATCTCGAATTTGACATAGCTTGACAGTGTTTTAAATACATGAAACCCTAGGGTTTTTATGACTTAAAACCCTAGGACCTACATAATACAACTGATAGCAGTGTAATTATGCTTCTAAAATATATCAGTTATGGATAAATAATAATAAATAAAAACCATTTAATTTTCCCTGTCCTTTTACACTAATTAATAGTAGCCAATAAAATAATTGCTAATATGTATTGAAACTATGTATTTTAAAAATAGTGCTGGCAACAATATTTCTTGTAAGAAATTATGTACATACCCTTACTAAACCTTTAGTAAAGCCGTGATTATAATAACAAGACTATCAGATTTATAACAGACAACTTGATGCTAAAAAGTTCATACAGTATAGATTAAAATAACAACTCGTTACGCATATATGGAATTACAGCAACGTTATAATGCGTTTAAGGAACAGATTCTGTAATTAAATTACTGGAACGGGCATAAATTGCACTGCCAGTTTGCGTAGATACCGGCTTTACCCATTACAAATTAAGAAACTCGTTAGAATTCAAAAATTGTTCTTTGACAAATAAGAGTTGAAGAATTTACACGATAAACTCTAAGAAAATTTCACAAATGTGAAATAAAAACCAATAAAAAAATATACACTGAGTCGTAAACATAAAAATCTGGTGTGATACACTCACACAACTTCATTTTACAGTGATCTTATAATTAGTCAAAAATTTAGTTTTTAATTTTAAGCATTATTTGTCAAAAATTTTCAAAAATTACAAAATCTAGAAAAACGGTACAAAATAGAGCGTTAGTTAAAGAGGCAAATTTTCTCTAAAATTTTAAGTTGAATTCAAACATGTAATAATATACTGGGTGTTCTATTTAAAATAGGAGTTAATAAAAAGAAATAGAAAAAAACAAAAGAAACCCATTTTAGAAGTATTCAACTGCAAAATCAACTATCTCACATCAATACACATTAAAAATATAATAAAAATGTAAAGTTTGAAAAAAATCGTTAAAGCCGTTTTTGAAAAAATCGAAAAAAACTAAAAAATCACTAGAGTAAACACCTACTTCCGGTTATGCGATTTTCTTCAAAAGCTTGCTGTCGCATCTAGATAGTACACGAAACATATACAGTGCGACCAGTAAAGTCCGCATCATATGGGATTTTTTTTTATTAACAGCTTTTTTCGAAATTTGACTTTGGCATCAATTTGTGCTTCGATCGAGATGAAAACTAACCAAAAAAATTGTAGTCACGTCATTCGCATTATCTGTCAAATTTAATTTTTTTTTCAAAAAAAATTCAAAAGTGGGGTTATTTTTTAAAATATCAAAAAAACTTATTAGAAAAAGTTTTTCTAAATGCATTTTTTAGCCCATATGCAAAATTTCAGCTGTATAAGATAATTTAGATTTTTTGCCCTTTTTTTTAAATTGCACCACTGTTGCAAAGTAAGACTCAACGCAACCTACATAAAACTTCTTAGTTTTGACAATGCTTTATTTCACACACATTTTCTTTAAAGTAGTGCCATATTAAATGTGTGTTTTTCTACAAAATCCAAATAGGGCTATTAAAATTTGGTCACATGTGATGCAAAGTTTATTTGTTTTTGACCCTGTATAATGTAACTTCATAAAATAACGTGTATTACTTTTAGACACAAACTGCGTTTTCAAAAATAGTTATTTTATGGAGTTACATTATACAGGGTCAAAAACAAATAAACTTTGCATCACATGTGACCAAATTTTAATAGCCTTATTTGGATTTTGTAGAAAAACACACATTTAATATGGCACTACTTTAAAGAAAATGTGTGTGAAATAAAGCATTGTCACAACTAAGAAGTTTTATGTAGGTTGTGTTGAGTCTTACTTTGCAACAGTGGTGCAATTTAAAAAAAGGGCAAAAAATCAAAATTATCTTATACAGCTGAAATTTTGCATATGGGCTAAAAATTGCATTTAGAAAAACTTTTTCTAATAACTTTTTTCGATATTTTGAGAAATAACCCCACTTTTGTTTAAAAAAAAAATTAAATTTGACAGATAATGCGAATGACGTGACTACTATTTTTTTGGTTAATTTTCATCTCGATCGAAGCACAAATTGATGCCAAAGTCAAATTTCGAAAAAAGCTATTAATAAAAAAAAATCCCATATGATGCGGACTTTACTGGTCACACTGTATATGAAGTTTCAACGCCATCCCTCTTTTCGTTTTTGAGATATTCTGTTCACAGACACACAGATAGACAGACAGACAGACAGACAGACAGACAGACAGACAGACATACAGACAGACAGACAGACAAACAGACAGACAGACAGACAGACAGACAGACAGACAGATAAACAGACAGACAGACCGACCAATGAAAAATAATATGTTTTTTGGGTTCAGGGGACTCTAAAACGTGAAGATCTGTTGAAAACTCAATTTCGAATTTTTGGGGTGAATCCAATACTTCCTTTATCCTAAAAGGAAGTAAAAACTAACCCGAACGTTTATAATCGTGTCAGTCGAGCTATTCAAATTTACCGCTCATTTGTGGGAGAGGCTTTTGCCAAATCTATTCGTTAAACGTAGTATATAAAAAATATGTCTAGACCGTAATAAGAGGGTTAATTTTTCTCTCCTTTCTATATTACTGGCTCTAGGAACAGTAGTTCAAAGTGGGCGACGTACACTACACGAATATACAAAATATACCTATACATTAGATTGGTAGGTAACCTTAAAATAATATTAGGATAAGTTAAACTTCAAAAAAATTTACAGTTCTATGTCAACAGAAACCAAAAGCTACAGATTAGGCAAGTTTGATTGTTTTCAATTACTTCTGCGATCAAGTTTATTTTTTATCTCCGTGTAGCAAATAACGGACGCAGTTGAATTTTGTGATCTGAGGTGACAGCCGAAGATTATAGTCAACCAAGTCCGTTATTTGTGTATCGGTTCTGTGTCGTTCAAGATTTTTCGTAATAAAAATGTATACATTTCAAGAACAATTTATTAAACATCATTTTAAAATGACGTGGACCTTAACGGCCAGCTACCGTTATAATCCATAACGGCCAACGGCCGTTATAACAAACCTAATTTTTTTAAATCACGTAGTCCTTGAGGGCCGGCCTGCCGTAATTATTTTTAACAGTCGATGACTGTTATTAATGAAATGACGTTTCATGTGTTTGTTAAAATACAATAACGGTGTAGTACTACGAAAAAAATAGTAACATCACTCCACTAAACTTTCAGTAAAGCCGTAATTACAAAGAACAAAGCTACTAGTTTTACAGAGTAAAAACAGTGGTAAAAAATTGTAAATAAAGTATAGTTTAAAATAAGAACATTGTTTCTTAATAATTGGGTTACAAGGCATCTTATGGCGGGAATTATAAGTACTATAGTCAAAAATGAGAAGCGTCAAATTTCTAACCACGTACAATGGCGTACAATAAATTTAGGCCGGTCTGTCATTCGCTTGGCACTGTTTATGTTGGTGGTACTGTAAGTCTATGTCAAATTCGAGGTTAGCAGGTTAGGTTTTGTGTCAGTTTTGACACTGACTGTCTGTTTGAGCAGTATATAACCCGTATATAGTATGGTCAAAATTTATTTTCATCTAGTATGGCTATGGAATAGTTCCTAACTATAAGTCACTTAAAAATCAAATGTCACGTTTGACATTTAAGTGGAAATGTAGTTGCATTCATAAATTATGAACGATTTATTTTACTTACTTAATCCTTCCTCTTTTACCGTATATAAAGTGTCGACGTGGTTTGGTTCTTCACTGTATCTCTTGCACAAATGGTTTCCATCGTTTTCGATCTTGCGCCATTCGCTTAGCCTGTGGCCACTGGGTGCCATTTTTTCCTAAGTCGCTCGCTACTTCATCGTTCCAGTTCTCTTTCGAGTCATCTTCCTTCCCAAACTTTTATTGTCATTCTTTCGTCTCCCATTCTCCACATATGTTCCAAGCAATTTAACCTTCTTTGTTTTATTTTCCTTAATAATGGGGGTATTTTTAGCTTCTTTCTTATACAGTGAAAGCCAAAATGATTTGTTCATTTTTAATTAGAAATAACACAAAAATTACTTTAAATAGATATATAACTATAATGGAATCTTAAACAGTAAGTATGGGAGTTTTACTTCTTAAATATTATGTCCTCCTCCCTTCTCCACACATTCTTCTAGGCGTCGAAAAAAAATCACTCTGCTTAGGGCATACTCGTAGTATAGCTTGTTACTACTTATAATTCTTCTTTCTAATTCTTCGATAAGATCTCTCATGCAATTTATTAACAGCCCCAAGTATTTGAATGTTGAGACTTGCTCAATTACTTCATTACTCAATGTAATGTTTATGTTACCTGAATTTTTGGCTATTACCATTGTTTGCGTTTTTTTGTGTTGATTTTTATTTTCTTTTCTTTGAAGGCTGCATCCCATATTCTTAGGTTCCTCTGCAATTCCTCTTCCGTTTTGGCTAGAATTACAGTATCATCTGCGAAAACTAAGATACTTGTATTAATTGCGTTCATCAGATAATAGCCCCACTTATACTTATGCAATTTCTGTTTAAATCCTTTGGTAATATCATTCAGCAGAATTATAAATAAATACTGGCTTAGTATACCTCCTTGTCTCACCTCTAATTGCGTAGTAAATTCTTCCGACGACCAATTACAGGTACTTACATAGTTCCTATAGCAGTGGTTCTCAGATACAGAAAGGTTGAGAACCACCGAATTGTAAGGGCTTGCAAAAGGGCAGACGCAAACTCGGACCATTTCCTGATGATAACTAAAATGAAACAGTTGTTACCTGAAAAGCTGAAAATAGGGTTTAAAAAGATATTATTTAACGCAACTGAAAAAAGAAGATATAAAACACAAGTTTAGATAAATTAATGAATGTCTAGTGAAACATAAACAATATGAAGATATTAAAAGACAATGGACACAATTAGAAATGACAATAACAGAAAAAACACTACGGTGACTAAGAAAACCTGACCAGAAACGAAAAGAAGAATGATATGATGAGAACTGAAATATGGTGACAAAAAAGAAATCAAGCAAGATTGGCAACATATAGTTGTAAAACGAAACAAAGCGTAAGCAGTTACAATGAAACCAGAAAACTAGGAAAACAAATATGTACGAAAAAGAAAAGAAAAATGATGGAATAAACACTTCAAAATTGAGAAGAAAATTACATCAATAAAGTAATAAGCAACTTTTATCAGGAAGTTAAGAAAAATAAACATCTCCAAAAAACATTAATACGTATATTGTACAAATAAAGATGTTAATTTAATAGGAGATAAGAGCGGAAAACTGAAGAGATGGGCAGAACATTTGAAGAGGTCATACATGAAAACAACAAGTTATATATAAAAGAGGATTGCATAGTGTCGACAATATAGCTGATAATCCCGATAGTACCTTAAAAGAGCAGACAGTAAAACAGTTAACGAAAATAATCAAAAATCCACAAAACAATAAAAGTCCAGAAGAGAATGGGATTCAAGCTGAAATGTTAAAAGAAGGAGGGTTAGGTTTGATGAAGGACGAGACAACTGGAAAGATTATCGAAGAATTTGTAGGCTTAAAACCAAAAATTTACGCTTGTATAATAGATAATGGTAACATTACTAAAAAGACAAAATGTTGTTAAGAAAAATATCACTTTCAGCGATTACCTACACTGCTTAAAGGATAGTATAAAAGTGGTTAGAACAGACAAGAAGATGTGAATTGGTGATAAAAGTATAGAATGAGGAAAAATAACCGGAACGCTGGAAAGGAGCTACTTTGACCAAAACATAAGAAAGGGGATATAAATAATTATGAAAATTATAGAGTTATATAATTGCTGGACGTAACGTGTAAGGCATTATGACACCGCGTGCAAGAATAAAATGTTAACGGCCTTGGCGAAGCTACAAATTGCTAAGAAGTGAATACGGTTAATTAATGCAACTTTGGGAAATTCCTAAAACCGTGTAGTGGTAAATGGAGAACCGACCAAGAATGTTAAATGAGGTTTAGAACAGGGCGACCAGTTATCAACAGAATTATTTAATTGTATACTTGAACTGATTTAAGATAAAGTAACATGCAACGCAACGGAATACGATATTACTCAAGATGCCAATATATAGATACGCTGATGATATAGTACTGATATCATCTCATCAGAAAGTTTAAAATAAAAGCTAAGGTGTACTGGCTGATACCAAATTTTACAAAATAGATACATGGTAGTCAGGTAAAATAGAACAACGAATGGAGTAGATGCAAAATGTAAAGTAAATGAAGATAAGAAGTATCGTTTCGAGAAGGTTAATCATTTCGAATGCCTGCGGGTGATCATTATGAAAATAAAAATGCAGATAGAAAAAAAGATTGTCAGAGGGATCACCGCCCCCGGGAACAACGGGCTCACCTGTCGAACTTTTTGTCAACTTCCCGCTGTAGCTATCACCCTCTTCACGTTGCTTTTCAACTGCTGCCTCCGTTCCGGTCACTTTCCTCTGTCTTGGAAAACAACCAAGGTGGTGATGCTACCGAAGCCCCGCAAGCCCTCATCTTATAGCCCAATCGCCCTTCTCAATGTTCTGGGCAAAACCTTTGAAAAGATCCTTGCTTCCAGGCTTCAACAATTTCTAGAGAATCACAACGTCATCCCCAACTTCCAATATGGCTTTCGCCGTCAAAGGACCACCACCAACCTTCTGTGTTAGCTCCAAATTGACGCCACTCCCGCCATCAACTCTGGTCAATGTCTCCTCGCCGTCATGCTGGACATTAAGAGAACTTTTGACTCAGTCTGACATGCTGGTCTGCTGAAAAAGCTTTTGAACCTTCATATCCATCCTTTCTTTGTACGCATCATCAACTGTTATCTATCCTCCCGCCAACACCAAGTCCGTGGAGCAACTTCATGACCGTTCTCCCCAGAGCCGGGGTTCCTCAAAGCTCGATTCTCGCCCCTCTGCTCTTCATAACTTTCTGCACCGACATTCCCTTCCCGCCCAACCCAAGAATCCAACTTTTGCAGTACGCAGGTGACACCGCCATCTGGGCAAAGCCATCAGCAGCGCCCGCGTCTCAAACCTTCTGTCCTCGTCACTTCTGAGCCTCGAACGCTGGTTTCAGCGTTGGAGAATCAAGCCCAACCCGAACAAAACCCAGGCCATCGTGTTCAAAAACCCACATCACCACAGCAGACCCTCACTGGACCCCAACAACGTCGCCTTGACACTATAGCACTCTAGGCTAGAGCTCTCCACTTCAGTCACCTATATAATATGGGTGTCCAATTTACTTCCACCCTGAGCTGGCTCCTCAAGCTTCAAAGATGCCTCGACTCTATTCAGAGAAGGAGTGCAATTCTCTCCGTGCTTCGAGGCAGCTTTGGAGGTTATACCCTTGCAACCTCATCATTACCTACAAGACATTTATTCGGCCTATTATTGATTACCGTTTTATCTGTTTCAGCGCTCTACCTCGCTCCAGCATGAAGAGGCTAAGGGCAAAGAAAGATGCTGCACCTGAACTGGTTGTATCCCTCTCAGGAGGTTTGCGACCTTGTCGGCATCCCTGCTATAGTCGGCAGACTCTCCGATCTCCGCGACCGATTAGTGCAACGAGCAATATAGCAGGACTATCATCACCACCCTCAGGACCCCAGCTTTCCAAACCAGGAGGCCCAGGACGAAGAAGAGGTTTCCCCCAACCATCCCCCTAGGCGAAGCGGAATATCTTCCTGAGGAGTTCCAGCAAACCCTACAAAACGTTCCTCTCAACCTACGATGATCCCCACTTTACTGTACCATATCACCTTATTCTTGTAAATTTGTAAATATATCTTAAGTAAAATTTTCTGTAAAATGCAATATCTTAAGTTTCAATTTTTTTTTGTAAGCGTGCAATAACTGAAGTTTAAAAAATATCCTAAGTCCAAATTAAATGTATACTTACATATTTTTTTTTAATTCCAAAAAAATTTCTTGTACCAAACTGAAGAGGGGTAGTCCCCTAAACGGCAGTAGGTTAGGTTTATTCAATTAACTATTGTATAGACCTAACTGAATAAACTGTTATGAAAAAAATGCACAATTCAGTTATGCAGTGGCTAAATATGTCATTTTAACGTAAAAACTACTGACAATATGTCATTTTTACCTAAAAAGTACTGACAATCTACTGACATTATCAGTTATCACAATAAAGCTGTCATTTATTAAACTGCAAAAATGTGTCTTTTATGTTGTCGTGGGAAAAATAGTGTAAATAACTCGCTCGAAAGTGTATCCGTACGCTCATGTTTTAAGTCACTCGGCTTCGCTACGCTTCGCTTCGTTTCTCAATCTACTCACACAATATACATCACTTTCTCGCCTTGTTATGTAATATACTATTATCTACGACAGTGTGTAAAATTGACTTTTAATTGGCAGTTTTCAGTTTGTAAAACGACTGTTTAATAACAAAATTTCATTAGTCACGTAATCAGTAGCAACGTGAAATTTTAACACATAATTACAGTCGGTTGCTAGAGTGAAGTTCTTCTTATCAAGGCAAACCTTTTATTTAGTGTAGTGTAACACCCCGTTTCAATAGCGCGTTCTATCAATTTGCATCTTCTTTCGGACCACCCTATATTTAAGTAATGTAGCAAAGGAACTCAGGATCTTCCCCCTCAGTGGGGGAGTGCGATACCCACAGGAGGCGATCCTTTGTTGCACCCCGAGCAATAAATTAGCATATTTTGTGACTAAAATACTTGGAAGTTGATTCCTATTTGTTGTTTATTTATTCGTTAGACAATTGTCCTACAGAATTGATGTTGCTGACACTTTAGCCTCCATGGCTTATGTATATAAATCATGTGTTACTGCGATTATTTGGGTTTGATGAAATGCCCCTATTGCTGACAATATTTTTGTGTTCTTTCCGCAACCCTTTCACCTGTATAATTCATATGATATGCAGCGAAGCACTAAAGGTAGGTGGTGTGTTATTAATTAGATAGATTTGTTTTTACGGTGTGAGTAACGACAAGGCGCCCATATTTTCATAATTCTACTGTTCAATTTTAAAATCTGAAGAATCTTTGCCTAGTCCTTACACCACGCCATATTCTACCAAAGTTCTTGAGCTAGCCCAGGCAGTGTCCACCCTTCGTTTAAGGGAGTGGTACAGTATAGTATTCCTAAGCTACATTTAAGATAATTTTGTATATTTACCGTGTGTTCTAGATTCTATGGTAAATAAAATATTATCCGGTACACATGCTTAAAGCATCTTTAGTGACTCGTGGGGCTTAAAACGCTCACTAGGCTGGCGTTTTAACTCTACCCAGCTGGTGACTAAACACTAGCTTTACGTACTTGTATCGTAAATAACTATTAAAATGTGGCATTAATAATTACTTTAATATCTCAAATTATATTTTTGTAGCTAATTATATTAATTGCTACGTACTAATATTGTTAAAGTCGTCCTAAAATAACACTCAAAGTAGATTTTTTAAAAATATTATGGCATTTTTTTAAATTAAATTTCAATGGAAAAGGCAAATTATTTGTCAAAAATATATCTCTTGAATATTTTCGGTTTTTCTTAAATACAGTGTCCATTTTATAATTCCCCCATGAAGGTTTGCAAGTAGGCAACACATCGTACAATTCAGAGGCACTTTAGGAGAAAACCAGTTTTTTTAATTAAAAATTGTCACAAATTAATCATTTTTATTTATTTAGTCTGTATATGTACCTACCAATATAGTTTTTAATGTTACTGATGCATAAATAAAAACAAAAACGGCACAGAAGCATGAACATTTTTCTAAAACGAACAAGAATAAACCCTACTTGCAATGCACCGTCTGGATCTCTAAAGTCTAGTCTAGACGATTATGTTCTGGGGCCGTGACGCTGTCCATTTTCGCTATAACGAAAGCAAACACGGCAGGCTGTTGACACTAAATATTGACTGATTGGAAATATTGGTGTTTGCTCTGTATTTGATTGCCTCACAGTCGCTCCGAGGTCCACGCGGCATACTTCATTTATAAGAAGTTTAAAACTCTAGCCTAAGATCATTTACAATAGTGCCAGATGAGTTGGATTGCCACCCAATATGATTAGAAAATCTAGACATTTTATTGCTCGAGATTGGCAGAAATTAAAATGATTAATTTATTTCATATTTTTAGAAAAACATTGCTCGTTATTATTACATTAAAAACAATCAATCATGCAACAGCAAGAATTTAAATGTTTGTTCTTTAAATAGAAACAAAAAAAGAGCGACCCTGCCAGGATTCGAACCTGGAATCTTCTGATCCGTAGTCAGACGCGTTATCCGTTGCGCCACAGGGCCTTGTGTTCAAGTCCCTACTAATACATAATATGTACAGTCCTTTTCCTATTTTATTTATTTAATATTACAATTAAAAGTTCGATTATAATTTAATACAAAAATAAGAAACCCTAACTTTATCTTATATATATTAAATGTGTATTAAGAATACTTACACTACAATTACTATAAACGTTTACTCATTTCTACTTAATTCATAATGCTACGCTACTTCGTTCGACTTACAGATGGCAGCACATTACAAACACGTTTATTGCAACAGGATCGTACTTTAACAGCAATTGGAAATGAACTCGTAAAAGTGATTCCTCTTTTAAAATTATATATTAAAAGTACTTCCGGGATCATTCCCGGTCTTAATAATTTAGTTACAAGCATTTTATATGCTACCACGTACCGTTAAAAATTATTCCTTGTGTCATTAAAATATTGCAGGTGCAGCCCTGGCCAGGTGCTTGTATTTGTCAACAACCAGCTGACCCTCAATGTTTAGTATTTGAATTTGCGTGTCGGCCTGTATCAGGTTTTACACAGTGACCTATTTCATTCGCCTTTTCCTCCCCAAACGGTGGTGTAACATCTCGCAATCGCTTAAATTAAACTACATTCTGTTCATTCAAGTGATAATCAGCACGAAAAATGAGTTCCAGACATTTAACAAAAGGTAAAGCACTTTTGATTTGGTTTTCACCACCGTCGAATTGTTTGTTTTTTGAAATTGCAGAAATGCACATCTGTACATAAACTGCTGTAGTTCTCTTGATTCTTGATCCATAAATAGAAAGTCAATATACCGGTGACGCAATCGTAATAATGAAGTTACATTGTTTGCACAGCAAACACGGCAATGCAATTTCATTACCTTATTTATTACAATTGCAAAATTAAAAATTGTAGCAAATGGGTCCTTGTGTCCCCTCTTGTCAGTCAAGGTGTGTCAGGCGTATTTAAGTCGATTACCTCATTCTGGTAGTATTTTGTACTACAACCTAATTTCTGCTAGATTCTTAACAACGTGTGATATAAATTATGTTCTCATGTCTAAGTATACACATCTCTTCCGCATGGTTACGTCAGAGGCCAAACTAATAAAAACAGGATGTCATATTTTTAGAATTCTGCATTTTAAATTATGCATATCCACTTTTTTACATAACCTTCTTTTTTTAAGGTTGTTAGGCAAATTAAATTTACATCACATTATATTCGCTTAAAAATGTGCACGTATAAGAAAAAAAAATTATGTTTTCTAATTAAAAAAAAAATATATATATATACCACATTTAAATTTATATACAGTAACAAACAATAATTCTTGTGTAAATCTAAATTTATCTGAATACAGTCCTGGCCCGTCTACTTTTGCTACAATTTAAATACTGTTTATAATATAACATTTACTATTTCTTTTTAAAGGCTCTAAATTACCTCCTGCGCACAGAGGCAGAATTCGTTTATACAGCAGCCGTTTCTGCCCGTACGCCCAAAGAGTTCATCTTGTATTAGATGCGAAAAAAATACCGTAAGTAATAGTTTATGTTAGATATACCATTAACAATTGCATAGTACATGAATTGGGAGGAAAGCGTACCTAAAAATAACACAGTCATACCGCCGAAATAGCTCAGTTGGGAGAGCGTTAGACTGAAGATCTAAAGGTCCCCGGTTCAATCCCGGGTTTCGGCAGATTCTTTTTTAATTCATACTTGCGTTTATATTTGTTTTACTATTTAAGCGATTAGTGTGGCAATCTAAACAATTAAGTAAAGGACATTTTGTAATCTGCGAGCGCACATGATTGACCACACAGCCGAAATAGCTCAGTTGGGAGAGCGTTAGACTGAAGATCTAAAGGTCCCTGGTTCAATCCCTGGTTTCGGCACGCAATTATTTTATTAAATTGCATTAAACGCTATAATTGTAGCAGTGATATTGAAGTGTGGCTGTCAACAACGTCCATTGATTTACAGCACAGCCGAAATAGCTCAGTTGGGAGAGCGTTAGACTGAAGATCTAAAGGTCCCTGGTTCAATCCCTGGTTTCGGCACGTCGTAATTATTTTGTTGACTTGCATTAAACGCTAGAATTGCAACAGTGACATTGAAGTGTGACTGTCAACAACGTCCAATGATTTATAACATAGCCGAAATAGCTCAGTTGGGAGAGCGTTAGACTGAAGATCTAAAGGTCCCTGGTTCAATCCCTGGTTTCGGCACGCAATTATTTTATTAAATTGCATTCAACGGTATAATTGGAGCAGTAACATTGAAGTGTGGCTGTCAACAACGTCTATTGATTTACAACACAGCCGAAATAGCTCAGTTGGGAGAGCGTTAGACTGAAGATCTAAAGGTCCCTGGTTCAATCCCTGGTTTCGGCACGCAATTATTTTATTAAATTGCATTAAACGCTATAATTGTAGCAGTGACATTGAAGTGTGGCT
Organism: Agriotes lineatus; assembly: GCA_940337035.1. NCBI lineage: Eukaryota > Metazoa > Arthropoda > Insecta > Coleoptera > Elateridae > Agriotes > Agriotes lineatus. Next base: position 94,122,785 of record OW679199.1, read on the forward strand.
GTCAACAACGTCCATTGATTTACAACACAGCCGAAATAGCTCAGTTGGGAGAGCGTTAGACTGAAGATCTAAAGGTCCCTGGTTCAATCCCTGGTTTCGGCACGCAATTATTTTATTAAATTGCATTAAACGCTATAATTGTAGCAGTGACATTGAAGTGTGGCTGTCAACAACGTCCATTGATTTACAACACAGCCGAAATAGCTCAGTTGGGAGAGCGTTAGACTGAAGATCTAAAGGTCCCCGGTTCAATCCCGGGTTTCGGCAAATTCTTTTTTAATTTATACTTGCGTTTATATTTATTTTACTATTTAAGCCATTAAATGTGGCAGTCTAAACTAGGGATGTTGTACCCGGTCTAAAATCAAACCCGGGTACCCGAAAGCAGTACCCGGGTACCCGAAATATATAACAAAAATATTAGTGTACATCTGAACATCTGAAGTAACTACAAACTGCTTTCTTTTACGCGCGAGTTTTAAATTGAACTAAATTGAAATAGTACCTACTCGCCAATTCAAACTGCAAGTCGTCTGTTATTCGTAAGTATTTTCACACCTCCAAGTATTATCAAATTCAAGTACGTGACTTTTTGTCCGAAATTGGTAGCAGCATCAATCAACATCGCACACAGGATGTTTATGTTACTTCATCCCATACTGACGCAATTTAATGGTACTATTGACGGGTTGAATATTTCCGTGAAGCGGATTTATTGGCTTCCTTATGTATGTATTATGTATGTATATGAAACAAAAAACATGTGGTATGGGATCATCCCATCCCATTCTTGTTATTACTGCATGGTTATGTTTTTCTAGCGCTTATTGCTATTATTTTTATCATCTTCTCCGAAAAAGGCTGACTTCTTGGAAATTACATAATTTACTAGTCGGGTACCCGGGTCCTAAAACTACACCCGGGTCAACTATTACCCGGGTCGACCCGGGTACCAGGGTACTCGCCGACATCCCTAGTCTAAACAGTTACGTAATAGTTATTTAATATACAAGTGGGATAACAGCATCATTAATATACGTGTGTGTAAGTTACAAACGAGTGCGTAGCACGAGTTATGTAAGCACACAAGTATATTAATGATGCATTATCACACATGTATTGTACAAAATTTTATCTACGACTGCCTAAAATTGAGAAAAGTGCATTAAGAGAAATGTCAGATCTGTCATTTTCAAAAATATTTTAGTAGGCAAATGTCATTATGTCATTTTTTTGACACTATTTCAGATACGTAATGAAGTCATTACACAACTCAGTTGCGTAATGAAACCATTACATAACTGAGTGGTGTAATGAGCTTCATTACCTAACTGAAATAGTGTCAAATGAGTGACGTAATGCTTTACTTATCCACTGGAGTAGATAAACGATATTTTGTAATCAGCGCCCGCATATAGTTGACCACACAGCCGAAATAGCTCAGTTGGGAGAGCGTTAGACTGAAGATCTAAAGGTCCCTGGTTCAATCCCTGGTTTCGGCATGCAATTATTTTATTAAATTGCATTCAACGCTATAATTGTAGCAGTGACATTGAAGTGTGGCTGTCAACAACGTCTATTGATTTACAACACAGCCGAAATAGCTCAGTTGGGAGAGCGTTAGACTGAAGATCTAAAGGTCCCTGGTTTCGGCACGTCGTAATTATTTTGTTGACTTGCATTAAACGCTAGAATTGCAGCAGTGACATTGAAGTGTGACTGTCAACAACGTCCAATGATTTATAACATAGCCGAAATAGCTCAGTTGGGAGAGCGTTAGACTGAAGATCTAAAGGTCCCTGGTTCAATCCCTGGTTTCGGCACGCAATTATTTTATTAAATTGCATTCAACGCTATAATTGGAGCAGTGACATTGAAGTGTGGCTGTCAACAACGTCTATTGATTTACAACACAGCCGAAATAGCTCAGTTGGGAGTAGTGATGGGAAGTTTCGATACTTTTGCGGACTCGTTCATTCCAATCCCATTCCGCAAGTGGATCGAGTCCATCGGATTCGATCCTCGGATCGACATCGAAATTGATTGTGCATTTCAGACACCCGGGGTCCTTGGTCATTCCGGACCCGGAACGAACAACGCGCGTATCTTTGTTTTGGTGAGTGGTCACGCAGTCGGCAATTCAGTGTGTTTATATGTCTCAAACATCAATTGGGCACATACAAAGCCGCCAAAAGCCATAAATCACTGATAACTGATAAAAAAGCATGCAACTTCGGCCGTATCATGTGTCGCCTGTCGACGTCGAGCCTCTAAAACGAACACCATCATCATTTGCCGTTCCCCATCAACACATTGTATTGTATTCTGTATTGAAATGGATTGAATAACGGAATGCCAAAGGAATGAATGTCCGCGAGAATTGACGCCTCGCGACCTTTTCGTTCCTCGGAACGAATCTGGACCGAAACTTGGACTCGATCCAAATCGATCCTGCCCCGGATTCGATCCTTTGTATCGAATCCGACCGGATCGACACATCGCTAGTTGGGAGAGCGTTAGACTGAAGATCTAAAGGTCCCCGGTTCAATCCCGGGTTTCGGCAAATTCTTTTTTAATTTATACTTGCGTTTATATTTATTTTACTATTTAAGCCATTAAATGTGGCAGTCTAAACTAGGGATGTCGTACCCGGTCTAAAATCAAACCCGGGTACCCGAAAGCAGTACCCGGGTACCCGAAATATATAACAAAAATATTAGTGTACATCTGAACATCTGAAGTAACTACAAACTGCTTTCTTTTACGCGCGAGTTTTAAATTGAACTAAATTGAAATAGTACCTACTCGCCAATTCAAACTGCAAGTCGTCTGTTATTCGTAAGTATTTTCACACCTCCAAGTATTATCAAATTCAAGTACGTGACTTTTTGTCCGAAATTGGTAGCAGCATCAATCAACATCGCACACAGGATGTTTATGTTACTTCATCCCATACTGACGCAATTTAGCTCAGTTGGGAGAGCGTTAGACTGAAGATCTAAAGGTCCCCGGTTCAATCCCGGGTTTCGGCAAATTCGTTTTTAATTTATGCTTGCGTTTATATTTATTTTACTATTTAAGTGATTAGTGTGGCAATCTAAACAATTACGTAAAGGATATTTTGTAATCTGCGCGCGCACATGGTTGACCACACAGCCGAAATAGCTCAGTTGGGAGAGCGTTAGACTGAAGATCTAAAGGTCCCTGGTTCAATCCCTGGTTTCGGCATGTAATTCTTTTGTTGCAGCGCCTTAATTTACCACCTCTGTTTTCTTTGGGTATTAATTTTGCACTGTTTTCTTTGGGTATTAATTTTGCATAATATTCATCTGTTATAGTCAAATATTTTTGGGAACTTGGAACATTAGAAGCCTCTACCAAGTCGGAACACTATCCAGCATGCTGAAAAAAGCAGAAAAGTATAATTTGTATATTTTGGCGCTTCCGGAGATAGATGGCCGGGATCGGGAAAATTTAATAAAGAAAAATATAAATACTATATAACGGTTCTACCACTAAACGCACGAATTTGACTGTGGATTCTGTGTTAAACGGAAACTCGAAGCAAATATCATTGGCTTTAAACCAATCAATGATAGAATATGTTACCTGAGAATTAAAATGAAATTTCGAAAACTATCTTTTCACATGCACCCACAGAAAATAAAGATGACGAAGTAAAATATGAATTGTATGCTACATTGGAACGAGAACTGAAACACACCAAGCCATGATATGAAAATAATTTTAGGAGATTCCAAAGCAAACATCGGAAGGGAGGACGTATACGCATCAATAATTAGAAAAAACAGTTTACATCATGAAACAAACGCCAATGGCGAGAGAACAATTGAATTTGTAGTGGCTAATAACCTAATCGTACCAAGCACGACGTTTCCACATAAAGAGGTACACAAGACGACATGGCGATCACCGGATCGCAAAACTATTAACAAATAGACCATGTGCTTGTAGATTCCAGATCGTTCTTCAGTATATTGGATATAAGAACATGCAGAGGTGTTGCATCAGAATCCGATCATTACCTCGTCAGGGTTAAAATTAGAGAAAGGATTAATAAATCCAAACAAATGTCAGGATGGAAAGCTCCAAAATGTATGGTAAAGGAACTGCAAGATGAATATGTATTAGGAAGGTACGAAACGAGGCTTGAAAAAGAACTGCAGAACTATTCTAACATACAACAAAGCGTACAAGATCTAGAAAGCTATACAGAAAGTATATAAAATAAATGGGAACACATCAAAGGATGTCTGAATAAAGTCACAAGAGAAGTACTAGGAATAGGAAAGAAGCTTGAAAGGAATAATTAGTATGACGAGGAATGTAAGGAAGCGATTAGAAAAAGAAATAGGCGCCCGAGAAACGTCTACAAATGACCACCAAAACGAAGGAAGAAGAATACAGCAAATTAAGAAAAGAAACTAAATCCCTACGTAGGCGAAACAAAAGACAACAACTTAATAAACAACTAAGCACAACACAAGAAGTATATATAATCAGAGAAAGAAGGACTTCTACAAATCTATACAGCATGCAAATAATACATATCAACCGAGGGCAACAATATGTATAAGTGAATATGGTACAATACTGGTAAACGAAGTAGGAGTTATAGAAAGATGACAATTTTACTTCGAGCAGTTATTAAATGGAGCACAAAGAAAAATTGACAAACATAATAACTTCTTACAAAATGCTGCCCAATCTGAGGTACTGGAACCTACCATAGAGGAAGTTAAATCTAGTATACGGAGGCTATAGAACAACAATGCCCTAGGAGTAGATAACATAGTTATACTAATTGATAATCGACATCTGGAAAAGCGAAAAATTACCTACGGAATGGGAAGCCGCGTTAATCTGCCAATTTATAAAAAGACTTAAAGTTAAACTGCACCAACTACTTGTATAGAGGAATTTCACTTCTCTGTATTACTTATAAACTTTTTACTAACATCTTAAGGGAAAGATTACAACCACATGCTGAAGAAGTAATAGGTGAATATCAAGCTGGTTTCCGTAGTAACAGATCCACCATTGACCAGTTGTTCACTATTCGTCAAATACTGGAAAAAGCCTGGTAGTTCAACACCCCGATGTTTCAAATATTTGTTGACTTTAAGCAGGCTTACGACAGTGTTAACAGAGAAGCCCTCGTGGAAGCTATGGTTAATTTAGGCATTCCAGCGAAGCTAATCAGTCTAACACGCATGGAAATGGAAAATACGAAGGGACAAGTAAAAATTCAAAAACTAGTATCAGACAGTTTCAAAATTCATCACGCATTACATCAAGGGGATGGATTGACGCCTATCTTATTTAATCTAGCTTTAAAGAAAGCAATACGGCACTATTATCCAAGAAGTGTCAATCGTTTATGCAGACGATGTGAATATTATTGGTAGGACACTAATTGGGGTCAAAGAAACACTAGAGCAGCTGGAAGAAGCAGCAGGAAAACTAGGGGTACAAAACCGAGGCGATGGGAATCAAGACCAATAGAAGACTAGGAGAAAACTTAACGATAGGTGACGACAACGTAGAAGTAATCCGAGAATTTAGCTACATTGGCAGTAATCGTAACCATACCAATGATTTCATACAAGAAATAAAAAACAGACTAGTAAAGGGTAACAAGGCATATTACGCATTACAACCACTAATGAAGTCACAAGCTTTACAACGAGAAACAAATATTATAGTGTATAAAATCCTGATAAGGCCAGTAGCCACGTCTGGTAGTGAGACGTGGACGCTCACGGGACAAGGAGAAGAAATTCTGCTGATGTTTGAAAGAAAAATATTACGAAGAATATAAGAACCCATAATAGAAAACAATGAATTATAACAATTGTATAAGGAGCCAAACGTGGTTACGATTATCAAGTTGCAGAGACTAAGGTGGCCTGGCCAAAACTGTATATCCACTAAAGTTTTAAATGGGAAGCTGGCAGGCAGTAGAGGTAGAGGAAGCGCAAGGGTATGGTGGCGTGATAATGTCCAAAAAGACGTCGTGTCGATGCAACCCAAATTACATCTGCCACAGCCATCATAACGAATTAAATAGAAAAAAATATTATGAGTATATCTATGACTTGCATTAATGTCACTAATTGTCATCAATAGTACACTTTTATTAACTAATTTATTTTAATTTTATAACAACAAAATAACAATAACAGTGAATAAAATATAGGTCTTTTAACGTAACATATGTTCAAACTGACCTCCGTTGGCGTTTTCGCATACTGCAATTCTCATTAAGAAAGACTTACTAGCTCGAGCGATTACCTCTGGTGTACATTCCAAAATCGGGCATGCAAACAAGAATAAACAAACATTACGACATTTAAAGTATTTCAGGGGGTTTTGTGGCCCCCGTAGCGCTTCCACGTAACAACTATTGGAATGTCCCAGCAGAGATTTTCTCTTCAAGCGCACGTCGACGAGATGCCTGCAATATCTGTAAGGCGGATGCTTACAGCATTTAGTGCCTATTAGCCGAATGTTAACTAGACCAATGAGCTCCAACTCATGTCAGTGTGGGTTTGATTGCCGCCCCCCATGGAAAACCGAAGTCACAAGGCATTTGTGGGAAATAAGCATCCCATGGCTATCCAGGTGCGCTTCCTGGATCACTGATAAGCTAGGTACTTATCAAGTCAAAGGTTTGCGGTGATCTCGCCTGATGTCCGCTATTCCAAGGCAGTGATTACAGTAACCAATTTTGTTTATTATAAGATCTACAGAAGTAAAAGACATAATTTGGTTTATAAAACGACAAAACAATTTTTGGTCAGAATCAGAATCAATCGTCAGACCAAGTTCCATTACTTAGGAGGGCTACAGTTCAAGAAGGGAGAAGGGTGTGGGCGGTGTTTATCTATTATTAGAAAGTCTAATCAGATGCAAGCAATACACGTTACCAATGGTGTTAATTAATATTCAGCAGAATACCAATGACGTGTGTTTATTTCCAAAATGTTTCTGTTGGTATCCTTATAGATCAACGCATGTTGTGCTTTCTTGAGTATGTGCCGCGTATTCGTCGGTACCGATCGAGCGCACTTCGTCCTCAATTGGCCCTGTCGACACCGCATGCTTCATAATGCAACGATAAGCAAGTACGTGAGGCTGCGTTCTTTAGCCGAGCGAGTATTTCCAAAATTGCGGTTACGTGCCATTGCTCACGTGCTGCAACACAACTGATTCTCATTCAGTAGATAATAAAATACATTCTCACCAATTTTATCTCGGATTAAATACCTTGTACTAGTTGAGCTCGACTAACCAATTATAAAACGTGGAAAACGTAGTAAAATAGATTATTTTAATTCTAAATAGATTGCATTTGGAAAACTTGGGTGGCGCTGTAGTAAGTTGGCTTAAAAACCAATATTAGTATCAAGATCAATTTTTGTAAGGTTTTCATTATCTCTAGAAAATGATTACTCTTTGGATCATGTATAATTTTCCAATAAATCTCTTATTTTGTGGTTTTTCTCATGGATCAAACACGTATTACATACCCAGGAGATGATTATAAATGGTGACGTTGACAGTTGCATCTTTTGTGTTCTATGCCAAAAACCATTATAATTGTAGCTCAATTGTATTTTCAATATAAACTTATGACAACAACAACAGTGATGACAGTTAATGAATTCTAAAGCTTGCTGTTGACATTCCTTTTATTTTCCATGGCCGACCTCCGTGTAATTTCTTTTTGAACGCGATATAGTATATCCTAGCAAGACTACATAACTAGGGACTAAATAATAAGTATTCACAGACAGCGTGGCTGAGGGGTTAGGGAGCTCAGGCTGCGGTGCCACGGTACGGGGTTCAATCCCCACATCTGGCAATTGACGGGCGGCCACCCAGTCGCTTTAAAAATTGGATACCGCCGTTAACGTGTGCCAGATTGACTGGGTTTCGGAAAGAGATATTTCGGCGCCCAGACTCGCCTTGTCTCAGGCCATGTTCCTACATGGAATAAAGTGCCAGAACTTTACTCTATTCACATCTTTTTTTTTTCATGAAGGTTGGCCGGTGAAGTTGCCGCAATTTAGCTGTGTAAAATGACTTTGTGGTGTTTAAACGAGGTTTACATTTGAGGTTATGGTAACCAAATGCATTTAGGTTAGAAAACGCGACAGAACAACTTGAAATGCAAAGTTGCCATATTTAAGCAGAGCAGAAAATAGAACTTCAGTACATGTATCCAGTTTCAGTAATTGTGTAACAATTGAAGACATTCTTGATTAAGTATGGAAGGCCTTACGATACTTTACATTTAAAATATTTCTCCCCGTGTACTATCAAAATTAGTAGTTCATCTGGCAACAATCTTCCATTCTGTCAAATGACAGTAAATTTGTTGGATGTTTTACAGGTTATACAACAAAATAAAAATTACGAATAACATTTTTAATGAGGTTGCTGCTTACAAGTTACTAAAATAGAACATCATTCCAGATTTCAAGTAGTACACTACTCGAAACATTTTTAAACCGATGAATTATTTTCAGTAGTTACATAATAGCGGCAATAATTAGATCTTCCAAGTTCCTTTTAGCATTTTTTTAGTCTTACACGCACAGTTTATAAAAATAAATGTTACTCTTGCCTCTTTAATTAAGATCAGGGACTGCAAAATATTTTATTTTTTTTATAATTGTATATTACCATAGAAGTATATTCTTAAGTTATTTTTTATTCAAGAAAAATCAAGTGGCTGATATATTTTTTCAATTTATTGTCGTGGAATGATGTCTAATAAATACGAAGGAAAGTTTAATCTAGAAGTTCGAACTTTGAGGATACTCTTCTTTTATTCTTCTAACCCCGTAGATATTTACTACTGCATAATCAAATGATTATTTAATTCTCTTAAGAATTTTTCAGTGAATTTTTTTAACGCCTCCATATTTAAGACAAGATCTCACAAACGTGTTTAGGCAAAGAAATGTGTCTACATAAAACGAACTGCTTATAATTGAATTTAAACAAAAATAAAAACGCAGGTCCCACCGAGATTTGAACTCGGATCGCTGGATTCAGAGTCCAGAGTGCTAACCATTACACCATGGGACCGTTGAAGATCCGTCTGTAACAGACGTATAAGACTCCGGGCGTCGAGCGAAAAATGTATATGAAATTTTAAGTTTTATATTTTTATTTTGACTGTATTAAATTTACTTTGCTTTCGATACAATTATATTGCGATTAATTAAATAATGGTAACAATATAAATAATACAAAATACAGCATCGCCAGGCGATCAATACATCTGAATTTCATATGCGCAGCTGTATTGCCAGAGACGGATTCGCCCTGATTTACTTTTCAGGGCCCCCAGTTATAGCTTAAGCTTTATTTGTAATTTTACAATTGTCCTTACACTAAGCTGGGCAGTTTTGCTTTTCTTCCATAATTTGGCCAGGTGACGTCAGGATTCGTGATTCGAGTCAATGTCAGAATAACTGTTATTCGCCCACATGTAGAGCTATTTATAAACTATTTGAATATTTAAGGGCTTATTAAAATGCCAGTCGCACATAATTTAACATGTTGGGTTAAGAACTCTTTAAAGTTATTCTTTTCGTCATTGAATCGCGAATTAAAATTGAAAAATATTGGGTTGTAGTTGGTGTATGAAGATTGTTCAAAATGCACTTTTTAAGGCAATTTTTACCTTGAATTATGGAAAATCTAAAATTATTATTTTAATATTAAATCGGTAAATTGTTCTTCTGTACGTGCTTAGTGTAAGTTTTCCTCTATTTTCGAATGAGGAAGTTGTATGAAAAGATTTGTTTCAAATGCGTTGCATTCGATACACCTTACGTATAGAAATTTTAGGTGGTTATGCAGAAAAATAAAGTAGTATTGTTCTAGCTATTTGTTTATTTCTACATTAAGAACAATAAATTAGTAATGGATGAACTGCCCTCGCAAATTCTCATATAAAACTATTCGGTGGACTCAACCGACTGGTTCAATATTTATGTAAAGGTCAAATAAAATAGCTAATTAATCAGTCTCTTAAATTTACTGCTCTTGAAAATAATAAATGTGCTTCCGTGAGATACAAAAAAATATTGGATAATTTCTAAATTTAAACCGCTACGCAACCAACGCAAGGCAGCGGTGACAAAACACAGTAATATTCAGCATTTTAGAGAAATTTAAATAAATTACAAGTGTATAAAATTACCATTAAATGGAAAAAGATAGGTTCCACCGAGATTTGAACTCGGATCGCTGGATTCAAAGTCCAGAGTGCTAACCATTACACCATGGAACCTCGATGTAGGATCATTATAAATGTAGCGCTGATTAGTTGGTAATATTATATTTTCGAAGAAAAATGGATTTCGTGTGAAAGAAATTAATAAAAAACGTAAGGTCCCACCGAGATTTGAACTCGGATCGCTGGATTCAAAGTCCAGAGTGCTAACCATTACACCATGGGACCGCCGTACGCAACCTTGCTTTAGAATGGCAAATGAAGGTAGGCGCGTAGTTGCTGTTTAAATGTAAAATTGCATTGGAAAAATAATCACTTATAATACCATGAGTAGTCAAAGTTATGTCGACTATTTTTGCGGTGGTGTCACGAATGTCCATTGCGCTTTGGTACGATTAGGACGAGTGCGATAGCACGAGTCCTAATCCAAAGCGCAATGGACATGAGTAGTGATACCACCGCAAAAAGAATCTACTTAACTTTGACTAAGAATGGTATTCGAGGGACTATTTAATGAACCAAACTACTTTTTCAAATTAGTTTTCAGTAAATCTAGCAACAAACTAAGCAATTTCTATAGTAACAGAACACTAATATTGATTTTTTCTAATAAAAATAGCATTTGTTAAAAATAGTCACTTGAATACCTTCTAGGAAGATATATCCGCTGATATTTTTTTGATTGGTCAAGAAACGTCAGAATTCTGGATTTTCATTGGTTACTTTTTGACAGATGACAGGTGAATTGAATAGTCATTTTTATATATATTTATTTAGATATGAAACTAAAAATCATAATATAGTTTAAAAAGTAAATTATTTGCATTAAATAAGTTAATAGGCATGACACATTGTTATTTAACTACACGTTTTAAAAAACAATAGATAATAAACAACTGACTGATTGTTAACATTTTTAGAAAAATACTGTAGGTGCAAGAATTCAGATCTCGAAATCTTACAATTTATTATAACGTACTAGGCACTTACACAACATCTAAACCAATCAAAGTAAATTATACAGTGTGTTTAATTTTTTATCGACATTGATCTCAAACTTTGCGCATTTATGAGTGCTCTTTTTCAGTTTTTTTGTTATAATCTTTACCTATTAATCGAAAATAAATTTAAAAAATCGGAAAAACATAGTATCGTAGTACTTGTGTTGTGCCGTGTTTTATCAAAAACTATTGTATAGAGAATTACATAAAACCTTGAACCTAGAAATGTTTCAAACATTGATTTTTTATTTACGTAAAAGTTACAGTTTTACATTCGTAGCATATATATACAGTTATGACCAAAAAAAGTGGGACAGTTCTGCATTAGCAGTTATTCGTGCGTTATCAACAATATTAACTTGAGGCATTTTAAAGCAAAACTGTATTGTTGACAATTTGATGACATTTCTAGAATTACGACTACTATGTTTTTTTCTTAGTAAATTTTTGAAAGCCAACAATAACAATAAATTAAAGTAATATTTGTTATAATATATATATTTATCGGTTGCAGGATATTAATCCCTTGTTTACATATACAAAAGTAGGCTGGTAACTAAATCATAACTGATCTGTACGGTAATAGTCCATTACCGTGCATGACAACCATAACCATACAGCAACCGATAAACTATTGAACAAATCACGGATGTTATGAATCATAACAGCCTCAGATGTTTTAAAATCCTCGCTCTGCGAGCTCGGATTTCAATACAACATCTGCGGCAGTTATGATACTCATAACATTCCTAGATATGTTAATAGCTAATACATACCGATGCGGCCACAATTACACTGATGGGGCCATAATTATATACGGATGGGGCCATAATTATACCGGGTGTCTTAAAATGAATTACATCTAGTATGCTTTGAATTTCCCATAATGCAATCCAAACCTTTACTTAAAATTGGCAAGACTGTAAGTCTATGTCAAATTCGAGGTTATCAGGTTATGTTTTGCGTCAGTTTGTGTCAAAACTGACGCAAAATCTAACCTGCTAACCTCGAATTTGACATAGACTTACAGTCTTGCCAATTTTAAGTAAAGGTTTGGATCTCATTAATGCGACATTCAGACGATTTCTGTACTTTCTCAACAATAGAAAATGGCCTTTCCGAGCGAACGCATGCTGTAAAAAAGTATCTTGCTATTTTATATAGAGTTGGAAACAACTTCCACCAAGTCAAAATGTTGGTATGTTCATTAGCTCGTTTTGAAGAAAAATATATTATCCAATTCAATAGCACCCACATTACTATGACGCCGATTGGAAAGAAAAGGGAAGATGGATCTGCAAGACCTCTACACGGTTTGCAAAGTAAACACACAGCTATAAAGATGTTGAAAAACAAAGGAAAAGTTACGCAATACAAGATTCAATCTGACCAGACGAGAATGCAAAAAGTACGCATGGAGCTACAGGAGGAATTCAAAAAACGCATTGAAGGGGGTGAGGATAACAATGAAATTAAATATGTAAACGGACTACTCACTATTCTTCCAAAATCTATAAAAAACTAAATTCTTCATCACGGAATACGCACTCGTTTAATAAAATGGAAAGCGATAAAATTATATATGTGAACCATATATATAATACACATATATTGCTAGTAGGGCCTGGAAACGTCAGAAAACACTACGGCGCCGACATAGTCTCACTTAGAGTATAACGCGTCTCGTGCGCATGCGTGAGAATTCGAACTCCGCCTTTAGAAGCGAATTTTAAACTTGACCACTTCTCCATTGGGCGGACGACGCCGCCGCTCTTGCGCACAGCTCAACATTATACATTGAAGAGTTGGTTGTCTGTCTCACTTCCTTGGCAAGTTTCCCACTCATAGCCGCTAGCAATATAGTAAGTATTAGATATATGATGTGAACATACAAAGCTTGATTGAATATTGGGGATTTAAGTAAATTTTATGAAGTGACTAACCCCGACGTAATCTTATTTAGTGAAACTAGAACAACGGAGGACATTAGAAGACGTGGACTCAATATAAATAATTTTAATATTGTGAGATGTAATTCGAACAGCAGGCATACAGGGGGTGTCATTATCTACATCAGAAAAGGCATCGAATTTATCGAATATTTGAAACTGGAAGATAATGGCAACTATCGGTGCAAAATAGTGAAAATCAAACTTAGTGGTTTAAACAGGCTAATTGGTTGCTTGTGTCATTCCCCATTGGCAAGCAATTCATATTTCATTAATGATTTCGAAAATTTGTGGGAAAATATATGTGTGTAAATAAAAATTGTATTATTGCGGGGGACTTTAACATTAACTTCAATGAGGACAATTTTTACTCTAACAAAATTAAAAACATAACACTAATGGACTCATGGAACTTGTGAATCAACCAACAAGAACGACAGACACAAGCTCAACAATTATTGATTATATTGTTACAAATGATGGTAATGTAAAAGTAAATATTCATCATATGTTGAAAATTACTGATCATTCAATAATTAATATAAATTTTGATAAACAATATAAAAATACATCAAACGGTCAAGACAAAACTATCGTACACACACAGAAAAATAACAAATTGCACGTTAGAAATCATGAATAGTAGGCTAAGTGAACAAAATTGGTTTCTAAATTCAACTGATATTGAATTATTTTACTTAAACATGTATAATAATATTGAAAAAATCGTTAATGAATTAATGCCGATAGAAAAACTTAAAATTAATAAAAATCAGGTGCCATGGTATGAAATGAGTGAGTTACGTTTAGTTATGAAATCAATAAATAATAAAAGTAGTCGCTTAGATGTAACCAATCATAAAGTTTTCGTTCCGATTTTTCTGCTTTCTTTTTATTTGTTTAAGAACCAGTCTTTTTTAATGCGGATACAATTAATTGACATGATCGTTGTTTTTCCGACTTACCGTATGCTATTTGGAAAGTAACTAGAATTTAAATTTGCCGCCACTTTCAGTAACTTAAAATGGCGAACAAGCTTGCTCGTATAAATATAGTACTTTAGTCATGGTGGCACTGTAAGTTTATGTCAAATTCGAGGTTAGCAGGTTAGGTTTTGACACAGACTGACGCAAAACTGAACCTGCTAATCTCAAATGTGACATAGACTTACAGTGTCACCAAAATATCATCTTGAAAGGTAAAGTGTTATCAATAATTACACCCAGGTATAGTGCTTTCAGACATGATCGAACGTTTTTAAATGGTCATGTTTATACATGAAATAATCATTTTGAATATATTCATAGAAAATAAATAAGAAATTACACTTTTTTACGAGAATATCTAATTGCCTAAGAATACAAACCAAAATAAATATTTACAATGCAATCATTAAACCGCACTTTGGTTACTGTGCTACGGTCAATCATTTAATGAATAAAACTAAATTAAGAGACTTGCAAATATTGCAAAATAGACTTTACGTTGTAGTAGCTACACTCCCATAAACTGTATGTTGAAATCATTAAATTGAATGTCTGTGGAAAATAGAACGTTTTACTTAGTTATGAGTTTTGTGTCTAAGATTGTAAATAATTTATTCCCTGATTATTTCCAACCATTCGTTCAATATAATCATGAAATTCATAGCTATTAAATGAGAATTCATAGCTATCAAGAAGCAAAAATTATTATTCATGTAGAAATGATATCATACAAGAAACAGTAACTCAGTTATAAATAAAGGCTTTAGTTTACTTAACTCATTAAGTAGAGATATAAAAAAATATGTAAATGTAAATATATTTAAAAGAAAATTAAGGCAGATGCTTCAAAACGACGATTAAAATTGAAATACGTTTTGGGCCATTTGGGATGGGAAATATATTGTTAATTTGCCCCTTTAATTGCGTAAAATATATTATTATAATTATTATATAGATTATTGTTATTTTGTCACATAGGAATGGGCTGTTGTTTTTATTGTTTTTTTATGAAACGTGATTTTTTTTCAATGTAACTGCTTTGCTGTATTATTATTCCTATTGAGATAAAGTATTATTATTATTTTATTATTCATTTCTTCAAATGCCTTCTGTACCTAAAGATCCCGAAAAAGATGCCTCGTCTTTATTTTGAACAAATATTTGACAAATTAATATCATATTCGTCTGTTGATCGTGGTTCCATTCCGTTTTGTTGATCGCCAGAGTGTATATCATTTCGTAAAGAATACTGATTTTTTAGAATGTCTTAAAATGTTATATTTGTAGTTTCTTCTGCTCGTAATTCTACCTCATGTGGTAAGCTTAAAGATTTCTTTCTTGTATGGTAGAAGAAAAATCAGTGAAACACAATACATCCAAATATACGGTACTCCTCACCCAAGAAAAGCGCCCTTCCGTGCTTTCCAAGAATACTTCGATACTCAGCATCACTCCGTTTCGCTAATACAATGAAATGCTATGAACCAGTTATTTATCAAAAAAAAAAAAAAAAAAAAAAAAATGCCGACGACCATACCTCAAAAGTTGATGTTGCCTTCATTTTCGGAGGACCTATCGTATGAAAACGATCCAAGACTTCAGGAAGATTCCTGGCGACCGGAATCGTGTACACATACGAACATACATCCCCCGCACAACACGTTTAGGCACCCCCCAATACGGGGGATTGATCTAGTGGGCTGGGATCTTCACCAAAAGATCCGCACCGCCGAGACGGAGATTTGATATAGTGGGTTTTCGATATGAGGGAATTTCAATACTTCGTACACTTCGTGTCGAAGTAATTTGTTGTAGTATTTTAATATTTTAAGCAATTATAATTTGCACGTATGTAGTATTTCTATGAATACTATCAAGCTGGAAAACCCATTTTTGCAGCTTGTCAATAAGAATATTAATTTCTAATACAATATTGGTGCAACATTTTCGCCAGAAAACATATCAGTTAGTGTTTTAAAAAGATTTAGGAATTTTACTACAGCTCCTACTAGATCCCATTCGCCATTGTTCGTTTTTGCATTTGCATCACAAATCAAGTTCAGAAGTAACTATATATGTAATGTTTAAGGCTTTTACGGTTACTCGAATTGTCAGTATTAGAATTAAATTTGATTTAGACTGCGTCGTCTTTGTAGATAAACACTCAATGATTGTTAGCTTAATGTACCTAACACTTTGTGATCTCAAGTTAGGGTTTGTGTAACGGTTATGTTCTTTGATAAGATAGGACATGTTCTAAAACGATGCAACATCAACACTGTGTTTACGACCAATGAAACTTTGGGTAACGATTTCAGGTCAGTAAAAGACAAAATATCAAGCTGGCATATATCACATTTCTTGTTCTTGCGGCTCGAGTTACATTGGACAGACTGGTCGTTCCATTGATCTAAGACTTCAAGAACATAAAGGCGATTACAAACACAAACGCATTACAAAATCAGCCATAGCTGAGCTTACTTTTTATGAATGTACACACCTTAGAATTCGAATAGGCCAGAGTACCTCATTACTTCCCAAGAATGATACGTGAAGCCATAGAAATAAAAAAAACATCCAAATAATATAAACAGGGAGGATGGTTTTAGACTTAGTAAAACTTGAACTCCTGTCATTCACGGTCTAAAGCATTACAACCACCGATTGTCAGCAGGTCACGCACTGCTGACTTGAACAACCAATCAACGTTACGCCGTTCTGCATGGCTGACACAGAGAACTATAGGTACACCCACGCCGTCCTCCAGCTCTTCGAACAACTTTGACTCTGATAATGCAAGCTGCAGTGTCTTGCGAAACGTTAGTGTATATAGGTGCACAAATAGTAAAAACGCCAAATATGCCTAAGTATCCTTGTTCACAAGGTATTCTAATAACACGAACCAAATCATGAGTGGCTTATAAATGAGCCACCAATCAGTAAGCCAACAATCACTGGGTGTTTATCTACAAAGACGACTCCGAAATTTAATTCTAATATTGACAACTTACCTACACTTGACCACCCAACTTAGCATTTCATATGTTGAGTTCCATCTCTCTTTTACATCGCAGCAGGTATTGAATCTAATCTGTAGTTATTCAGATTTTTTCATTTTCTCCATTAAGCGTGTTATCTTTCTTATGGGCTATTCTGACAGATTTTTCTCATTCGTCCAAATCCAAATCATCATCGTCATCATCTGAATCCAAATCCTCTTCAGGTAACTATCTATGGTAAGAGAGAGAGAGACTTTGGAGATCCTTGAAATTAATTTTTAATTTCTGTTTGTTTTTGTTCAAAGTTGTTACTTCCCTCGTCTGAAAGACGAAGGAAGTATTGTTTTTGAATGTGATCACAGAATAATTTTCTGCTGGGTATTGCAAATCTTAAATTATTCTGTCTTACTGAATGTTCCTAAAATTTTTCAATGTATAATTAGAGCTCGAAGCCGAGCATTGTTTGATAATAAATTTGATCCTGTCGGTGCAACTGCTTTTAGAGGAACGAGCAGTGAATTCGTGTTCTCATATAATAGGTATATGATAGTCGTGATCAGCTAGAGAGCGGATTTCTAGCTTTTATGCTTTTTGTAATGGGTTAATAGCAGCTCAGAACTTTTGATAATGTGTCACTAACTAGAAAATTGGAATTATTTGACATATATTTTTTCATGTTTTTTCGCTTATTTTGTGGTTTTACACATATTAATTTAATATGCATATTTAACGCTTTTTTTCGTTTTTTAAAGTATACTGTTCTAAATTTTACAAAAGTTGTGCTTAATTAACGTATTTTTTTACGCATATTTAGATTAGTTCGCATGTTTAGTGCTGTTTTTTACCTTATCGTGTGCAAACCTCTATATGCCGATGATTCATCGGCCATGAATCAGCCCGTCAAAACAAATAACAATGACTGTAATCGCAACAATGTGACTTGTCACATTGAATAAAAAAATGCTAATGCTACAGTTCCTTTCTTGGCTGTGATACTACAGTCATATGACTACAGTCGTACTGCAACTGTCGACGAGTACTACGTGCTGTGTTAATTTCTATTTTAAAAATAAAAAACAACGCCAGCTGCGTGGATTAGGGGTTTCCCCAAGCTCAAAAGGGAAAACAGCAAAATATTTTATAGAGCTTGCATAAAAACTGTACGTCACTTTTACTGTTGCAAAAGACATTAGTAATTAAAAGCAATATTTTTTTATATTCAAAGTGACAAGAAGTACAATGTGCTTCAACATGTGAAAACAGCTTTGCGCATAGTACGAAATTTGAAGCGTCAAAAAACAAACAACACACTGTACAAGAATTTCTTGCAACCACCTCTCGTCAAGATGAGCAATTTCCAATTAATTTTGAATTATGTAGGATTATGATTCAGTCTAACATACCACTAAAAAAGTTGAAAAATAGTCCATTTCAACTGTTTTTACAAAAATATTGCAGCAGGAATATCCCAGCTGAAAATACTCTGCGCAAAAATTACATTGAACCGATATATCGACAAGTTTAAAACGATATTAAACAAAATATCGGAACTAACTAATATGGTTTGCTGTTGATAAAATTATGGACAGTTGCGGAAGATATGTGGCAAGCTTAATTCTCGGCATCTTAAAGGAAGATATTCCTGCTAAGGGATATGTTGTCAGCTGCAAAGGGTTGCTTAAAAAAACAAACAGTGACACAATTACACGGTTTGTAAATAGGGTGACCACCTTTCAATTTATATAAACCCTGAGATCCTTCGTAAGTAAAAAAAGGTTTTCTTCAATGAGAAATACAGAATGTTTATAGACAACAAAAAGCAAGCAAATAAAAACAACGTTTTCATTCCTTACTATTATTCTTCTTCTTCTTCTTCTTCTTCTCCAGCCTATATTAATATCCCCACTCCTATTAATGGCTAGCAAATATAATACAGGGTGTAACTCAAATACTTGCCCATATCGTACGTCACAAATCGGCCAAAAAAGTTCATATAAGCATAGTTAATTCTCAATCTTTACGAAAACACTAATGGGGAAGGGGAGGCTTATTTATGAAATGGTTTTTTTCCCGTACGGTTTTTAAGAGATTAAAATTAGCAACTCGTTTAAATATTTTATTAAAAATTTTTAACGTAAAAAATTTTGGGTAAAATGATTTGGAAAACCTGTTTTACTTGAAAACGTTTTAGCTCGTTTTAGTTTTAGACTTTTCTCAATAGTTTTTACAAAACAAATACATTATGGGTTGCCAATTGCAACACCATAAAGCCATATACATTTTTTATAATCTTAAGGAAGTCTTCTATTGGTAGAAAATATCTCCCTGTCTGAACGCGTAATGTCAAAGATGCTATTACAAGAGACAATTTCCTTTTTTTTTACTTAACTGTCGAAGGAACTAGTGTTTTTTTGTTGTTTTTTTTTATTTTTATTCAATTTTCACTTCTATTAATACTTTTTTTTGTCACAAATACCGCGGAAATATCAATAACGTTTTTTGTACATGAAAAAAATAATAAAGGCATTAACAATAATTTGAATATCTTTTCCCAATTTTCAGTAAAATGACAAAAATCCAATTTCAACTCCCGACCCCCCCCCCTCCCTAAAGGTTGAAAATTTAACCTATGTTTAAACGTACTTTAACTAAAATTTAACCATTCATGACTCAAGAGATAGAAATCACGAACAAACGAGAAATACAAAAGTAAATTACCTCTAGAATCAAATGAAAGTAGATTAAAAAGAACGAATACTCAAAAATTCTGTACCTAATTATATGAAATTTCTAAATATTTCTCCTTATTTGCGGCTATTATATGAAACGCATTTTATTTTCATTGATATAACTAACGGTGAAGTTAATTTTAGACATTATTAGAAAATTAGTGCAACTCGGAGAAATTATTACAAAACCCGAGCTGGAGACGCGGTGTCTAAACCAGGGCCGTAGCCAAGGGGAGGCTCAGCCTCCCTAACCTTTTTGTAGCCTCACCTAGCACATTAGTTGCTAATTTAATCTAACTTTTATTTTTTCTAAAATGAATTAACAAAAACGCCCGGGATCGTAGTCTGACGTCACATCTCCACTCCAACGTCTGAGCGAATATTTTATATGTACCTACTTCAATTTTTTAATAGTTTTCATGAAAACAAATACTGAAAATTTTAAAATTAGCTGATAAGGTGATGCAAGCTCGAGAAACAAGTTTAAAAGATGCATTGGAACTAACAAACAGTTACACAAACTATAAAGACCTAAGAAACGAAAAATCCTTTAATGACATAATCCAAGAAGTCCGCAAAACCTATTTTAGTCTAGTTGAAGAAAATCAACTGCCACCACGCCGGCGTAAGAAAGAAATTACGTTAAAGGAGTTTCTCATTACCGAAAGAATTGGTGAAAGGTCATAATATGAAGTCGATCAAAATCCTGATCTGCACATGAAAACTATTTTGTATCAAAATTAATAAAAGATTTTCTACTAACGAGGATTTGCTAACAGCTATTTCTGTGTAGAAGATGAAAATCTGGATCTTCAAAATATAAAATTTTTAGAAAACTCTAGGAATAATAACTATACCATGTGCGGAAGAATTGCGGTCGTGAAAAACTTTTTTAATGCGCAGAAACAAAGAAAGTGGCACATGCAGTGTTGACGTATTTACAGACGTTGATCAGCAAAGAATTGCTTTCCCTGATACTTATCAGTTGAGAGCAACTGCACGTACATTTGGTTGCAACACTGCTTTATGAATCTTCATTTTCTGTGTGGACCCACATAAACAGAGAACAAAGAACATCCATGCATCATCAGCGGATGGCTAATTAATTTTGCCAGCTTTGAAAACGAGCGCTACTGAAAGACATTGATATGGTTAAACTATTAATTCAATTCAACAGTTCGAGAAGTAGAAAACTTCAACTGTTTTAAATATTTTATTTCGATTTTTTTCAGTACGAAAACTGCTCACGAACACGAAATGTTACATGAAGATGTTTCAGTTACGAAATTTTAGAAATTTAGTACAGTCATAAAAAAAAAATTTCCAGTGCACCTGTTTATCTGTCAATTCTAAAATTCATATAAATCTGCTGTATTTTTACAGTTTTTGTATCATAACCTGAATAAATATTTTTGAAAAAAGTAAAGTACGAAAAATATATGTTCAAATTATTATGTTGTGTTCTTTTTAAGAAAAATAAATATTTTATTGCGGCGTCTTATACTATGGAAAATTGCTTATAACTTTTTTGAAATCAGTTTCTTATTTCATCAATATTTATTATTTATAGATCAGTATACAAATCCCACGAAAGGGTTAACACAGAAAATTATGCTAGCGTCCTCAACTTTTTTTTGCCTCTCCTACGTTGTCATACTGGCACGGCCCTGGTCTAAACCCTGAGACTCCGGGTGAACCCCTGAGAGGTGGTCACCCTATTTGTTAATGACAGTACCTCGGGACAAAATGCTCCTGATGATTTAGGACGCCGCTGCATACATGCTGAAGGATGGTAAAAATTTGAAAATATTTTATGAAAAACTGATTCATGTCACATGTCTTGCACACTGAGTGAATAGGCTAGCCGAAATTATATGACTGCAGTTTCTATCCATTAATAAGTTAATTACAAACGTCAAAAAAATATTTGGTAAGGTCCTTTTGAGGGTGCAGCATTTTATGGAAAAGTTTCCTCATGTGTCCTTACCGCCTGAACCAATTATGACTAGATGGGGGACTTGATTGGAAGCATTGTTATATTTATTGTCAGTTACATTAAAGAATTTGAGGAAGCACTTACAGAATTTTCCGAAGTACCTTCACAGTCAGTAACGGATTGTCTTGAAGGTTTATAAAATAGGGAGCTACTTCAAAATTTGGCCTTTTATTAAATTTAACTATAGCTGTGTTGGTAAAGCGATAACGAAACTTGAGAAGTAGGGCGTTTCTTTAGTCGAAACAGTAGAACTAGCTGAAAAACTTTAAACAAAATACACGTGCTGTGCAAGGACCAGTTGGGCGTTAGTAGCTCAAAAATTGGATGAAGTACTTTACACGTGTTTTACAAGGTGAATTTGTAGAGAACTTGGAAATCGATTCTTCAGTTATACCAAAGTGTAAATTTGCCCCAGCAACAAGCGTAGATGTAGAACGTAGTTTCTCTAAGTTCAAAATATACTGAGTGACCGACGACGTAATTTTACAATGGATAATTTAGAGCAACACGTAGTAATATACTGCTTCCAGGAGCAAGGATGATTTTCTTATTAAAATAAAATATATTATTTGAAATCGGCATTAAAGTACCTCGAAATCGTCATTAAAATACGAGAAATCGGCAGTAAAGTAATTCATTGTTTTACGACTTTTATGTAGGTTTGTAAGGCGACAGATAAACGTCAATCGATCGAACATAACCTACAAAAGTTGGTTAAAATGTTGTAATTTCACGATTTTTCGATTTCAAATAAAACATAATGTACTCCTTGGCACTGAAGTTCCTTTTTATCCCTCATGTGGTTTATTTGCCTTGGCCCTACTGGCCTCGGCAACTAAATCCACATTCGTGATAAAAAGCTAAACTGCAGTGCCTTGGTATACAATAGTAGATTATGCAATGAGGGAGAGAAATGCGTTATTTTGCTGAGGTACAATTGCACTGAAGCAAAATAGCATTCTCTCCGAGTTGCATATACTATTTTTTTTCACGTTGCAGGAAGATTTAAAACGAAAACCCATTTTTTTAAACGTCATTTATTGACATTTTAGTTACAATTATTTTAAAATTAGTAGCCTTTGGTAAATTTTAAAGTTGGTGGCACTGTAAGTCATTATGACAAGAGCTCACAATTATGTCAAATTCGAGGTTAGCAGGTTAGGTTTTGCGTCAGTTTTGACAAGGACTGACGCAAAACCTAACCTGTTAACCCCGAATTTACCATAGATTACCATAGATACGGTAACATTTTTTACTTTAGTCCATAGGGGCTAAAGTAATTACTTCTGTCCCTAGAGATTAAATGAGCTACTTTAGTCCCTGAAATAAGTGACTAAAGTGCCAACTTTAGTCCCGCAAGTGCAAAAACTACTATTTTTTTCAAACGGCAGTAAAATGTGACATTATAATGCTTAATTGATGATGCTAAACTGTCACTTCATTGCCATGGCATCTAATAGTATATTATATCATCAGGGACTGAAGTGAATATTATAAATAATGACTCAAGGGATTTAGGCACTTTAGTCCCATATGATGTGCGCTATTTTTTGCACTTTTGCGAATATTATCATCAAACATTTGAAAAATTTGGAATCTGTCAATTTGGAAATTGACAATTACAATTTTACAGCAGGCCCTGGATAGTCTGAATCAGTTGGCAGTACTGAAGTGTATTGTCAATCTATGTCAAATTCAAGATTTGCAAGTTAAGTTTTGCGTCAGTGTGTGTCAAATGACAAACAAAACCTAACCTACTAACCTCGTATGTACATACATTTACCATAGTTACGGTAACATTTTTACTTTAGTCCCTAGGTACTAAAGCAATTACTTACTTAAGTCCCTAGACATGAAATGAGCTACTTTAGTCCCTGAAATAAGTGACTAAAAGTACCAACTTTAGTCTCAAAAGTGCAAAAAAGTTATTATCTCCGCTGACGACTTTATCTGCCGCTGACAAGATCAAGTACATTTCTTCGAATTTTGTTCACCACGTAAATAATTTGTTATAAACGTTTGAAGAAAAAATACTATATATTATTTAGAGCAAAAGTATCTTTATGTGGCTCCGCTGTACTTATCTGCCTCGCAAGCTCGGCAGATAAACCGTCCAGCCATGCCACATAAAGTATAACGTTTGCCTATCGTAATGGACAAAAAGCTATAATAAAAATACTAAACACAGAGTAATTATTTTTTTTAACGTTAGCAACCATAGGTACTTCACTCCGTGTACATATCAAATAGTGATGGGCTTATTCGAATGAAAAATAATCGGTTATCCGGTTATTGAAATAACCTATGTAACTCGGTTTTCGTTCCAAGTATTTGAATGAAAAATAACCTCATGCTGATACGTACTACGCTTTGAATATAAAACCTCTATTCAAAGGTACTACGTGCCATATCTCAGCGATGTACGCAGTGCTCAAAATTCTGTAAATATAAATACGTCATAACTCATAAACAAAGCAGGTTGTATTGAAAACACCATTTGGTTATCGCGTAACTACCTCCTATCATAAACATTATCAAATTCTGGGGACCTGAAACCTGAACGCCTGAAAACTGTAAACGCATCAAGCTATAAAACAATTTTTTATTTGCTTACATCTCTAAGGGCCGGTTGCAGAAAGCAATGTTAAGTCTGGTGTTAGCTAACGCGACATCAAAGTGAACAAAAACGAATCAAATCTCAAATGCTTATGGTAACTAATACATTAGTAAACAAAATTTGATGCGATTTTGTTCACTTTGACGCGACGTTAGCTAACACCAGACTTAACATTGCTTTCTGCAACCGGCCCTAAAAGTTTAAAACAAGAGGCGGCGCCTTTAATCCGTCCGATCGATAAAGATAAACGTTTTACCACTTTTTATTGCGATTAGCAAGCAGTCCGGCATATTTCTACACTTCTTAATAAATACCTCTTAATTTCCAATACATAACACATAATGTACGGTCGGCGCCTTAGAAATCGGGCACTACACTCTATTATGATATATTTTGCATGTATTTTTTAAGTGTATAAACTGGGTTTTTACAGTTATTATGGTTTTAGATGATTTTTGAGGCTTTCACGGCCATTGTCATTAAGTAACAAACGACTTCCGGGATTGGACCGTGTCATAATTGAGATCGAAGAACTCAACGTTTCGCCCACTTTCGTAAGGGGCTTCATCAGGAGGAAAAAGCAAAAGAGCACGGCACGAAACTCGCCTCTGACGTGGTTCACACGTTGAGTTACCGTGCTCTTCTGTCCCTTCCCTTTGCAAAGAGTTTCGCCTCTGGCGTGGTTAACACGTTGAGTTACCGTGCTCTTTTGCTTTTTCCTCCTGATGAAGCCCCTTACGAAAGTGGGCGAAACGTTGAGTTCTTCGATCTCAATCATGACACGGTCCAATCCCGGAAGTCGTTTGTTACTTAATTATGGTTTTAATTGTTACGTCAGATTGTTTATCTTTTGTCAATTATGAAATGCCATCTCACATTAATGAAGTAACCGGAGCAAGAATACTCCAAGGATTAGAAGAACATATTACGTGTCCCGATTTCTAAGGCGCCGACCGTACATATTATGTTTTGGTTGCTCTGCTATCTGCAAGTTACGATGTCGATGCAGATGACGGTGAACCGATGTCGATGCAGATGACGGTGAACCGATGTCGATGCAGATGACGGTGAACCGGCAAACCGGCTGAAAATCGAAACGAATCGAGAGCCAAAATGTATTCGAATGATTATTCAAATAATCATTCGGTTATTAATATGATTCGAATGCAAATAATTCGGTTATGAAAATTGTCCGGTTATGCCCATCACTAATATCAAACTGTCATAGCCGTTTTTATTGCACCACACAAATGTTGCCAACTACCGCTAAATTCCCTAGAGTTTGAAATTTTATTTTTTTGTTTAAAAAATAGGCGAAGTACATAAAGTACTGTATGATACCTCGTTTATAAGGCATTTTGTCGCATTTACTCTTTTAGGGCACTCCTCGCTTCGTTCGTCGTAGGTGCCATAAATCCGTGCGTGCTACAAAGCTTCTTATAAAACTCGTCCATTATGCTTTTTTATAATTTTTGTGCTTAAAACAATAGTAATTTATTATACAAGACGATAAAGTTAAATTTTATCCACGAGTGAATCGTTTAACGTTGAGACGAAGTCGAGACGTTAATGATTCAAGAGTGGATAGAAATAACTTTATCGTCGTGTATAATACAATATTTTTTTCTATAGCAAGAACTTTAACAATTTCAAAAGAAAATAATGACAGTCAATCACATTTAAAAATGTCAGTAGCTAGATTGGGTTGCTACGATAATACGAAGCTGTCATATTTAATTTAAACAAAAGTTAGAAAATTAAATTACTTTATCTACTCCTACTGCACAATGGCCATGAATTATGATTCATAATTCACGGTTTGCAACTAATCATAAAATTCTATTTTCATTATTCAATAGTTTGCAAATTGCAACCAATCAGAAAATTCTATTTTCATTATTCAATAGGTTGTAGCCAATCACAAAATTCATTCTTATTATTAAATGACTTTTGAAGTTAACAGCTGTCACAAATGTCATAATTCTGAAATATGAACACAAGGATCCTATTGCATAGGAGTAGATAAAATATCGTATTATATTCGCGATTATGGCCATTATTCACTCAGATGACTTGCGCCACGCGCCTTCGGCTTGTGGCGCAAATGTCATCTTCGTGAATAATGGCTGTCATACTCGCTCATATAATAATATACTAATTATCTACTCCTATTGCACAATGGCCATGAATTATGATTCATAATTCACGGTTTGCAGCCAATCATAAAATTCTATTTTCATTATTCAATAGTTTGCAAATTGCAACCAATCAGAAAATTCTAATTTCATTATTCAATAGGTTGTAGCCAATCACAAAATTCATTCTTATTATTAAATGACTTTTGAAGTTAACAGCTGTCACAAATGTCATAATTCGAAAATATGAACACAAGGCTCCTATTGCATAGGAGTAGATAAAATATCGTATTATATTCGCGATTATGGCCATTATTCACTCAGATGACTTGCGCCACGTGCCTTCGGCTTGTGGCGCAAATGTCATCTTCGTGAATAATGGCTGTCATAATCGCTCATATAATAATATACTAAAATTTTTGTGAAATATTTATGCTTTTGTAAGCGCTCTCTAGTGATCACATCCCACTTAAAAATGACTGATATAAAAAAATCACAGTAACGATTCACAGTGTACTTGAGAAATCAAGTATCCGCCATCACTAACTACAGGTACTATATCTTAATAGATATGTTAATTTCATGGCTTCATTGGCCTGTACTCCTACCAATTTAATCACTGTCATATTTAAGGTAAACTAAGAAAAATATGCTTTTTCGTACACTAGCATTGAAAGAGCTGCTTTGCCGTACAATTTATTAATCAGAAAGTTGCACTTTGCGGTATTCGTACGGCAAAGTAGTATTTTGCGGTATTCGTACGGCAAAGTAGCACTTTGCCGTACGTTTCCTTAGTTACAACACATATAATATTACATTACATTAATATTACTCTACTTATTTGCTATATACGAGCATAAATTTAGTATTCCGTTTTGTATGCTAGTGTACGAAAAAATATTGTACGAAACTCGTATGAAAGTGGCTTTTCCATACTCGTCTCGAAATTCCGGACTCGGCCTAACGGCCTCTTCCGGAAACATCTCACTCGTACTGAACTCCACTTTCTATACTTGTTACGTAAATTACTATTTATATAAATCTCAGTGTGTACCTAATTTACCTACTATATTGGACCTACCTTTGCCATGAGAGTAACTTTAGTTAATCACAGCTTTAATTATGAAGTAAGAACTAAACCCAATGTTTCGTATTAAAAGCACCAGTGCATTGTTAAATCAAAACTGTTGCAGTATCAATTAATAGTAATTTACAATGCAAGTAACGTTATCAAGCTTTTTACATTATGAGAGAATAGTTTGAATGGAGGAGCGACGTTAGGAGCGAGTTCTTTGATAACGTTACGTATATCATAACATGGTTTATTTTATCCTAAAATACTAATCTTTTTCAAAAAATAGGAAAAATTGTTATTAATGACACTTATAACAGCGAGACATATATCTGCTATGGCTGTGGTCATATCACTAGTAAGCTAAAAACCATAAGTCGCTCAATACTGTATTGTTGGTAGCACTGTCAGGTTATGTTAAATTCGAGATTAGCAGGTTAAGTTTTGCATCAGTCTGTGTCAAATAACAAACAAAACCCAACCTACTAACATCGAATTTGACATCGACTGACAGTGCTACCAACAATACACGTCAGTACTGCAAATATATGATTAAATGCTAATAAAGTATCGGTATGTTATTTTTCTTAACAACACTAGCGCTGTTAAATGCATCTTAATGCAACTCGTTGCTAAGGAGTTATTATCATAGTAACATATTAAGATAATAGTAATTTGTACGACTAGTATTTCTCCTTCTTCTGTATATAACATTTCTTGGTAGTATTGTTTCCATATGACACCCATCTTTTGTGGGTCATTCTCTGTTTTGCCTATTTTGTCTCTTTATTCCTCTGGTTTTAGCTATTTTACTATTGTGCTGGAGCTTAATTTTCTTATAAAATTGTTTTAGGTTGGAGTTTCTGCCTTCTTGTTCTGTCTCTTCTATTTTCTTATATATCCAGTCATTCTTTTTCTTCTTGTATATTTCATTTGCTGCGTTTCTTTTTATGTCGTATTCAGTTTTGTTTTGTTCATCCTTTCTTTCAATCGATTTGATTCTCGCTAAGTTTTTTCATTTTCTGGCCTCTTCACATTCCTGATCAAACCATTCCTTATTTGGTCGGGAAGTTATTGGTTTTCTCAATATTTTCTCTGCTGCTTTTGTTATATTGTCTCTCATTTCTTTCCATGTGCCCGTTATCGTTAGTTACATTACGTATTATCACAGATTAATGGGCCGGGGCGTTGTCATGGTTATTGCGGCTTCTCTGTCTTAATTACACTATTTAAACAATCCAATAAAGACACATAATACTGTCCTGTGATTATTTTTATTCTGTTACTGTATCTTGGATTTTTTCAACTGTTTCTGACGAAGTGATTTCGGCAGAATGACTAGTTCAGCGTCACTTGTATTCATTCAACCAAAATCAGCAAACCACTTATAAATTATTCTAAGCGAAGGTGCACTTGAATATTTATCAAGACTGGATTTAGTTTCTGTTGCCGTTTTACCCCTTATTAGCATATGAAACTTTTTTTTTTCCTTTGCTTGGATGGTAACAACAGCGTACATAAATCAACAAGTAGAGACACTCACTGTCGGTTCTTTTGATGTCAAAATTCCGATTTGGATGACCTTGAACGGCTCCTGGGGGGGGGGGGGTACTTTCCGATGGTCCTAACAGATGGCGCCACTACTTTATCACATGTGATTGGTAGCAGAGCTAGTAACTGGCTCTGATTGGTAGAACTTTGTGCTGCCATCTGATAGTCAAGCTTAGAAATGGCCACCCGAGTTACTGTCCCACGCACTCTAGACAGGATTCAACATTTAGAATGAGTGTCTCTACTTGTTTGATGTATGTACGCGGGTAACAACAAGTTAATCGACAAATGTGGCTGCCTTTCTAAGACTAACCATCGAATATGTTTGAAACTTCACGTGTGCATCTTCAAAGCATACTAGATGCGAATCTACCTTTGATTTCAGTGCGCGTTGCCATATCTTGGATTTTGCACGAACTGATCAAACAACCTTCGTAAAGTGGCATATTATAATCAGAAAAAACTATGACACAATCATTACAATCGTATGAAATATTAAACTAATTTCTTCGCTTCATAAAAATTTACCAGAATGATTAACTTTATCTGTAAAACTATGTTACTTTTTCTTTTACGAAGGGTATATCTTGGGGTAACATTCTCATCAAATGGAAAGAGTGCAGAAGAAATTAAAAATAAAATTGGGCAAGGTAAACGAACGATTTGACAACTAAACTCTGTCTTGTGGAGCAATAAAATAACAAAAAAAACTAAACATACGATATTTCACTCTATAGTAGAAAGTATAACAACTTACGGGTCAGAAGTTTGGGAGCTGAACGAAAGAGAGAAAGACAAGCTTCTTGCACTCGAGATGGATTATTGGAGAAGAAGTACACATATCAGAAACGAAGTAATTCGACAAACCATGGAAGTGGAGAAGACTACAATCGAGACCAAGTGTTTACTTTGGTATGGGCATCTAGAAAGGATGGAAGAAACCAGGTGGCCGAAAAAAATATGGAAATGGACTCCCCAAGAAAGAAGAAGGGGCAGACCACCAAGATCTTGGAGGGAAGATGTCCATGAAGCGATGGCTGCCAGAGGTCTGCAACAGGGAGATTGGCTAGATAGAAGACGTTGGAAGTCGAGAAACGAGAAACGGCAAGAGCCGTAAAAGACTCGCATATATATATACAAGTTTCTTCTAAGTATTGTATTAGCAACAAACCATGGAGCGTTTGTTTGCAATTGAAATCTTTCTACTGTTTCAATATTAGAAGTCTATGCGGTACCCCACAGTAGTGGTGTGAGCGAGTGAAGTAAACACACGGTTTGTTCGCTCTTTAAATTTTCGAGATTAATAACGTTAAACAGTGAGTATATAACTACCAAAATCACACATTAATATCACTAATTCCGCGTGCTGTAGCTCGTATAAATATCTTCTACTTGTTGAATTTATTGTACCCGAAATAGTGCAGCTTTGTGAATAGAAATAATTTTGAGGTTAAGTGTACTCTCGACCTACAAACTTTTTATGTCAAAACAACTATAAGTTACCCTTAACTGTATTACACTATCGTTGGATCGACGTCTTAACCAAAAAGTGATGCCTTTTTTATGCAAAAATTGTAATGAACCTGCTGATAATGCATCGCTTACCACACATTGCGATGGATGCAACGCACTTGTTCACCATGCCTGCTTGGGGTTATCTACTGATGCAGCAAACTGTTTAACTCGCTCAAAATCGAAAAACATCAAATGGTACTGCAATAAATGTAGCAATGCTGATGATAAAATTGATCAGCTTAAAAACTTTCTGGTAGAATTAGTTGATAAAAAATTTCAACTAATCGATAAAAAAATTCAAGAACTGAACGACAAGATTCTTGGGGAAAAAACAGTTGCGGCCGATAAATACGAAGAAATCGTATCCGAAGCAGTGGAACGTGTTAAACGGTCAAAGAATATAATTATAAGCGGTATTAGCGAAAACGATGAGGTCACAGTTGCTTCCGATAAAATTATCAAAACAATTAAAGCTGATCACGTATCGGTAGTAGCAGCATTTCGTATTGGAAAACCTGGTCCACGCCCAAGATTAATAAAAGCAATCTTAAATAATGAACATCATCATCATCATAGTTGGCTTTCCAGTCCTAGCGGACTATAACCTGCTTCTTCAAAGCTTCCAAAATCCTGATAGGGATTATAAGAGAGGTGGATTGGTCCTCCCTTCCCATGCATAGGTGTCGAAGTCAGATTTGGTTGTTTGTTTTAGTCTCTTCCACTATTCTTCGCCACTGTCTTCTGTCTTGTATTTTTGTCTTCCAGTTTGCAATACCCATGGTTTGCAGGTCCTTGATTACATCGTCCATCCAGCGAAGGTCTGGTCTTCCTCTTCTTCTCTTGTTGTCTGGATTCCATTTAGTTATGACTCTTGGTGCTCTCTCCTTCTCCATTCTGAACACAT
Source organism: Agriotes lineatus (assembly GCA_940337035.1). Classification (NCBI taxonomy): domain Eukaryota; kingdom Metazoa; phylum Arthropoda; class Insecta; order Coleoptera; family Elateridae; genus Agriotes; species Agriotes lineatus. The sequence goes on from OW679199.1 coordinate 94,154,515, forward strand.
GCCCTAACCACCTTATTCTTTGCGCCTTAATAAATTTTACCACATCTTCCCCCTTTGTCTCCTTGTATATTTCATGATTCATTCTGCTTCTAATCTGATCATTTTCATCTATGATTGGACCCATTATTTGTCTAAGTATTTTCCTCTCGTTTACTCTAAGTTGTTCTTCATCTTTCTCTGTCATTTTCCATGTCTCTGCGCCATATGTCATCACTGGTCGTACTAGACTGTTATAAATTCGCAGCTTTGTCTTCATGCTTAAGATGTTGTTTAATAAGACTTGTTTGTTGGAGTAGTAGCATCTATGTGCTGCTTGTATTCTATTTGTTATTTCTGTGTTTGTGTTGTTATTGATATCTATCAGTGATCCTAGATATGTAAATTTTTCCACTTCTTCAAATTCATATCCTGCTATTTGTATTTTTGTTCGTTGTAAATCTTTGTTTGTCCTTCTCATGTATTTCGTTTTTTCACTGTTCACTACTAATCCCATCTTTTCCGCTGCTATCTCCATTTCTTGAAATGTTTGTATTAAGTCCTTTTTGCTCCTGCTAATAATCACCACATCGTCTGCATATGCACATATCTGAGTAAGATGAATGTTTATTAATCCCTGTGCCTTGGTTTTTCGTATTATCGCTTCTAGCGTTAGGTTAAATAGGACTGGTGATAGCGCATCCCCTTGGCGTACTCCTGTACTAATATCTACTCTGTTCGTTAGGCCTACGTTGGTTTTTATATATGCATGAGAGTCTTCCATAGTCATTTTTACTAGCTTCACTATCTTGTATGGTACACCTAGATGTGTTAGCTTTGCATACATTCTGTTTCTCTTGATTGTGTCAAATGCTTGACGAAAATCTATGAATAGCAGATGTAGCTCGACGTCAAATTCTTTACTTTTTTCTAGTAGTTGTCTTATTATATGTATACCATCGATTGTAGATCTGTTTGGTCGAAACCCATTTTGATAGTCGCCTATTATTTTTTCGGAGTAGTTTTCCATTCTTTTTAGTATGAGGCTGGATAGCACTTTATACACTACGTTTAGCAAAGTTATGCCCCTATAGTTGTTACACTCTGCTTTATTGCCTTTTTTGTGTATTGGTATCACTATTCCAGTTTTCCACTCTTCCGGCATTCTTTCGGTGTTCCAAATTTTTGTTATGAGTTGAAATATTTTTTTTTTCAGATTTTCTCCCCCGTATTTAATCAATTCAATTGTTAAATTGTCCTGACCTGGTGCTTTTTGATTCTTCATATTATATATTATTTTATCCATTTCTTCATATGTTGGGTTTTGTATTTCTTCCTCTTCCAATTCCGCTTCTACCTGGCTGACCATTTCCTCCATATCCTGGTTTTCAGTTGCAGTCTTAAAGTGATCTTGCCATCTTTGTAGTATGTCTTCTTTTTTGTGTAAGTATACTCCTTCTTTGCTGTTACATCCTTGTATAGTTAGTTGTGTCTTCTTCAACGAGTGTTCTTTTATTTTTTGATATAATTTCCGCGTCTTGTTGCGGCTGCCGAGCTGCTCGATCTCTTCTAGTCTATTGTTCGTCCATTCACGCTTTTTTCTTCTACATAATTTTGCTACGTTATTTCTAGTTTCTCTGTAGTTTTCTCTTGTTTCTGGTGTTTGTTTATTTATCCATTCCATCCTTGCTTCGTTTTTCTTTTTAATTTGATCTTTGCATTCTTTATCAAACCACTCTCGTTTCTCTTTCTTTGTTTTGTAGCCGATTTCTTTTTCTGCCACACTCCTGATACTTGCTTTTATTGCTTCCCATTCTTCTTCTAAATTCTCTCTCTCATGTTTCTCCTGCATTATCTTTTCCATTGAGGTCCTATACTGCTTTGAGTCCTTTGTTGTAGCAATTCTTTGGACATCCCAATTTCTGTGTATTTTAGTATTTTTGTTATTTACGTTTGCTATCTTTTGTTTAACAATAGCTTGAACCAGGTAGTGGTCTGAGTCGCAGTTTGCCCCTCTAAAGGATCTTACATCTTGGATTGTTGTTGCTCTCTTTCTTGAAATTAGTATATGGTCTATCTGATTTTCACTGTGCCCTCCTGGTGCCGTCCATGTAACTTTGTGCACCTTTTTGTGTTTGAACTTGGTGCTGCTGATTATAAGATCGGTCGCTGCTGCTAGTTGGCATAACCTTTTGCCGTTATCGTTAGTGCTGTCATGAATTGTATGTTTTCCCGCAACCTCCTTCACATAGTCTTCCTTTCCAATTTTGGCGTTAAAGTCTCCCAGCAAAATTAATGTGTCATTTCTTGGGACCCGTTCACATTCTTGTTGCAATTCTTCATAGAAGTTTTCCTTTATGTTCCCATCTGCACTTTCTGTGGGGGCGTATGCATTTATTAAGGTGATATTTGCAAATTTTCCATGAATTCTTAGAGTACAGAGTCTTCCGTTTATTGGTTTGAAGTGTATTACATTTTTTAAAATTTTATTTGCAACAATGAAAGCTGTTCCTTGTTGACCTTGTCTTTCTTCACCACTAAACCATATGATGTAAGTTATATTCTACGCAATAAAAATAAATTGCAATCAACTACATACAAAAACATAAAAATCTCGAGTGACGAAACACCTATACAAAGAAATTATATGGTAAACTTACGGGAGCAACTCAAAACAAGGCAGGAAGAAGGCGAATCTAATCTCACAATTAAATACCTAAAAGGGATACCTAAAATTGTTAATAAAATTGGCCATTCTTCCGAAACTGGCTCGACTTCAAAAAAGTAAAACACCTCTCGGTATGCCACCTCAATTGTCGTTCGTTAAATGCATCGTTCCATTATTTTGCAGATCTTGTATCTGCACAAAATTTTGATATAATTGCAATCTCTGAAACCTGGTTAAATCCAATAATTTCATCTACAACTATACATCTTCCGCATTACGAAATAATTAGAGCCGACAGACCTACTAGAGGAGGAGGAGTGTGTCTTTATATATCAAATCTCATCTCAAGTACAAGATTGTTGATTTACACTTCTTAACATCTTCTAATTTAGAGCAGTGCTGGATTATTCTTACTGCTCATAAGTTAAAAATTGCAATTGGGGTTGCGTATCGTGTACCAAATACTCCTATTTCACAGTTAGATGAATTAGAATTGACCTTAGCAAATTTAACTATGGATGCAAATGAAATTATTTTAATGGGTGATCTGAATATTGATTTTTTAACCACTGATAATAAACTAGTCTATCTTAAGAAGATTCTAGAAATGTTTAACCTAAAACAAGTAATAACTGAACCAACTCGTATTACTGAAACGTCATCCACTCTCATAGACATCATATGCTCAAACAACCTGCGTTCTATTTTAAATAATGGAACAATGGATCTCGAAAATATATCCGATCATAAACTAATATACTGCGACCTGGACTACAACATCGAATCGTCTAAACACGAAATAATACTGAAAAGAAATTTTACTCTCTTCAATGAAGATGAATTTGCACGTGATGCCAGTAGCATAGACTGGAATTTTATTAACTGCTTACCCGATATAGATTTAAAACTTAATTTTTTCAATAACGCAGTAGTCACTTTATTTGATAAACATGCTCCACTACGCACCATAAAAGTAAGAAACAGTAAACCTAAACCATACATAACAGACACAATAAAAGAAATTATTCGTCTGAAAAAACAGGCGTACCTTAAATTTAAGTCAAGTGGGCGTATGCAAGACAGGCGCTACTACAAAGATTTAAGTAACTATTTGGGATCTGCAATTAAACGAGAAAAAACCGCATTCATAAACCATCAATTACAGATTTATAGAAATAATCCTCGAAAATTGTGGACACTTTTTTCTTCTTGGAATGTTCACAATCAAGAGAAAAATATTATAGATCCTACATTACTTGTTGATCCTAATACGATAAACACCTTTTTCGCGAATGTTCCTGTTGCAACAGTCAATACTGAAGCTTTGCTACCATTTTACAATAATAATACTAGGCCTGGTATTGACAATGAATTGATCTTCACGGAAATAACTGTAGAAGATGTAGAAAAATATATTGGAAAAATCAAATCCACCGCAGTGGGTGCTGACAGCATCAGCTTAAAGATGCTTCACCTTGTTCTTCCTTATGCTAAATATGCTCTACGCGACGTTCTGAATTTTTCTTTCGCAACCAGTTCTTTTCCAAAAGTGTGGAAAAAATCATATATTCGTCCGTTAGCGAAAACATCAAAAGCCGTACAGCTTAGTCAACTTCGGCCTATAAGTATCCTCCCGACAGCTTCCAAAATTATAGAAATGGCAGTTTGTGATAAGCTCAATGGCCACATAGATAGTTATAATATTCTACCATCTGTGCAATCGGGATTTAGGAAGCACTACAGCACAGCGACTGCTCTACTTAAAATAACAAACGATGTTGTACAAGCCATTGACGAGTCTAAAGTTACAATTCTTCTTTTACTGGACTACAGTAAAGCATTCGATTGCATAAACTACGACCTTCTACTTGCAAAACTAAAGTATTACAATTGTAGTGAACAAGTTATTGATTGGTTTCGCAATTATCTTCATAGCAGGACCCAACATGTCTCCATTGGTCCCGAAATATCTGAAGAATTGCCAGTTGTACAGGGTGTACCCCAAGGTAGCATCCTGGGCCCAATCCTTTTCACAATTTTTACTGCGGACTTATCACATTATGTTACATCGAAGATACAACTACATCTTTATGCAGACGACACGCAGCTGTATTTATCCTGTGATCCCCACCTTGTTGATGATGCAATTAATACCATAAATGAACATTTAAACCTGATTACTGAGTGGTCTAAAAACAACGGTCTTATAATCAACCCGACTAAAACAGAAGCCATATGCATCGGTTCCAGTGCAGTGCGACGTGTAGCCCTCTCAACAATGACTGCCAAAATTCGTATAAGTGCTAGTGAAATACCATTGCGTGAGTGCGTCAAAAGTTTGGGTGTAATATTAGATAAAAACTTATCCTTTTTGCCTCATGTGAATAAGAAAATAGCTGTTTGTTACGGAAAGTTTTCGTCTTTATATCAATTATCATTACTCATTACTACCATCAAACACCAAATGGACCCTTATGAATACCTTAATTTTAAGTCATCTTGATTATTGTTCCAGCATATATTTTAATTTTCTTACGCAAGAATATAAACATAAACTTCAGGTACTTCAAAACTGCTGTTTTAGATTTTCTTTTAATGTTGAGCGCCGAGAGCACATTACACAACACTACAATAATCAAAATATACTGAAACTTGAAAATAGGTTTTTTCTATTCTATAGTTGCTTGTTGTATAATGTAGTTCGTAATAATTGTCTTGTATATTTAATGATGTTGTTAATTCAAAGGCATACTGTACGTAGTAAGACCCTTAGAAATGACGACTATTATTGTATTCCTCCACACAGAACTACTAAATTTCAGTCTGGATTTCACTATTTGGCATGCAATATTTTAAATAGATGGAGAACTGTATTTAAAGATTGTGATAGCATAAACTTATTTAGGAAGCAAGTAAAGTCACTTTTGTTAAATAGACAGCTTGCATAGTGTGATTTTTGTTTTTGTTAATTTTTTTCATTAGGGAATGTAGACATTTTAATTTATTCATTAAGTTTACTCTTTGTATCTACGCTTTTTTTACGTTATTGTCTATTTTATGTTATTAAGTTGGTCGGTAATTAAATTTATCTGGCGTTTGTAAATAATCTATTCCACCACTTTCAACTGCATTGACTGCATTTACCTTTATATTTTATTTTTTTATTTTTATATTTTATATTAGCACTTTTTTTTTAAATGAATTTTTGTGCATCATTGACAATTTATTTTGTTATAGGCAGAGTTGAAAAACGGTTTTCCGATACTTCGCCTGTTGGGCAAATGTATATTATTTTGTTCAATAAAGATCTATTATTATTATTATTATTATTATTGTAGAGTCCGGCCAACCTAAGATAGGGACAGGCAAGTCATCATTGCCAGGGTGCGCAGTGGTTTGGCAATTATCCCGATGGGCCATGGCTACGTAGTAACGGCACGTTCTTAAATAGGCGTCCTGTTACCAGAGGGTTTAGTTGTTGATAGTTGTTCTCATGTGTGTCTCAAAACCGGTGATTGGTGATGAATGCACCTATCTCTAAAACATCGTTTTGAAACGACCTGGAATGACTGGTGATGAGTTGGCCTGTTTATTTTATTGCAGATTAGGATACGTGATGAATTCACTTGTATCCGTGTACGCCACTGCCAATTCTTGAGGCGCGTGACGTAACAAAAACCCGCGCAGCCGAACTGTGACGTGCCTGTCCCTATCTTAGGCTGGCCGGACTCGACTCCGTAGCTCCAGATAGGTTTAAGAATAGTTTTGTACAATAGTGCTTTGTTTTCCAACGCTAGCTGCGATTTTCTTCCTATTAACCAGTACATTTGTATGAATTTGATATTTAATTGCTTTTTCTTTGCTTCTGTGTGAAGTCTTCAAGTTAGTCTTCTATCCAGATTCATCCTTAAGTATTTGGCTTGTGAGATTGCGGTATTAGGTATACATAGATTGACTTTTGTTTGTTGACTTGTATTCTCCAGGTTTGAACCATTTCTGGATTTTATTTAATATGGTTCTGTAGTAGTATGTCGGAGTCTATTTTTGGATCTTTGTGTGAAGCAATAATAGTAGTATCATCTGCAAATGTTGCAGATTTTGGTAGGTGAGCGGTATAGAACAAGTACATCATTGGCCCCAAGATGCTCCCTTGTGGTTCTCCTGATTTAATAGGTTTTAGATTTGTCTATTCATCTTCGTGTTTAACGTAGTGCTGCCTATCACTCAAGTAGGATTCTAACAGATGTGTGGTAACAGTTGTTTTATTTTAAAATACAAACAACTAGGTATCTATTATCTGTAACCTCATTTACATCTGGCGGTACAATGCTCAACTTGTCCCGAATTCGGGATACAAAGTTGGAGCGCGGCGCTTTGGTGCTTGCGCAGCAACCATTGTGTGAGGTGTGTGGTTGGTGATGTGTTGACCTTGTAACTCTATCTCTTAGGTCTGTGGTTCTGAGGGGAGCACAGTTAATTTGGAATGGTCTCACCGAGCCTGATTCCAATCCCAAGACTGCAGAAAAATTCCTGCCCCCGCGGGATTCCAACCGAGGACTTGCTTAATGCAAGTCTAGCGCCCCCCAACTGCGCTACGCGGCTTCTTCGTTCTAATTTTTTTGTTTTGTTTTGCTGCCTTATGCAAAAAAACGCAAACGAAGTACATAAACTAGAAAATTTAAACAAATGTTTTTATTTAGCAGATTTTGAAATTGAGGCTAGAATTTATTCTCAAAAATCTAATTTTTTATTTGATAAAAGTGTACTATAACTATTATTTGTTGAAACAAACCTACTTTACATTATCAAATATGTACATAGAAATAAGCAATTCACATTTTTGTTCCAGGTACGATGTTGTGAACATCAACCTTTCCAATAAACCGGACTGGCTGTACGATAAAAGCCCACAGGGAAAAATTCCTGCACTGGAGGTGGAAAATGGAGATGTTATTTATGAGAGCTTAATAATTGCAGACTACTTGGAAGATAAGTACACCGCTCATCCTCTATATCCACGTGATCCACTCCAAAAAGCCAAAGATCGTATTCTCATCGATCAGTTTAGCAAGGTAATAGTCTCAACCAGTTTATTAATGTAATAATACCCATCCAATAGAAACACAAGAAGTAAATTAATTTTAGGTAATCAACACCATGTACAAGTTAATTCTGACCTTCAACAAAAGCTATGCCGATGACCACGATAGCGTAATAATGGAAGGGCTGAATACCTTCGAAAGGGAGCTGGCTTCCAGGCAGGGACCCTACTTTGGAGGTCAGAAGGCGGGAATGCTGGATTACATGATTTGGCCATGGTGTGAGCGAGCCGACTTATTGAAATTATTCGGCAACCAGTTTTCGCTTAAGAAGGATCGTTATAGAAGACTGGTACTTTGAGATGAAATGTACTGTGTTACAGTTGGACTAAATTTGCTGCATTTCAGATGGAGTGGCGTGCTTTGATGCGTGAAGATCCGGCAGTGAAAAAGAGCTACATAGAAACTCCGATGCACATCAAATACGTACAGTCCTATCGTGCAGGTATTCCTGAATATGATCTTCTGGTTTAGTCAAGTTGAAGCAGTTCGTCAGATCTTTTGTAACCACTTTGGGCTTTTAACTGCACTTTGCTAAGTCACTAGCTGGTTATTGTTTATTTAGTTAGTCGATCTTGTCGTCGGTGTATTTATGTAAAAAATAATAATTAGTTTTTCCTATACGTCTATTAATTTGGAATTAAGATATTATTTTGATTAATTCAACAAGTTTTTGTAAATATATTCTACAAGCTTCATTTTCATAAAAGGATATCAAGATGAAAGAATTTTTATATTTTGTCAACAGTACTTACAGTAAGTGCCTACTTACTTAATAATCAATAAAATTAGAAGTCTTTAATTTTATTACATCTTTTATAGTAATCTCATATTATTCAAAATCTTGAGAAACACAAACTTTCCAAGGTGCTATTTATCTTATTTTGTGGTACTTATATGCTATAATTATTATTTTTAACAATATATTGGAATAGTATATAGCACAAAATCATATTGTACAGGGAGGGATATTTATAAAAGTTTATTTTGCGACATTTTAGTCGAAAAGGTGTGAACTATGTATATCATTTATTTATATAGATCTGCTTTGCATGTGTAATGTAATTGTTTTTGAGAAAATTACAAATTACAAGTTGTGAATTATGCATTTATTCTGTGTAATACGTAATATCACCTATGATTATTAACACTAATAGCGTATAAAGAAAGTATGTTTTATATAGATTTTATATTTTTTGTAGCAGGCAAAGTGTGGGTCTGTATTGATTGATCTAATAAATTATTGCAAGCAACTCCATTTTGATTTTATAGTAAATACGGGATAGTTCTTGTTATGTCAGATGCAGTATGGACCAGTTCCTTCCTTGCTGCTGATTCGTTAGGGTATTATTTAATGTTGCTACAAAATGGTACATGATTTCAGTAAATTTCGGTCAGAAAGAAGGTATGGTTCGATTATTATTATTATTGGTAGTAGAAAGGCAGCTTTTAACTGATATATCCACATACAGTGCGTTTTTCTTAACGGTGGCCATAGGGATTTACGTGTAAAATTAAATGCATCCTATAATTCTATAGGCAAAAGAATAGTATATGATACACCAAGATTAAAAAGACAAATCATTATACCCCAAGAGCACCGAGGGGTACAAGACCCACTGGCTATAATAGTCTTCTCTACTGTGAAGTATATACTAATTTTTGCACTACTACCAGCTTAAATCCTAGCATTCATAGCCCGCTATAAATGCAAGAGTTTATTAATACCCACAAAAATTAAATAGACTGTTGTTCGGAAGCCACCAGCTTCCCAATAAACAATGGCGTTAGCCACTTGACTTCATTATTCACTGTCATTAAGGAAGGGGTCCACAATGCGTCCATAATGATCAACTTTACAATTCAAAAACAGAGCAATAATGGTGTGGTCTAAGTAGAGATAGAAAAAACGTGTTTTTGTGATTTTTTTATTAAACAAAAAGTCTCAAGTCCACTCTATACCATAACGCCCACAGTTTAACTAAAACTGTAACTGTGCCGTGTATGAAACAATTGTAATTGAAGTAAGTAGTTACCAGGTTTGTGCATGAGACATGATTATAATATAGCAGGTAGAAAAAGGGTCGCAGTGCACTGGTTATTGGAAGGATGTGTAAAATGAAATTTTTATGGTTTTTTTTGTCTATAGAGGTGATACATGAATGGCTGATCATGTTTTACAGTGTCCAGATAGTGCAAACAAAAAGTATAGTGTGGTGTCTGCATCAAAGACAAACATTTATTAGAAACCCCGGAATCTCCTAAGGTGACTGAGGTCGCTTCTACCTCTAGTGACTGTAGCTCGACAAAAAACCCCAAAACTCACCGAGGTCTTTTCCACAAAGTGCCTCTACAAGAGCAGAATAAGGCTACTGGAATCCTGTCTAGAGCTCTGTATTAGGGTGGACCATAAAATTTTTTACAAAGTGGTCCACAAACTTAACTGCATGCTTCAGTCACTAATTTGACGCACCTTTCAGTGACTTGAGTATGGCGAGGCATCTTATGTAATTAATCTAAAATCTCTGATTGTACTATATGCTCTAAGAATCAGGTCTGTGCTAAATGGCTTCGTCAGCAGAGCTTTAGGGCCATTTCACACTAAACCCGTCAAGTCCAGTCATATGTAGTCGAGTCAAGTCTAACCAGTCAAAGCTTTCACACCAAACACGTCTGTTGCGTAGAAAGGTTGTTTTATTTCAGTAAAGATGGACGTTCTTGCTCTAATAATATTCCGTCGAATGTAAAAACACAGCATTAAAAGGCAGCAAAGAAACTTTTGTCAAATGCCAGCTATAAAATCCCTGTTCCGGTGCTTGAGAGGTATGGAATTATAAATTTCTTCGTTGCCTTGCACCAATAAGAGTAAATGTTTGATGTCCATTGTAATAACAAATAAATGCACGGCACGGCATATTATTATAACCAAAATCCACCACGGACTGGGCTAGCTTGGCATAAAAATTCGACCGGTTAAATCCCGATCGGTCACGTCAAGACTCGACGCAATCGAACTGGACGTGAAGCATTGCTGGTTATTTCAATGATATCACAATCTGCCGAATCCTACAGCGTCACACTTGACTGGATTTGATGGGTTTGGTTGGTGTGAAATGGCCCTTAGTCGATTTTAACTTCCAATCAATTAGATCAGTGTAATTTTCAGCTTGAATGTTAAAGGTGAGAACTTTGGAAGTTGGTGTTGGCACTTACCCTGGCGATGAATGCCAGATTTCGATCGAGAGATCATTCTTTAATGTGATTTCTTTCATCAACCAATATAGCAATAAGAACATTTTCACAATAACCATAAAATACATCTCATTTTATTACGGGATCTATGATTTTAAAGAGGTCGTTTGTTAAATAACTGCTCTGGCATCAAACAAGTGTATCACGTCCATGTCATAAACACGTAGAGACCTTTAGAATAAACATAGTTACAGTGATGAGATTTTCAAATGGTAGCAGAGTTGACACATACAATCTCAAGATTCTTTTTGCTATAGTGAGCCATCGAGAATGACTAATCTTGTCAGGATTTCTTTTGGCTAAGCCATTTTCACAGCAGCCGGAGCTTAAGACATTACAAATTTTGTATAAGTAAAGCTGATCTTAACAATGGGTAAAAATAACTTCTTGAATGTTTCTTTGTATCTTTCTTGCATTTCTATTCATAGTTTTGCGGTCCAAATTAGCCATCGTCATTTTTCTTTTGCTTCTTTGATCTATTAAAAAGTTCCGCTCTTTTGGATTTTTTTCTCTTTTTCACAAATGAAATGCATTTACAGGTAGCAATATCAAAGAAAAGTTAGCTTTCTGTTTTAAAATTTGATAGTTTAACAACGTTGAGTATCTTTTCTGTTTTTATAAAAATTTCATCAAGTTTTGGTACTTAAGAAACTTTGTTGTTAATATCAAACTTCACTAATGGTTGTAAGTGAAATCATTAGTTGTGTCATAACATATTAGTTATTTATCATTAAAAATCATTTTAAAGCAACGTTTTGCTATTTAATATAGCTTCTAAAAAATCTATATTACAAAGGTTTAAAATTATATAGGCTAATGAACTTTAAAAGGTTATGTTCTAACTATGTCAAATCTGTTTGTAAATGAATTATGTGTCTTTTTTTGTAAACATCTATCTTGATGAATAAATTTACTTACTTACTACTTACTACTTCAGACTTAATACAATTTGTTTATAACAATTAAAAATTTTTAGGACAAACAGTTAAAAGGCACAGAAGTTTTTTCATCTTTTGTTTTGTTTTTCATTTTAATGTTTATACCGATATTACCGAGTGACTATAAATGATTGAATTTTTTTTTATTAGGTTGGCACTGTTTATGTTGGTGGAACTGTAAGTCTATGTCAAATGCGAGGTTAGCAGGTTAGGTTTTGCGTCAGTTTTGACATAGAATGACGCAAAACCTAACCTGCGAACATTGAATTTGACATAGACTTACAGTGCCACCAACATAAACGGTGCCAACCTAATAAAAAAAAATTCAATCATTTATAGTCACTCGGTATATGTTCCAAGTTATAAAATGGTCATAGTTTTATATTATTAATTTCAGTTTTAAATTGGTTTAAGAATAGTGTAAAATTGGATTTCACCTTTTGTTATTTTTTGTGCGAAACGTTGCTTTAAAATGATTTTTAATGAAAAATAACTAATATGTTATGACATAACCAAGTACTTAAGAAACTTTTTTCTCCATGCAAGAGTGCTCCACCCTACTCTGCATGCAACACGATCACCTCATGCTTAGTTCATAACAAGTAGACTACTGGTTTGAATTTTATAATTGTTTGAGACCAGCATTCAAGATATGTTCTCGTTCTGTGAGCTTCAATGAGCGAATCGAGTCAGCAAATAGCGTAGCATTAATGTGTGATGGTTGGAGCAATGTCAAAAATGGGTCGATTATGAATTATGTTGTGACTTCACCCTATCCAATGCTTTAAAAGTTTGTCAACAGGAAAGACTTATCTTACTGATGAATTTATTTCTGCCAAGTTGTCTAAAGTTATCACATATAATCTCATAAGAGCATTAATTCTTTCCGGAAATTTTTTTGAGTGCGGTCCAACAACGTCGTATTAATTTGCCTGAGCGGGACGCGAGGGCAAATTAGGACGTTGTTGGAATGCACGAAAATAATTTCCGGATATGAATTAATGCTCGAATGCAGATTCGGTAAGAAAATCGTAACGCCACAAACCCTCACAGTTAGGTTGGTCTACCTACAAAAAATTTCCAAGAAATTTTTTTATTGTCTTGGTTACGGCTCGTGAACTAATTTTTCTATTGGTCATTAATGGGTGTCGTACGATTTTCAATGAAATTAGACCACACGAAGTATTTGGTGTAGTTACTGATAAAAATGCTTCAAATATGCAAAAAGTATGGAAGATTACTTTGTTATTACTTCTTTCTTTAAATTACAAACCCTGAAACAACGTTTGAAATGCTCTAGGACACAGGTCCGTATCCAAAATTTCTTGATGATGGTCAAAAAACTCGAAACGTAATTAAACCATAATGTGTGATACATTGTTGAATTGAGAATAAAAAGGGCTTAGCAAATTTGGCATCAGAAAATCAAGACTATATTTTAAAAAATGAAGTTGATGGTTTCTCGAAGACGAAACGTCGGATAAAAAATTTGATAACGTAATCAATAAGTCCACTAGAAGTTGCTATAAAAAAGTTTAATCAGTTTCGCTCTAACTTTAATATTAATCCCAGAAAAAAATAAAGTAGAAAATTGAAAAATTTGGTTTCTTTAAGATAATTCAAAAACGAAAAACCATATCAAAAATTTCTAGGCGTCACAATGTTTGTCCTTTATTTGCACAACTTTCTTCGCATATAACCAAATTTGTATCTCTTACAATTAACGAGATCCCAATACTGGCCCTCCTTATCTTGGACACTCTGTATACATAAACCTTAACCTAGGTACTTTAAATGTCTCATTATAATTTCATGTTTTATTATTGTTCTTTTAACTGTCTTTTTTCATAAATATTAAAAGTGCAAGTTAAAAAAAAAAGAAAAAACCCTCCATGTTTTTTTTTCAATAAATAATCGGTTCTTAAAAAAGGCAAGACAATTTAGAAAATGCAGAAAATGAGGTAATTATAATGGGATATTTGAATACAAGGGTCTACAACATGGCAGAAATATGTAATAATGCAAAAGGAAAATATGGAAAAGATGAATAAAAATTGAGAATTAATTGAATTTTGCTTAATGTTGTTATATAAAGTAGAGATCCGGAATAAATTTTGAGCAACCGAAGATCCGCCACAGCAGAACAACTTTGTTGAGTATATTTTTGATAAACATTGCCTAATACGTTACTTAATCCGTAACCACACAGAGAGGAAACAATTTCAGTACCTGACCCATTCTTGATAATATAATTTGCACAAAGTGAGATCCGTAATAAATAAGCATACAAGTAGAGAACCGGAGGTGTATATGCTGATATATGTAGCATAAGATGAGATCCTGCAAGGTTGTCATACCTCTTGAATGAGAAAGCAATAATAAGAAATAAATGCGCACGAAAAGTTTTGCTTATGCACGTAAGTATTTTAGCAGTGGAACAAACAGCAGAAGTTCATTATGTTGAAGTCTTTTAAAACTCACATTAGAAATAAAATTCCCAAAAAGAAGCTGAACGCCTGATGATGCGACAAGATCAATCAAATTTTTTTAAGGAGAAGACCTGGGTACAAATTAAAGTATTCATATATAACATTCATAAAAACATGTAGTTGTAAGAACGTTTTCTTATTTTAATATGTAGACTACAGTACAGCTGTTTCTCTTTACAGTTTCGGTTCAATAAAGGCATATAATAGTATATTATGTTATTAGGAGTAAAATTGCTACTTTGTGTGGCGAGACCGGACACACTTGACTGACGAGTGTAAAACGCCCGCACTAATATAAATAAATATATTTCAAAAATTACCATTATTGCAAATTGACATCTACATCAGTGTTCCCGACCATCAAGAAGGCCAATGTTAAAAATATTCGAAAGCTAATCTAGTTTTGAAGTACTTTTACTCTGCCGGCATAAAAGTAATCTTTTTTATGCCTAAGCAGAAAAGACGGTCTACATGGTAATAAGCAGAGTCCGTCAAAATATTTCCTTATTTTTTCAAAATATAGCATAGCAAAGTGGCATTTATTTCTTCAAAATATGGAATATAAAATGGCATTTATTTTAAAATAAAGCCTAAAAAAATGGTTAAGGATTTATTTCAAAAAGTTGAAATTTTAGAAAAAAATTTCACCAGTAATATTAAAAATCCCACAACACAAATACAAAAGGCAAAGTGATCTGATAAAAACGACGGGCACAAGGCAAATAAGTGGAACGTAGGTATCCGTGATGCATTGAAGGGAAGAAGGAGAGCGCGGGGTTGTTGTAATGGGTTACTTACCTGAGAGTTGAGGCGCACGACGAGCGGTCACCCCCACCCCGGGTCATCGACCTTAGTACCTGGCACTTTCCAAAACTTCTGCCTGTCTATTTTGAAATTTGTAAGCCCTTTTGTTGTGAATTAGCCACATAATATTGATTTTGATTGAAATATAGCATTAAAATATGGCATTTATTCAAAATATAGCATTTATCACGAAAAAGGATATTATATAGCATTTATGGCACCCACAAATGTGGTTCATTCCACCCCTTACCAAGTGAAACGCCTAAATACGAAATCTGACCCTAAAGGGGCCTACAGTAAGAAACATTGTAAAATGGCATTTGACGGACTCTAGTAATAAGTCAAAAAAGCAAAAATGTGATAAAATAAGAATAAAATTTAATCATGTAAATCTAACAGAAGTGGACAATTACAAATAATAAGAATGACACATAGAAAATAAATTGCAGTGGGCAAATCACATACACTCAGTGACAAAAAAAAATTACTTCAATGATAGGTACAATAAGAAACTGTACTAACTACCTAAATACAGAAACTAAAAATATGCTTTATCCATATATGTATTATACATATATTGCTAGTAGGGCCTGGAAATGGCCGAAAACATTACGGCGCCGACAGTCTCTCACTCTGAGTATAACGCGTCTCATGCGCATGCCTGAGAATTCAAACTCCGCCTTTAGAAGCGAATTTTAAACTTGACCATTTCCCCACCGCGCGGACGACGCCGACGCGCTTGCGCACAGCTCACCATATATATCGAAGAGTTGGTTGTCTGTCTCACTTACTGCGTGACGTCCCCACTCATAGCCGCTAGCAATATAGTAGTATAAATATATGGCTTTATCACTGTCCGATCGAAAGTACAATTAGATACCTGTTTCCCTGTTGGGGAAATGCTGCTGGCTGCCACATAAATCTGCTACAGTGGATGCAAAATAAAGCTATACAATCTCTCTTCAACATAAACCGATTGACTTCTACAGTGCAAGTATATAATCAAACAAAATTACTAAATATACAGGACTTAAAGAATAATGAAGAGATAAGTTTAGCAACTTAGAATGTGAAAACGATGCTCAGTCAGGGGAAAATAGAAGAAATAGCAAAGGAAATCACAAAATAAGGCTACAGCTCCTCTACAGTGGAGAAACGAAAACTGGAATAAATGGAGTAGGCTTCTTCACAACAAGCAAAATGATAAACATCATCAAATTCATGCCAATTGATAGAAGAGTAGCAACCCTAAGAATAAAGATGGGAAAGACAAACACCACACTAATTAATATATATGCACCCACAAAAGTGAAAGATAAAGACAATTTCTATGATCTGATATGGAAAACGTGTGAAGATATACCAAAGGGAGCAGTAGGCAATGGCAGAGACACGATATACGAAGCGAGTAATGATAACGGGTACAGGTCATGCCAACTAGCTGAAGCAATGAGCATAACAATACTAACGATAAAATTCGAACACCCAAGCAAACACAAGATCACAAGGAGACACCCGACAGGCAGTCAACGCAATGGCGACAGAGGAGATAAACAAAAAAACAACAGATACTAGAACTTTTACAGGGGCCAATGGAGATTCCAATCACTACCTAGTCATAACTGCACAGCGACGCCTATAATTGGCCTAACGGCTGTTGGCTGAGTGCGAATAAATAAATAAATAATGAAAGGCTACTATGCAGCAACAACAAAAAGACAAACCCTATACAAAAAAAAAAGAATACTGGAACATGGAAAATCTACAGCAAGACAAAATCAGACAAGAATTCGAAAAACAAATATAAGAAGAAGTTGAAGAAGTGACAACAAATAGAAAGGAAAAAATAATTAAAATGGCAACACAGACCTTAAAACTAGTACAAAAGCAGAAACAAATAAAAAAATGGTAGGATGAAGAATGCGAGGACGCAACTAAAAAGAAAAATACGGCAAGATTGAAATGGATGCGCACAAACGAAGAACAGGACAGAGAAGCATACAAAATAGCAAGAAATAGTGCAACAACAATAATGAGAACAAAGAAAACCGAGTGGATAGACGAAAAGCTAAGAGACATAGAAGAAGATAAAAAGAACCATAAATAATACATTTCTACAACAAGATAAAGACGATTAAAAACAAACCAGAAATAAAAATAAAAAGGGATTAGGAGAAAGCGAGCTACAACAACCAAATAAAATATGGAACGAACACTATACTGCGACACTATACACAAAGGTTAACAACGCAACAGAGGATCAAACACAGACGATATCGAAACAGAAGAACAAAGAAGCAAATGCACCATCCCTAGAAAAGGTCCAGCAAGAGATAAACCAAATGAAAAATAATTAAGCACCAGGAGAAGATGGCATAAGAAATGAACTGCTAAAACACGGTGGAGAACAATTACATAAAAATACAGACATTAATTGAGCAAATATGGAAACAAAACGAATTGCCAGCAGATTGGAATATTGGGATAATACAACCCATACACAAAGAAGGTGACAAAGGAGAATGTGCAAACTATAGGGCCATAACACTCCTGAACACAAAGTATAAACTGTTCTCTACCCTAGTCAATAAAGAACTGAAAACGCACATACAAAAAATATTGGGGGACTACCAGAACGGATTTAGGCCTGGCAGATCCACGCTTAACGCAACACACGTATTAGAGCAAATTTGTCAAAAAGCTTGGGAATACAACAGAAATATACATACGTATAATCTTTATAGATTTCAAAAATGCTTTTGACAAAGTAAACAGAAAGCTACTGATACAAGAACTGAAACTTTTGGGAATACAAAAGAATTTGACATAAATGTAGGAGTAAAGCAAGGAGACGCCATATCCCTGATGTTCTTCAACTTGGCACTAGAAGGCATTATTCGCAAAGCAAAACTAAACAAATATATTACAACAGATCAATTTCAAACTATAGCGTACGCAGATGACTTGGCAATAGTAGCTAAGACAAATGAGGATCTAATCGATGCAATACAAAGATTGAACAAAGAAGGAATAAGACTAGGCCTAAACGAGCACAAAACAAAATACATGAACTACCGAAGGAATAATAACACATATAGACCTTTAAAAATACACAACCACACCTTCAAAAATGTCACAAAAACCTAACTAATGCAACAAAAATAACAATTTACAAGACATTGATAAGACCAACTATCATCTACCTATGCAACAGAGACCATCGCACTAACTAAACTGGAGGAAGATCAGCTGCAAAATTAGGAAAAAAGATAGTAAGAGCAATACTAGAACCAAAGGTGATAGAAAAGGGAGAAAGAATGGCAAAGACAAATCAGAAGATAGAAGAAGTGTTAGAAGAAGAAAATATAATAAGACACATAAAAGCACAACGTCTAAAATGGTTAGGGCACATCATGAGAAAGACACCAATGGATATAGTAAAAATAATAACATACCGGAAATCACTTCAACAACGAGAAAGAGGGAGGTCAAGAAAAAGATGATGGGACAACATCGAAGAAGATTTAAAAGTGATGAAGGTTGTCAGGTCATTTTGTATTTTAATTAGCCACCTAGGCTTTAGGGCAGCGTGCCCGTATGTTAAACCCTTTTAGTTACTTATTTGGCTTCATCACCTAATTCCATAATAATGATTTTGCACATATTTGGCCTCAAGCGCAGTATTTCTCGTCATCCGGGGCACCCCTTTGTTGGTACTTTGACAGCCGGGTGTTAACGCTCGCAAGATTTCCGAACCTTCTAGAATTTACGCTGTTGGTGTGACTGCGAGGCCTCGCGCTCTCTTTGTCACTGGAACTTATTTGTTTTATTGGGCGCATCGCCATTGGCTGTAGAGAGTCACGTGGTAACGCCGTTTTGGCTCACGCCACTGCGGGCGTCCTAACGCTTCTTGCGGGGGGATTCAGCCGAGAGCCGTCGATCTAAGAGGTCGGATAGTGTGTGTGTTCGTGCGGCGCTCCCGCCCTTGGCGGGGGCGTCAGCCTTTTCCCGTCTCGTGCTGCTTCAGCAAGTGTTTGATAAACTGTTTCGCCTTAAGCGAGAGTCGCAGTTCAACTTAGGCCATTGAACAAGGGAGGTGTGTGTCGTTTAGCGGCGATCTTATTACGCCAAGGCGTAGGTGTGATGGAATTCCATGCCCGGTTCTACGTCGTCACGTAAGGGAATGTTCCCTTTAGCTCGTTGTGCGATGATTCCGTTGAGGTAGGACATCACTTGGGCTAGTTTTGCCGTCGTAGCGGCGTTTGTTGAAGCGCCAGCCTTTGTCGCCATTTTGGGCGCATCCAGACCATTCACACGTCGGCCGTTTTAGCGGCGAATTAATTGCCACAGGCAACCTGTTTCCCGCCAGCTGGGCCGCATGCCGATCTCTTGGGACGTCACCAATAAAACTAAGGTATTTGTAACCATTGAATCATACTAACTTCTTGTGCGCGAGCTTTGCGCTTAACCATGTGAATAATTGCTGAACTCTTGGCATACGTGCTGTAAGGCGGCATCGCCAGTTTGGTCGCAGTAAAATTGCATGTGCGCGAACTTGATGTGAAATCATGTGCACCGTTAAAAATGTACCCTTCGCATCTTAAATTGTTGTCGCGAAGTGGCGTCGCTCGTTTTTTTTTATCTAATCACTTCCCTCACTTGGGCTTTGCTGTGTTTGCCCAAATTATCATGTGAGCCAGATCACTTCTTATTAGGGCGGTGCCATATTCGCCAAGTTTTGTGCGAGACCTTCAGTATGTTAGCAACGGCGTCGTGTTCGGCTCGTTGAGTGTTACACGAAGTTATCGATCGCTTGGGCGGCGTAGCACCAGCTGTGTCATATTCTAAATTCGCCTGCGGGCGTTAGGCTATGTAAGCCCCCCTTTTCGGCCACATATATCTCAGTAACGCGGCCCCCTTTTTGCCTTGCGAATTGGGTTTCTAACTAATTCGCCGCATCTTTTTGCGGCGCCGGATTCTGCCGACAGCTACGCTGTTCGCGTCGCCCTTGCTGTTGCATAACTCAATTTTTATGAACAAACGTTCCCTTTGTGGGACTCATATGTCAAACTGCTCTTGAATTTGTACAGTTATGGGTGTTGTTTAGTAACAGTAGTGCGCCCATCAGCTGATGCTTATTTATAAGAATTAACGCAATGTTTGTGGCACGCTTTGCTGCCCCAATGTAAGAATGGAATAATAGACGCTTATCTAATTGAGAGACGCTTTATTCTTGGTCGATTTGTGCATGTTCTGTTTCAGCGTGCGCCCATCATTGAGAAGATAAATGTACGGTGGGGCCAGTGAGATCAGAGCGTGCAGGTAAGCTTGGTGGTGACATTGCCGTGGCTGAAAGAGCCCCACTTCATGATCTAAGTATTTTTGCCATCACGAAATCGTTGTGTGAGTTTATAATTCACGAGTACCCCTATCGACGGAGTGTCTTGAATACTTCGCCCCCCGTTTAACCGCCCAGGCCCGGTTATTCGGGTTAAGACAGGCTTGGTGGCGCCCTCTATATTTTATCGTTATTTACCGACCCTCTGGCCGTTACCCTTAGATAATCTCGTTAAGAACCCGCCCAACTCCACTGAAAGTCTAGCCGGCCTATCTTGTTGCGGCTGGGTAGCGGCCTAGGAGAACTTTCGTCCCGATTTCGTCCATTACGGCACGCGCCGGCCGTTTCGTTTATGTATGAGCCGGTGCGATGTCGTAAAGTCAGTTCAAGACCGTAACAAGGTAGAAAATTTGAAAAATGTATGTAGGGACAGGAAAAAATGGAAGGAATGGTCAAGAAAGCCAGGATACAGTAGAAGAGTGATCCATCTTAGAAAATGGATCCTACATCTTCTCCAACCAAGGAAAAGAAGCCATAATCCTACGGATTGCAAGGCTTGATGATGATGATGATGATGATGTGGGAGAAAGCACAAGTTGTAAGCAAAAAAACTTATGGAAAATGCTGTTCTGACTTTATATACTTTCTCATCATCTGTTTTGGACCCTACATCTATTGAAAATACCAATAAATTTATTAACTGTCCAAATTTTAAAATACCATTAACAGTGACAAAAATGTGCATTCAAAATGAAGTAGATTCTCTTGTATACTTGGAAGAGGAGATTAAGAAATTTAAAATAAATTTAGAGCAACACAATAGAAAATACAAACAATTAGGTATGTATTATCTGTGTGCGGTGTGTGTCTTCGTGATGTGTTGACCTTGTTACTCTATCTCTTAGGTCTTTGGTTCTGAGTAGAGCACACTTAATTTGGTGCCCAACTGTGAATGGTCTCACCGCGCCCGATTCTAATCGCCAAGGCTGCGGAAAAATTCCGGCCCCCGCGGGATTTGAACCGAAAACTTGCTTAATGCAAGCCTAGCGCCTACCCAACTGCGCTACGGGGCTTACTCAAACGACTAGGTACTAATTAGAAATCTACAGTATACAAAAATTATTTAGAAACTGAAACCAGAGCAAAAACGTTTAGAATAAATAAATTTTGTAAATAGGGTTTTCAATAAAGGGTAAATTCAAGCTATAAAAAACAAAAATCTACAAACTCTGTGAAGTGAAGTAACACCAGAGCTGGGCCGGGTACTGATAAATTGTACTCGGGTACCGAGTACCAAGTACATGCCTTAAGTGAAGAACGAGTACAGAGTACCGAGTACTATACTCATTGCACACCCTGTCGAGTACAGTACTCCAAGTACAAGTACTCGAATTTCAAGAGTACTATTTGCAAGTACATGTTTCTTCCCCCACCACTTTTACTTAACATTGTTTTCGGTTTATAATAAGCAAAATAAACAAGACAGTTTATCAGTTTATTACATTCCTTTGTACAACCAACAACAATATATGATAAATAATAATATAATATTAATATACCTCGAGTGCTCAAGTCTTCAAGAAAACCCAAGTCCAAGTAGCGGCAGCTTATAGGGTTAGTTATGATGTATTTGAATCGTTGGAGGTTTAGAGCGTTGTCACTTGTCAGTCGCTTTGCTTTCTCGTACAAACAGACACCGCCAAACACAGCCAAGTCCAGACTTGCATGGCGCACTTGCGCTTGCGCGTTGGGTATTAAAGTACTCGGACAAATGTACTCATAAAAGACGCGGGTATCGGATACTTCTACCCAATGTGATGACGAGTACGAATACAGAGTACTTTATTGAAAATTGTACTGGGTACCGGGTACAGAGTAACCGAATTGTACTTAGAGTACAGTATTTGAGTACTTGTACTCGAGTACTGCCCAGCTCTGAGTAACACAACAGTAAAGAGTGCTCTAAAATTACGATTTCTAAAAAGTTATTTTGATTTCGTCGCTATTGACTGAGAGGTTGCAACAACAATTATAATTAGTTAAAATGATCAAGACTGAAGGTACCTAATACTTGCCGAAGTAAAACCAAAATATACAACAAAATAAATACAGTTGTAAATCTCTGGGAATGCACAATGTAGATAAATTAAGTTAGAAGATATGAAAAGTAAATTAATCGTATTATATACGTAGTGTTGTATTAGTTTTGTGATGACTAAGTTCTGTAGGTTTATTAAATATAATTTCTAATTTTTCATTGATACGACATTGTATTTATTATTATTATTATTTATTTAATTGAAATATTAGAAATTCTTAACAACGCTACTGGAGTCGGCCATTTTATGTCCTATGTCATAAGTGACATTTCATATGGCCAGACTGTTTATATAGTGACTGTACCTGACCCTTAATAACAGTACAAGTTTGTATTTACTAAAGAAATTAGCCAGTAGCAAGCAAATATTAATGAAATGCACAAATATATGAGCTATGACTGTGACAGTGATTGTAATATTTTTACTATTTAAAGGATCAGTTGTGACAGAATTCTTGTGTAACTCTTTAATATTTTTTAGTTCCGTAATAGACATTTAGCACAGAGTTATTTGGCATTGACCTTACACCCGAGTATAATTGTTTACATTAATACTATTAACAATTTCTTCGAGACAAAGTAACAAGGTATTGATTAAAACACGTTGCTTTTTCGGTATCATTACCTACTTGTACTTAGTAATTAATTTTAAAATGAGATAAAAAATTTGTATTTTTGGTGACACTGTAAGTCTATGTCAAATTCGATGTTAGTAGGTTAGGTTTTGCGTCAGTTTGGACACAGACTGATGCAAAACCTAACCTGCTAACCTCAAATTTGACATAGACTTACATTGTCACTAACTATACATTTCAGTATTGCCAATGTTAAAATGTTACTGTTCTGTTATTTCTCAATGGCCTAGGCTGTTAAGTGTTTAACAGCCTAGGCTGTTATGGGGAACTTTTCAGTCAAGTTGGCACTTCTGTTATTGACAAATAATAAGTAGGTGTTATGAAAAATACTTTAACCGAATTAATAAAGAATGTAGGTAATGATCTAGGGTTACCAACATTGAGTCAATGCTGACCCGAAGTAAATAATTTTTGGTGGAGGAAAAAGGTGTAAGGTGAAATAATTTTTTACTTTATAAAGATATAATTCATAAAATTATTTTATATTTTTTAAGTAGCATATGAAATGCGGCATTTTTTACCCCTCCATGAATACATTAAATTTGAACAAGACGTCTCGTACGCCTTAATATTTAAATAATTATTTGCCCATTTCATCACTCAGTGAACATGAAACTCTCTTAATATCTCAGTTAGTCGCTTATACAAGCTCATTATCTGCTAAAACAGAAATCTGGTTGGTTGGACTGAAACTCAACATTAAATAATGCACAAAAATCCGAATTGTTTACATCATTTATTGACTTCTAAACACAAATAAAAACACAAAAAACAAAAACCACGCATACAAATACAAAAGACATTAAAAAATAGAAAATTTCTCAAACAACCAGCGTGCTATATACAGTGTGTCCCAGGATTGATGTTACAAGAGGTGAGATAAACTAAAAATGTGTGAATAATATTTTAAGATTGTGGGATTAGGTCCTGCTTGGTCTGAAGAGAATTTTAAGAATATTTTAAGTTTTTGAAAAAACAAGTTGGACTCGACAGTGAAGCGAAAACTATTTTCTTTTCAGGTGAACTACCCTTTCTGTTCATGATACGGCAAAATGTTACCAAGAAAAGTTGTTCAGAATGATTAAGTATGGCTCTGGGATACTCGCAAGTGTGTTGCAAACATACATGAACAACGTAAAACATCACCAAAAATAACGTTGAAATAATTATCTTTTAAAAGAAGGCAAATGTGAAAATGTCTAACAAAACTGAAATGTCAAAATTTCCTGAAGCCGGTACTTATTTGAGTCGCTGATAAAACACATTCCTGCGCGTTTTCAAAAGCTTGCAGTTAAAAGTAACCGCTCGGCAAACATTTTACCTGCTACATACCCTTGGAAACGCCACGCCTCAATTGCATCACCCGCTCCTGGCGGACATGCTGGGAACCACTGATCGCGTGCAGGTTTCTCAAAATTGACGCCTCAAATAAGCCTTTAAATATAGCACAATGGGTGTACTTACATGTACACTCGGAAAATGCGTTTAAGGAATTTGCAACCGCTGGTTCGCTGCACTGTTTGCAGCAAACATTGGCTACCAGGCTCTTTTAGGCCACTACAAATTAACTTATATCTCCCTAGACGAATTCACATACTATACTTTCCAATCTAACAAACCCATGCAGCTCTCAGAAGAGACTGCGTGCGACTGCTGCCTTTTTTTTGTTAAATTTGCATGAGTTTAAAATCCCCACATCCCGCGTACAGCGTGTTTCTTGCTGCACTCGCGAAAACATAAATTCACAATACACGTCCAGCGCAGGACTGACTTTGCGAGCATTTGCTTACATAAAATACAATATTAAATCTAATACTAGAACATAGGAAATACAACTTGGCTTCTAAATTTAAGTATGAAAATAAACATTATCGGTAAGGGATCCAGCTGGCCCGTTACACATAGCATAATTCTCGGCCTTTGTAAATCATAGGAATTAAAGAACAAAACTATTTTTTTTTCATAAAAATGTATTCAAAATCCATTTTAGAAGTTAAGTAAACTATTACGAAACTACATATTTCTGAAAAAATTTAAGATATTTTCTAAATTTATATATTTTTTTCTCTTTGCCCACTTTCTACCAATGACTTCTGCTCTGCAGCTTTTAAATAGCAGTAAAATTTTTCGCAATCCATATATGTAGTTAACCCGAAGAATTTTATTGAAAACCCGAAGCCCGAAGAATGATTGCCAAACCCGAAGTCTTCGGGTCAAAATGACAGTGTTGGCAACCCTATAATGATCACTTATTCTAGGCGTTTGTACGACTTCAACACTTACATCATCATTATTAGAATACGTAATCACATTTGAGTTACATTTGGTTGAATCCACATGATTCTAAAGAATTTTTTATTTTATTGTTATAATACGACATTTCAACGATATGTAAAAATAATTATTCTAATACCAAAAAACTAGTGTTCAAATTGTAGTTTAAGCATGCTATCATCAAGCATTTTTGGCGCTGATTTCAAATATCTAAAAATATACGAGGTGCTTCATTTTAAAAACCACAGTCGTCCATCACTACACAAAAATAGGAGGCCGTGATTAAATTGGTTTATGACAATTTGCAGGCTGTATATTGTCATTTATAATAAAAACAAGTTATCTTTTATGTCTATTATTAACGAAGTTAAGGCCTGTCTAGCGATTTACAAAAACACCCCGTATATTTTTATTTTTATCTGGAACGTTTTAAAAAATAAATGTTTAACATGTCGTCAAATATGTAAATTATAACACAGTTTTCATACGTCTAAGAGCTTTGTACAAATAAAACAAGTTATATTTTGTTCTAAAATTATGTAGGTATGTGCAAAATTGTATTGGATTTATAGTCCGGGAGCCAGTGACCGTTTAGAGTTAGTCATTTCACAAAAGCTGAAAATTTTTCCTAAGCTTTATTTGGTATCACTAGTAAGTGAATGGACCTCCAGCTGGCGCAGTTCCGGGGGGTGTAGCTGCGGCAGCCTCTCACACATGTAAAATAATAATAATAAATAATTTTAACAGACATTGACAGAAAATACCTGATTTACGCCAACTAATTACCAATTATTTTGATAAATGCTATCGAACTTGAAAAGCAAGGCACGGCATATTTAAAAATTTCCAAGTTTTAAATTAGTATTTTAAAATAAAAATCGCATATAGAATATTATTATTGGTATCATTTGATGAGTAAACTGATACCGCAAAAGCTGACATTTGGTAAACTAATAGTTAAGTTAATAACTTAACCAAAAAAAGCATCCAGCTATATATTTAGTGGGGGAAAAGTGCCCAGCCGATGCACTGAAAGACGCTGCGCATCGGTATGCGCTTGGGCGCATTGTATCTTTGATTGCATCAGCTGGACCCTTTTCCCTCACTAAATATAAAGCTGGATATTTTTACTTCCTTTTACTACTATAAAGGAAGTATTGGATTCACCCCAAAAATTCGAAATTGAGTTTTCAACAGATCTTCACGTTTTAGAGTCCCCTGATCCCAAAAAACATATTTTTTTTCATTGGTCTGTCTGTCTGTCTGTGTGTCTGTCTGTCTGTGTGTCTGTCTGTGTGTGTGTCTGTGAACAGAATATCTCAAAAATGAAAAGAGGTATGGCATTGAAACTTCATATATAAGTTTTGTGTACTATGCAGATGAGACAGCAAGCTTTTGAAGAAAATCGCATAACCGGAAGTAGGTGTTTACTCTTGTGATTTTTCAGTTTTTTCGATTTTTTCAAAAACGGCTCTAACGATTTTTTTAAAATTTTACATTTTTCTTACATTTTTAATGTGTATTGATGTGAGATAGGTGATTTTCCAGTTGAATACTTCTAAAGTGGGTTTCTTTTGTTTTTTTTTCTATTTTTTTTATTAACTCCTATTTTAAATAAAACACCCGGTATATTATTACATTTTTGAATTCACCTTAAAATTCTAGAGAAAATTTGTCTCTTCAACTAACACTCGATTTTGTACCGTTTTTGTAGAATTTGTAATTTTTGAAAATTTTTAACAAATGGTTAAAAATTAAAAATGAAATTTTTGACTAATTATAAGATCACTGTAAAAGGAAGTTGTGTGAGTGTATCACACCAGATTTTTTTCGTTGAACTTATTCAATTAACTATTGTATTACCAAATTTCAGCTCTGACAGTATCAGATATCTATACTTTTCTCATTAAACACGTCCATGCAGTTATTATACTATCTCACAAGTTTTTGAATTTAAAGGGTTTTAGTAAATATTTACACATTTAAATATTTATACATAACATAAACAGTAAATATGTGGACATTAAAATGCAAAAAGCAAATATTTACACATAAAAGTGCAAATAGTAAATATTTAGATAGCCACTTTGTATAATACTGAGCCAAGATTTAATGCAGCAGTTTTATGCTACACCGAATAGCCCAACCGACCGCCACAATTTTTTATTCCGTTTACCGAAGAATAATATCGACGGATCAGCTCTGCCTCCCTGTAAAATTGAGCTGCACCAACGCCAACATTGGCTGCGGACAACGTATATAGCAAATATTTGGGCACACGCTCATCTTCAGGTTCCAACGGCATTACATCCGACTGATTTTGGCTGGGAAGAGAAGGAGGAGAAATATCATTTCAAATGGTTTCGAGGGTGAGCAGCTACCCTCTTCCCTTGGAGATATAACTATCGATGATGACAAAAAAGTACTGCAGGTTAAAATAATACTGATATATTTCTCTCACATTTCATTACTTTTTTTCATTATTTCAATGTAAATATTTGATTATTTTCTATTTAATTTTATCTATATAATTTTAATTGAAAAATAAAACTGAATAATATTTATAACAATTTTGTTAGCAAGTAAACTTTTTTTATAAATCATAATCCGATTTGTGTTACAATCTTGCGTGTTATACGTTTTTATATTATTATCATCTACATCTTTTAATATATTATTATTATATATGTTTACAGATGATGTCAAAGATATTTCACAGAGCGACATCAATTGCAGCGGTAACGAAATCGATAATTAGTTGGATGGCAATGAATCCGAAGAAGACCAAATCTAAAAAATTTGTTGATACATTACTTTATTAATTTACGCGTATTAGTACACTGGATACATTGTTATTATGTATCCAGGTCCAGATATTGAGATACAAGTGGAAGGAATCAACATCGAAAGAGTAAAAGAATAAGTATATATACCTGCGACAGAGAATTGAATTAAGCAGAAACAACGAAAAAGAAGAAATTAAGAGGAGAATTAGAATGGCATGGGTGGCATTCGGAAAGTTATCGTTCATCTTAAGAAACAACAAAATCGCGCAACACCTAAAAACGAAAGTGTTCGGACAGTGTGTTTTGCCGGCAATGACGTATGGAACAGAAAATTGGACATCGACAAAACACAACATAGAAAAGATGAAAATAGCTCAAAGAGCAATGGAAAGGGCCATGCTAAACATCACGAGAAAAGACAGAATAAGAAACGAAAAAATAAGGTCGATAACGAAGATAACAGATGTAGGCATCAAGATAGCACAACTAAAATGGAATTACGCCGGACATGTGGCTAGACTTGAGAAAAACAGATGGAACCGCAAGATTATAGAATGGAGAC
Organism: Agriotes lineatus; assembly: GCA_940337035.1. Lineage (NCBI taxonomy): Eukaryota > Metazoa > Arthropoda > Insecta > Coleoptera > Elateridae > Agriotes > Agriotes lineatus. Next base: position 94,183,434 of record OW679199.1, read on the forward strand.
CATATCAACATAAAAGAGGTAGAGGAAGACCACCTATGCGCTGGTACGATGATCTCAAGAAAACGAGTGGACTAAAGTGGATTCAAATAGCACAGGACCGTGAACGCTGGAAGGAATTAAGGAAGGCCTATGTCCAAAAATGGATTTAAACAGGCTATGAAGAAGAAGAAGAAGAAGAAGAAGAAGATTAGTACACTATACCGGGTGTCCGTTCTCAAAGTCGAACATAGGCGATTAACATTGTATTGAAGGTTTCTGTCGATTCCTGCTCGCCAATTCAACTTACAGAGAAGGTAATAGTATCAATGAAAAGATAAAATTATTACGCATCAAATGATACCAATAATAATATTCTATATGCGATTTTTATTTTAAAATACTAATTTAAAACTTGGGAATTTTTAAATATGCCATGATTTGCTTTTCAAGTTCAATAGCATTTGTCAAAAAAATTGATAATTAGTTGGCGTAAATCAGGTATTTTCTGTCAACGTCTGTTAAAATTATTTATTATTATTTTACGTGCGGGGGAGGATGCCGCAGCTACACCCCCCGGAAGTGCGCCAGCTGGAGGTCCATTCACTTACTAGTGATACCAAATAAAGCTTAAGGAAACATTTTCAGCTTTTGTGGTTTTGGTCATTAAAAAGGTCACTGGCTCCCGGACGCATATACGTAATCTGCAGACGCATAAGGTATTATGACAACTGTTCGGCCACAATCGGTAATTGATTAATATGGAGCCAATGAAAGTTTAAGTAAAGTGCAGACACAGAGAGGTATTAGACGTTTGCAGTTTACTTAGTGGTTTCGCTTTGAGTTGCTATATCGTATTAAATGTCGTCTAAAATTACTATAAATTATTGAAATATAGAAAGTATGCTCCCAGAACGGTAGGAGTACAATTTGTAAACGACACAGCTGTTTGATTAAATCTAACTACCAAAGATGAAGTTTAGGTTAGCTTCGCATGTTTATCTTTCGACCAACTGACCGAGAAAACAGACCGAAAGAATGCCGGTAGATATACAAACTGTATCTAACCAAATTTAGCGCTTACAAAATGTAATTTTTCGAAAACAGTTAAAAGAATCTGGTCTGATACACGCACACAACTTCCTTTTACAGTGATTTTATAATTAACCATAAATTTGATTTTTAATTTTTAAGCATTTGTCAAAAATTACAAATTTTACAGAAACCGTACAAAATAGAGCGTTAGTTGAAGAGACAAATTTTCTCTAAAATTCTCTGCTGAATTAAAAATGTAATAATATAGCGGGTGTTCTATTTAAAATATGAATTAATAAAAAAAGAAAAAGAAACAAAAGAAACCTATTTTAGAGGTATTCAACTGGAAAATCACCTATCTCACATCAATACACATTAAAAATGTAGTAAAAATGCTTGACAAAATCGTTAGAGCCGTTTTTTTTAATCGAAAGAAAACTGAAAAATCAGAAGAGTAAAAACACCATACTTCCGGTTATGCGATTTTATTCAAAAACTTTCTGTCGCATCTAGATAATACACAAAACTTATATATGAAGTTTCAACGTCATACCTCTTTTCGTTTTTGAGATATTCTGTTCACACACAGACAGACAGACCAATGAACAAAAACATGTTTTTTGGGTTCAGGGGACTCTAAAACGTGAAGATATGTTGAAAACTCAATTTCGAATTATTGTAAAAGGTGACATTTTTATTTTATTTTTAGTGGATGAAGTGATTCATTTTCGTATACACAACAGGACGCAAACTACTTTTACGTTCTAAAACGCGTCCAGCGACGTTTGAATTAATTTAGTGAATAAAGTGGATCAGGATATTTACCAATTTATTATTTCAACTTAAACAGTTAGTTTTAACCCTATAATTATACTAAAGTTAATTAATTACTATATGTAATTACATTGAATTCCAATGTTAAAATGACATAAATTTTATAATTATTATTCATATTCTATCAAATAAATTCATGTTGACAGTTCTATAATTTTTATTTCAATTTTGCTTAATATTAATTCAATTTTCGCAAACATTTTATTTGTATCTCGTGTTTTTTTTATCGAAAAATCATAAAGAAAGTATCACTTTTTTAACAAATAAATTGTAAAGAAAGTAACACGTTTTTAACTATTTTATTGAAATTGCGAATTGTCTATTTGACAGTTATAAATGTTGAAGTCTTTTTCGACCAAATTTCGAGTTACAAGGGATCACTATGCAAAAAATAACGTTAGCAACACATATGAAAACAACTTTTTTTACTCATTTGTAGTTGTTTTTGAATGACTACATGTATTCACATACATTTTCCGATGGCGATTCCACACGTGTGTTACATACTATTTTTCCTGCGACAGTTTCGCATTCTACAACAAATTTAATCTTTTAATTTGACATTCGTTAAAAAGTTGTCGGTTTTAACCAGTCATAGTATGATTCTTACATGAGAGTGCAAAAAGTGAGTACTTTCTGCACTGTCGTAGAAGTAGCAAATTATTATACTAGTTTAATAAGAGGGCTGATTGTAGCACGAGTGGGTTTGGGGCATGAGTGCGCAACGAGGAGTGCTCAAATAGAGATGCAATGAATTTTATTCAACGACGATAATACACTAATTTTATTTACTTTCAACAAAAATAATCAAAAACTTTCAATTTTGACATTTCATAAATATGACAATCTGTCAGTTGTCTGAAATAACGTTTTTCATATGAAAACAACAATACAGAAACAGTGTTTTGATGGACTCCATTACAGCGGTGTTATAATAACCACATTAAAACATTAATATACGTAAATAATATCTGTATTTTTCGTCAAAAGTTAAAAGTATTGTTTTTTTTCGTAGGATGAAGATTTGTTCACGAGCAGCGTCATGATAATTTTACGAGCGAAAAATGATATCTCAAAAAGTAAATGTTATTTTTTCTACGAATATTAAAAAATAAATTTACATTATGTATTGCAAAAACTACAAATGAATTTAGAATCTGGTCGTTTTTGGTTTACTTATTGTAGCCGTAATAAACAAAATAGCCACCATTCTTGCGAGCAAACAATTGGTTATTTATTAATTTCCATAGCAACGTGCACTTTCATCTGTAGAGTGAAACAAAGAGCTAGGTACTTTATAAGCGCTAAACTATCTAATAAAGCTCTATTTTATAGCGCAGTAACTTTTTTCATAAAACTATTACTCTCGTAAAAACAATCACTTTTTGTACAACTGTCATTAAAAATTACATTTTTATTCCAGGTGACTACACTTATATATGTCAAAATTAATTTATGAGAGAGCACCTTAAAAGTACACACTTTTAACACGTTAAAAATACTTAGTAAACCAATATTTGTCAGATAACTAAGGAAAATCAATAAGTTTCAGTTGTTTGGCAGCTCGATATTTTGAAAAAAATCTAGTAAGGCTTTCTATATTTTAATCAAATGTCAAAATTAACATGATTATTTTGAAAAATGTCTACAACTGCTTTCTATATTATAATCAAATTAATAAAAGTTACATTTAGTCAGAAAAAATGATCTTGCTGATTTTTAACGACAGTTGTACAATAGTATATTGTACAACTAATTATTAAACTAATACTTCTTCCACGAATTTGAAGTTTTATTAACGAGGGCGAAGCATAATTATCGCTGGTAACTCGAAATTTGGCCGAAAAGCGGTCATATTACAAACGTGCAGTAACGTGAGAAAATTCTTATATCAAAATTAATTAATAGAATCTAATTACATCTGACCAAATATCTCTCGTTTAATCGGAATAAACCGAACATTTCAAGAGAAAATACTATACTAATAATAATAGTCTGTATTTATCAACTCAAGATACAATAAATACGAAATAATAGTGGTCACGGTGCTTGCGTAAAGTGCAGACGCATTATAATGCAACACGTCTGCAGTTTACTTCTGTTCTGATTGGCCGTACGACTTCGGAAAAAACGATGTGATGGGTTATACCTTATGCGTCTGCAGATTACGTATATGCCTCCCGGACTATTATATCCCTTTATAAATCGTCAGTCATAATTTTGTTTGACATAAAACAAGTGAAATTATAATTTAAATAAAGCACTGGTTGAATTTCTCTGTTCTCATTAATGGTAAAAATGTACATTAATTAGTGCTATTTAAAAAGAAAGCTGCCGTTCATATGTGATATTAGAAACAATAAATATGCAAATGTGAAAACGCTTTCTACCTGTGGGAGTAACATTAATTCTGGAATTTTAATCGTCAAATAATTTCGCACACCTAAAGTTCATACTTAAAAAATAGGTTGTATTATTATAGCGCTCCCGCAAACCCCAAAAACAAGAATAAAACTCAACGAAAATCACAATACAATCAACAGCTGTTTTCGGAAGAATTTCCAAAATACCACGTTGCTAAGTTGTCAACACTGTGTCATTCACCACAAAGACAACACTAGCTCCATCCTTGTCTCTGACAAAGCGGTGCGATCCTCTCCTCTTCGTCTAATAAGGTCAATTATGTTATTTTTTAACAAATACCTTAAAGGTGAGTATTCAAACATGACAACTTTCGTTGATGTTGTCTGTGATCAGTGACCCCTTTTTCCGCTCGTGGGGCCGGAAAAACTAGTTCATCCAGTCAGCACCGGCGGCATCGACCACAACAGCGAAACCAAAAAGCTGCCAGCAAATGGCAAATGCAAAACCAGAAGGATGTGACACACTCCCAAAATCCGGAAGAGTGAACGAAATGTGCAAGGAGTGGTTGGTGCGGGAGGACGGGGCGCTTGCATATCGGCTGCAGAACCAGGAAATCACCGACCATTACCAGGGCAACAAGTTCCGCAATGCGGTTGTGCGGGAGGACTACCCTCGAGCCCTCGACGAGCAGCTGCGGGAGCAACAGCTTGCAGAGCAAGCCGCTGCTGTGTACCAACAAATGCTGGCTGAGCAGGAGGAGGTGGACAATTTATATGCAAAGCAGTTGGCTGACAAGATCGAACGTGAGGAGAGGGCCAAGAGACGGCTCTTAGAGACGCATGAAGAAAAACTAGCTCGAAATATGGATTTGCCACCAGTTCCCAGTTATCCTATTCATCAGTCGCCTCAAAAACCAAGTTTACCATCAGCTAGATCTCCTGAAGGTTACCCTTCGACATATCGTCCCGATCTGAATAATTACAGCAGTCCACGCCGTCAGGCTTTAGCCATGCCCCTGCCGGGTGCTAGCAATGGAGGTATGATTAGTCCCAGTAATAGTAACGCAGTACCCGATCATTATTTATATACCGAGCCTTATAAAGCGGAAGATTTGACAAATCAGTTCGATCGAATCGACATAGCGGAAGTCGGTTTGCCTCTGGATGATCTAAACGAACGCGAGCTTCAAGAACAAAAGGATGCAATGCTAGCGAGACAGCTGCAGCAGCAAGAAGACTCCAGCGAACAGTCGCAGCTCAACAGAGATCGTCTGTTGGCCATGGAGGCGCAGGATAAAGAGTTGGCTAAGCTACTGCAGGAGCGGGAAAGACAAAAAGCAAAACGGGCTAGGGAACGGGCAAAACAAAAGGCGTTGGCCAAAAAACAGCAACAGGTGGAACAGGATGTGCATCAAATTATGCCTGACGATTCATATTCAAACCCTGCCGACTTGCTGCCAATGGCTCATAATGTCAGCAAAAGTTATAGTCCACAAAAATATCCAGTGCATAATCAGTGCGAGCTTGTGAGCACTGACGAAGATATTAATTATAGCTTTCCAGTAGATGTTTTACCCCCAAAAAGCCACGACCATAACTTGAAGCCGAACTACTCTCCACAGAAAAATTATGATGCACAACAATACAGTCCGGAAATGAAGATGTTTAACGGAGTTGTGGAAAAAATTAATAATAGTGATGCACGACAGCCCATAAGGCCCACGCAGTTGGATTTGAAACCATCATATTCTAGCAAACCGCGATACCCTGATCCGGAATTGTCTGAAAATCAGCTGTCGCCATCCCAACATGTGAATATTGCAATGGCGATCGATCCTACCTACAACCGCAGGAGCCAACACTCAGTGCCTTATTATGATACTTCGTCCAGTACAGTCACAACGAGCACCTCCAGCAGCAGCCCGGGCATTATACTCCCTCCCCCTGACATATCGGAACATGAGGATGAAAACAGCCCGGTACCTCCATATATGCCTATTCAAGGCCAACGCCGGACAGCTTCTTTGGAAAAGAAGTCGAAGAAGAAGTCCAAGGATGGATGTAAACAGCAATGAAATGTTGGTAGCATTATCATAACTTTGTTGAAATTTAGACCAATAATAATCTATTATTCTTTCGTTTAATGGTAACATACATCGTGTATGTTTATCAAACCTGATAGATGATCTAACACACAAGAATTGCTCATTTTATTTTTTTATAATATTTTGTACACTGAAAGATGAAATGAGATACTTAGTTTTATCCTAATATTTACAACTTTATATCTCTCTATACCCTCCAAGGAGGGTAGCGCCTCGAACTTTACATACATTACTTAGAATCTTAATATTATGATAAAATATGCACATCACACTTACCTATTGTTGGTTGTAATTTCTCTAATTGATAATTTAATTACTACGAATTATCCAATCACAATATTGAGTGTCTCATTTTTGTCTTTCCATGTATTTATTAGATATTAGCTTTATTATGACCATATATAAGACTTATTTTTTTATAAGACAAAGATGCAGAAATAGAAAATTCCTGAAGCAAAAATTGCAATTTTATAGCGATAGTATTTAGCTTACAAAACATTATTATGGATAAAAGGATAAAGAAACTTCATTAATAACATATTTCCAAGTTTTTAAAGTTATTATCTTTGTAGAATAAGTTTTTAAGTTATTTTGGAAGACTGTTATTTTAATACAACAGCGATATGCAAATTATGACAACTAAAACACTCATGAATTTTGTAAGCAATAATTTAGGTCTGAGCTTTATGAAACTAATATTAAGAGTAGCTTTTTGAAAAGTTTATGTACAACTATTTTACAGTTAGATATAAGTTATAACCAAAAATTCGTCCATTTAACACGTTTATACATATCTCGAATATTTTCAAAGCGATATTCATTTATGGTGTAGGACTTAGCGATATTGAATGTATGGGCAGCGTTGCCCATGTGCAACATATATTACCTATTGAATTTGTATATTTTACACTTTAATAAATATTTTGTAATTTATCTCGTATCTACTGCTTTATTGCAACTACGAAATAAATAACGAGCAATTATTTAAACAAATATATATTTATAAACTAGTTTAAATTACGATTACGTACAATCCACTTTACTTTTAATAATGTATACGCTAGGTAAAACATGTGCATCACAGGCACATTTTATGCCAAATATAAAATCAAAACCACCAACTGTGTAACCACAATGATCACATGGCAGTTTTCCTTTAGTCCAATTTTTCTCCTCGACACAGTTACGTATCCACTCCGGCAAACTGTTCTCGTCAATAAATAAAATATCTTCACGTGCAATTGTTGAACACAATTCGCTCGATTGAGCATCAGCTGAGGGTTGCCTGTGCGCATTTATTACAAGAATTTTCTTTTCGGTGTTACCGGGAAGGAGGTGCCTGCATCTCTTACATTTTACTGTACGAAACATTGTTGATTACTGATTATTAAATGGTAAGATATTGTTTACTGAAAACATCGCTAACCTTGGAATCTAATTAATACGGTATAATTGATTCGCTTTGTATTTGTAAGTTACTAAGTTTTGCAGTAACATAAGGTTATAATTTGAAATGCTTATTTTAGATACATGTGGCATCTTTGTGTCTCTTGTATCGGTGACGGCGTAGATAAAGAAAGGGTGACGGGAAGCATGATTGAAGATAAATCTTTGGAGTTATTACTCATGCAACTATACAGGGTGTCCCAAAAATAATGCGACACCGATTTGTCATAGATTGCTTAGGTTATAATAAACCTAATACACCATAGTACAAAGTCCCTTCAGTAAGAAGGTATAAGGGCTTGAAGTTCAATTTTTAATTTTTTATTTTTTTGTTAATTTCCACAAATGTAAAGATATCGATTTGTATTTTGGTGCACATGGTTACTATTATGTAATGCACTAATGGAATAATTTTCATAACTTCACTATAAGAAGCACTTTACTTATCTTTGAAAATTTTTTTAGCTCTAACTTTGTTATCTGTAACAATTTTTTAAATTTTAGGTTATTATCCGAAAGGGAATTAAAAAGCGTAAAAATAAAGGGCTCTTAATTCATATGCGTAAAAACAACCGTTTGCGTTAAAATGCCTATCAAAGGTTTTTGGTTGTCATTAAGACGTGCAATTATCAAGTAGCCATGATCACAAAAACAATGGGTAGCGATTGTGATCTAGTAAACAACAATAATGAATCAATTAATGACATTGGTGATATAGACATTTTCCTTTTGTGTTTGCGAAAATGCTGCGACATAAGTTCTTCTCTTTGTAAGTATAGGCCATTCAGTAAACACAAAAACATATAAATTTTTTTGAAGTTGGCATATACGTAAAATTTGTCTGTTAGGGATTCTGTATTTTGTTTTGCAAAGGTTTCCATACCTGCATAAAAGTGACTTTGAATTTACAAATGACAATTAATGAATATCATTAATTCAGTGCCAAAGTACATACTATTCTGCAAATTCTTGCCTGAACTTTTATAAAATGTAATAAAAATACTTATTAATAAATGATAAAAAAAAAATGCATCCGACGAAAGAAGATCCCTGGTCATCAATGCTGTCTGTGTGGTATAAGATTAAAAAATTCCTAGTCAAATCAGCATCCATAATTTGACAATTAATTGAGGTTGACAGAGTTGTCATATAATATACTTTTTGAGGTTAGGTATGCGGTGCTAGCAGGTTCTAGCTTTCATTTGGCTTTTAATTAAAATTAAAGACACAGGATTCTTTAACAATACATATTTCATTTTTATTATTTAACAAATTAAATGGTTTTGACACAATAAGAATGGGTGAAGAGCAAGAAAATTATGGGCAAGAAAGTAGAAGAAAACCTAATTGAAAAAGGAATGACTTGGAGTGAAGGGAAAAGACCGCCAAAAATCAAAAAAGAATGGGCAAGGCGTTTATACAATGTATAAGGGAATGAAGTTATTTTAATTATTGGTAGAAAATTGTAAATTCTGTTATTTTAGTTAAGTTGTAGTTATTTGGTTATCTATTTATACGTTGCACCTAACGGTAGAGAAGGTTTTTGATATTTTGATAATATACATATTATATAAATTAACTAATAAAATACTATTTACTATTATATAATAAAATACAATGGTAAATACAGTTTGGAAGTTTTTACACTTAAAATACCATGGTCCAATCAGATATATTATCAACCTAATTAGAATTAACATTGATATCACAACAGAACAAGGATAGAAAATTTTTAGGACAACAAGTTACAAATCAGTATATGCATATGGGATACTGAAACGTACCGGAATTGAACGCAAAAAAAATGAAGTATTCGATGAGATCTGAAATCTGCTTGTTAATTGGGAAGGGTGGGTTCTACGGTCTCTGCCAGTTTGGTTATAATAGTAGGAATCATTTTATTTATCATATTAACAATTTCCCTTGCCAATTTAGGCACTCACCAAGATCACCCTTCTTTAGGAGTTTGATAATCAGACCGTCCTTCCACTCTGTAGGTATTGTTTCGTTGAATCTGAATAGCTCAGGTGGTATACTATCTGTTCCGACTGTTTTCAAAGCTTTAGCTGGTTAATTTCTTTCTTAATTTCTTCGACAGTGGGTTCATTTGAAGAATTCCTTAGATGTTGGTGTACAGCTCTTTGCTCACGATTGGTTCTCGTGCGTTGTTGAATTTCCCTGCTACGTGTGCTAGATGGGGAGGTAATCTATCCATTGCCTTTATCGCCTCTTGTAGCTCTCTTAGCTGTGGTGCTGGCCTCTCTGTATTCTTGTCTTAATCTTGCTAGCTACTAGTTGTGCTCTGTAGCCTTTCTTCCTTTAACCTTTTTCCATGTTTTAATCTTAGACAATGTGTCTTCAGATTGTGCTTGAGTCTGGTGCTGGGTCTGTCATCGGTAGCCTCCGGACATGCCTCGGGTTACACCGGATGAATGCGGCATTTGCTCCGCATCTTATGTTAAGGCTATTTCACCTTTATTTGGTCATCCAAGCTTCGTTAAGTAAAAAACAGGATAGTAGGTAAGGTTGACATTTGCGTAAGAGGGACTAGGTGTTGCGCTTTAGTATCCCATTTTTAAACCCTTGCGATGCAATACTCTTATCAAAAGAGAATCTCTAAACACAGAAGACGCAAACTGGCAATATTTGCATTTTCAACTAATGATTTACGATTGTTGTCTTTGAGAAATTTAAACCCAAGGTCATGCAAAACAACGTTTAAACTGCTTCTGCCTATTAGAATGTGATACTCTTGAAGTTCATCATTTAAAGATTTGAGAGTAATGTGTTTTTCTGGAATAAATATAAAAATTCACATTTATAAAATCAAATAAACTTGATAAGTACGCTTTACTTTCACTGTACATCTTATATACAGTTTCCTTGATGACCAGTTAAAAGACTCTGGCAGGTCTGCAGTTTTCTATTTCTTTTTTTACGAGAACTAAATAAAACTGGTTGGTTGCTACTACGAGCCTTGATCCTTTTCACAGTAGCAATGCCTATCCCTAAAGCCTCAGCTGCTCGCTGCAATAAACAAGTAATTGTACAATAAAATCGTAAGCAATTAATTAACGTGCCATACCTCTTGCACACAAGATAAAGGAAGTAAATGCCCACCATTTTCTTTTTCCTTCTCAAAATAACTTAACAGATTCAGCAACAATTGTTGAGACTGCGAACGCAAAGTCTTGCCTTGCACTGATGTACGTTTTATTAGTTCTGACAAGAACTGCTGCTTATTGTTGGCCAAAACTGTCAAAAAACGTTTGTACGGGAAAACTAACCTCGAAAAATGTGAAGGACAAGTCAGATGTTCATCATATGTTTGTGGACGCATACAACGTTGCCTATACTTACGGATCTTTTTACAAAAATCTGTAAAAAATCTTAAATTGTTCGTAAAATTAATCTCATTTATCTGTAATTTCTGATTTAACCACACTCAATTTTTTCAAAATAATTTTGCCGATATATCTAGTTTATTTACTGTTTACTGATAATATCTTTATTTAGTCTACGGATTTATTATTAACGTCGGCAACACTATATTTTACAAACGCATACCGCGCTAGTCAAATCCACTCCCAAAGACCCAGAGACGTGCTAATGTTATGCTATCCTTGTCGCACTCGCAAATAATGAGAGTGAAGCATACAAAAACGATTTCTGTGCTAACTTCGTGTAACGATGACGCAGGGATCATCTTTGGCTGGATCCATAGTACATCAATAGTACCCAACACAGTATTTGTTTAACATCCTTAAAAGTAGTTATGACAGATGTTAATTAAATGTCACATTCTTAACCTATTTGTTTTAGTAACTTTTTGTAACTACATTCCTAGACAAAAGATGCATTTTGCAAGTACACTCATGAAATTTTAGAAATCAAAGGCCACTTTGTGTTTTTATGTTTAGTGAACAGACTATATAAAAGATGTGTTTGGATGTTACCAACGTCATTAATTTATTTATCATTGTTGTTTACTTGATCACAATCAAAAACCTTTGATATGCATTTTAAAGAAAATGGTTGCTTTTACGTTTGTGAACTACTAGCACTTTATTTATACGCTTTTTAATTCCCTTTCAAAAAATAACCTAAAATTAAAAAAAAATACAGATTACAAAACTAGAGCTAAAAAAGTTTACAGAAATGGGTAAAGTGACTCTTATAGTCAAGTAAGTAAAAATGTGCACTAAAATGCAAATCGATATCTTTACATTAATTTGTGGATATTAACATAAAAATAACAAATTTAACTTCAAGTCCCTATAACTTCTTCCTGGAGGGACTTTGTACTAAGGTATATTAAGTTTAATTGGTTTATTATAACCTAAGGAATCTATGACCAATCGGCGTCCCATTCTTATTGGGACACCCTGTGTGTATATGCCCTATTCAAAAATTTAAAAACGCCAACGTCCCTTTCTACTCTATAATTACTATTGGCGATGCTGTCTAGTGGACATTTTAGTTAGAATTTTAATTAATTTTTTAAAATAATTTTAAGTTTAAGAATTTGTAAGGTGTCAAGTTTGTCTATTCGTGTGAATGTCTTCATAAAATCGTCCAATAGATGTTTTCATACCTGCCGTTAACAAATTTCTAGTTTTTACTGGATATGGTTACGTGCGAATAATAAAAATTAGCGTATAAAACGTGCCAATCATAATAAAAACACAATTTGAACGAATTAGAATTTTAATAAATGTCATAATCAAATATATTGTTACGTTTTTACCGTTTCGGGCTATTAAAAATTATACGACGCTTCTTAAACATAGCATTTATTTACAACGATTTATATTAACAATTTTCAAAGCAACTATTAAGGCGGAACACGAATTATTTATAAATACAGGAACTAATCCTAACAGCAGATATACTTTATTTATTTATTTACGACTTAACATTAATGATTTATATGGTTATAATTATTTGATATTCACGCGTTATTTATTTCACTAGAGTTATGTACACATGGGTTCATTTATATTGTAGTTTACGCGCTTCGAGTTTGGATGAGAACTGCCCGCTATTCCTGCGGGCGTGTATTTATATTGCCGAATAGTTCCTTCTGGAAAACGTCTCGAGTTTGCTCGACCTTTCTGGCTACTCTGACGTGCCACGCGCAAGGTCGTTTCTGGAATAATCTGGAAGGCTGACTCACGCCGGCTCCAAGGTCGTTCTGCAAGGTTGTCGCACGGGACGCCGAGTCATATATCTGCGACGGGCGACGGCCTGGCCCCAGGATCGTTACAATATGTTATAATTTACAGTGTTGCCAATATAGCATGAAATATAGCATATGAGCAAACGAAAATGAAATCAAGCTTGGCTTTGAACATTAAAACATATGTCGATTATTAATTCACCTAAACCATTGCATAACTGTCACCGACTGTCATGTCAAAATTGTATTTAAAAATTAACATAAAAACCAACTCTTAAACAATAAACAATGTTACACCTGCTACATCAATCATTTCGATAAAAACCTTGTTATTGATTAAACATGTGCAATTTAAAATTTGATAATTTAAGTAACTTGGCAGTTCTATTATCATAACTGTCATATTTAAATTAAAAACATCAGAAGTAATAGAGCACATGACTGAATTTTTTCTAGGCAAAGCTTGATTTTGTTTTCATTTTCTCACATGTTAATTATACGTCTTTTTAATTTACCAACTTAATTCAACATGTGGTTTTACAATTTTTGAACAAAGTATATGTGACTTGAAAGCTAAATTGAATGTGAAGTGTGTGGATTTGAACACGCACACTTCCTTCCGTACAGTAAGAATGATCCTCGACACTGAAAAGTCGCAGCATAAAATACTGTGTGTGTCTTTATCTTAATCGTAAAATACTGTATAGCAATGCAAATATATGAAAAAAATTGTGGCAGTACCTACTTAACACACTTTTTTTATTAAGAAGTTAAAAGGAATATACATATAAAGATTTAATTAACACATTTAAAGTAAATTATACGTTTTATTAATTTGAAAGCAATAGATACCTCAAAATATTGAAATTATCTTCCAAGAATTGCAACTAAAAACTAATTAATGTTGAGTTAATACTGACATTTTCGATTTATTTATATAATCTATTCACAATGTCTCCTCCTTCCAGTTGGCTGTTCTATGTTTTTAATAGGTTGCATGCATGAATTGGGATAGAAGACAGACTGTGACATGAAAAAATTGACATTTTTACAACTGCTCTATTGGCATTGTTGCAGTTTTAATGTCAAAATGCCTAAATTTAACTGACAACAGCGCAGGCCGTCAAAAACCATAATAGCAAATTAAAAACAACATAACCCAATTTTGTCATGGCTAGTTATTTCGCATGCCTACTACCAACAAAAATGTCACCCTAACATAGTCTGCTCACAGAAGAAAACATTGTGAACAGATTATATGTTACCGTTTTTAAAATAACTATTAATAGTAAATTTTCTACATAAAACATTTCTACGTTATTATTATCGTAATATACTGTACAACATTTTTGGGTATAATTTTTTTATATTATGGCAAGTACTAATTTTTTTTTTTTAATTTACAGAATATTGCAAGATATTTATATAGTTTCCAGTTATTGTTGCATTTTTTAAACTCTCTTTATATTTTAAAATTATATTTTAAACGTTTCTTGTAATCATGTAATTGTCAAAATAACTGGTTCAATATAACAGCTGATTTAAATTTTTCTTAGTATGAAATTTCACGTTGTTGTTAGCTGAGACACGTTCGTATTCATAAAGTGGGCGCGAAACGACGTGTGAAATTTAATTTCGCAGCTGTAGGTGGTGAGGTTAATGTGAGAACAGAAAAAAATTATTACCAATTAGTGACTGAATGTAAAATAAAATGGATTTACTACAAGAACCAGAATTAAGTGACACGTATGATAAGTGTAAATATAAAGTGAAGTTATGGGAAAATCAGTTTAAAAAGAAAAATGGCAGATTACCTTCTAAGGTATGTAATGTTTCTGATTAAGCAATTTTCCGTTCATATATGTGTAAAAGTGTAGTTTTGATTTAACTGTATTAAATTTTTCCAATCAGCTGGATATTCGAGAAGCCAGTCGAGAGGTTCGCAATGCCTACAGAACTTACTTTCGTCTCAAAACGGCCGCTTTAGAAGAGAGTCTTATGCACATTGATGGATTTGATGCAGGCATTGAAAAGGAAAGTCAAGATGTAGCAAACGTAAATGCCACAACCTCGAAGCAATCTACAGCTAAACCGGAACAGCCGTTAATAGAAGAAAAATCACATTCCACTCCTAATACAAACACAAAAGACACTTGGGGCTTGCACCTCAACAAATCTCTTAGTACAAAGTCTGAAAATAAACAGACAGAAAAATTAAAAGTAAATTTAAGCTTCACACAGAAAATATTTGAAAGTTCAAAATCGTCCAAGCGTGTTCCTCGAAAATCGCTTTCCTTTAACCGTAAGAAAAGCGAATCTGACTGCAATAAGTCCCAGTTCCTTTCACAGCCTGAATATTCCTCTTCCTTTTTAGAAAAATCCGAAGAAACATCCCGTATATGTGCGGAAGATGATTTTAAACTAACTAATGTTAAAACTGTAACGCCAGCCCCTGTTATTATGTCACAAACTGTAAATTTAGTGCAAAGTGTTGTTAATAACAATTATAATAGTAAAGTAAGAACTGTAGATCCAGGGTGGATTAAAAGGGTCACCCAGCATACAGGAAATGAGTTGTTAAACGACGATTTAATAAGTTCAGCTAGTCGAAGTACACATAATTTTGAAACTGCAAAAGTGGATTATGACAGTGACGACATTATTGCTAATTCTGAAGACGAAGATGAAAACTCTTGCAGTTTGTATCATATTGCCAAAAAGCGTAGAATGTCCTGCAGTTCTTCGGGTTTAGACGTCACGCATCAAGAGCACCAAACGGAAGTGTCGACAAACACACTGCTAACTGTTGATATTACTCCTAAACGTCTCAATTTTTCCAATATATTTCCTCAAAGTGACATAAAAACTATAAAAGATACACATGAAACTGAAACTAATTCTGATACGTTACTAAAAAATGATGAAACATGCTCAAAGCCTGTGGATCCTTATGAATTTGAACTGGAGAAACAGGAACAGACTCAAAATACGAGTTCAAAACCAAAGAATAGTAAGGCAAAACTCAGTACTGATGAGAGCATGTCACGCAAATCGGAGCGGGTACGTAAAACCCTAGTAGATCTTTCTCATCAATCTGATACTGAAAATGAGGATCCTTTCCATTCCGATAATGACGACGGGGATCCCGAATTTAAATTAGAAAATGATGACAGCGAGCGACTTGAGTTTCTTGATGATATTACCAGTGACAAAGACATGAAAACGGTTAAAGCGAAGTCGAAGACAAAGAAGGATGAAAACGCCAAAACTAAACCGAAAAAGTCCAAAGCTAAAGAACAGAGAGTTGAACCTGAGAATTCAGTTCAAACCTACGAATTGGAATACTCGGTGAAGTCAAGAATAGTGACGGTACCACGCATTAAAAACATAAAACAAACAATTTCTAAGATTAAGAAGCACAAAAGTCTTGTTGATCAAATTAAACCCACACAGGACTCTGTAGAATCAACCAAGAGCCAGAAACAGCGTGCCGAAGAGAAGCTTAAAAAGAAAATGGAATCAGGGTCGTTAAATGATAACTACGTCCAAATTAACCTGAAGAAGAAAATTTATGCCCGGGGCAAAAATACGAAAACGTTTAGTAAATATAAAAAGCAGCAGTGGAAGAATAAGAAGAAGTCTCTGTATGGCCCTGACATGGACATGGGCGGCTGTGATGGCGGAATGTTGACTTGCTTTAATTGTGGGCAAGTGGGACACTTTGCTCGAGCATGTAAGCTTGCAAAATCAGACGCGTTACTGCCACTTGCAAACGAGGAAGAAGTTTGTTCATATCCCACACTGGAAGAGGCTGCCAAAATGGCTCAAGAGAGTGTGCTTGCTATCAGGAAACCAAATCAGATTCAGACTAGCAACAATTCAGAAGCGGATGAGGCTGGGTTAGAAGATGAACTTGTAAAAGATAATAAGTCGGAGGACGACAACGATGAGCTATTTGATGATAGCGATGATGATTTGCTGGCTGAAACTGAACGTCTTGAGCAAGAGATAGCGAAGATTGATGTCCAGAATTATATTGATAGCACTGTCCGCGTTAAACCATATTATGATTTGAAAGAAGATGGGACTGTAATAGGTTTGTATAATTTATGTAATCTCAACTGGTTTAAAAAATGATCAAAATGAATCATTGTTAAACACATACAGAGTGATTTTTAAAATACTGAATTGCAGCAGGCCCTGGATAGCCGGAATCAGTTGGCAGTACTGAAGTGCATTGTCAGTCTTGATCAAATTCGAGGTTAGCAGGTTAGGTTTGTTTGTCATTTTACACAGGCTGACGCAAAACTTAACCTGCAAATCGACATAGACTAACAATGCACTTCTGTACTGCTAACTGATTCCGGCTATCCAGGGCCTGCTGCAGTTCGGTTTTTAAAAAATATGTAAGCTTACAATAATTTAATACAGTTGAATAGAGGCATAAATTCTCCACATTTTCAGAAACGCCACAAGAAATATTCGATGTGCTTGAAAAATTTGGTCATTCAAACTTCCGCAGTGGGCAAGAACAGGCAATAATGCGCATTCTATCAGGGCAATCCACACTAGTGACGCTTAGCACAGGTTCTGGCAAGAGCTTATGCTACCAGCTTCCTGCATATCTCTACTCCCAACGAGAACCCTGCATATCCTTAATTATTTCCCCGCTGGTGTCTCTCATGGAAGACCAAGTAGCTGGCATACCTGGATTTCTAAAAGCCGCCTGCTTGCATACGAATCAAACAAAAACCCAGCGAGGAAAAATAATGGAAGCAATAACCCTGGGCAATCTGAACATTCTTTTGGTTTCACCTGAAGCCGTTGTAGCAGGAGAAAAATCATCAGGTTAGTATTTGTTGCATGCTAAATTTCATTGCTTTAATGAAATTGCTTTCAGGTTTCGGGTCACTTCTGCGGAAACTCCCTCCTATTGCATTTGCATGCATCGACGAAGCCCATTGTGTGTCGCAGTGGTCGCACAACTTCAGACCTTCGTATTTGAAGATTTGCCGGGTCTTGCGTGAACAATTAGGCATTAATACAGTGCTTGGACTGACAGCTACAGCGACAAGGGCCACAAGTGATAGTATCATCACTCACCTTAGCATTCCGGATGGAAGGGACGGAATAATAACCGACATACCATTACCTGACAATCTGCATCTGACAGTTTCTCGAGACGTCCAGAGAGATCAGGCCCTTCTAGCACTGCTGCTATCAGAAAGATTTTCCACGTGTAAGAGTATAATTGTTTACTGTACAAGGAGGGAGGAATGCCAACGTGTGGCAACCTTTCTGAGGACATGTTTGAGAGATGACAGTGTAAATGAAAGTGAAAATAAAAAGCGCAAGCGATACAGCTTGCAGGCTGAAGCTTACCATGCGGGTTTGCCTGCTAGTAGACGGAAAACTATCCAAAATGCATTTATGAACGGGGAGTTGCGGATTGTAGTAGCAACGGTTGCTTTTGGTATGTTTAATATTGTGCTAAACTAATTGTGCATGTCGTAAAATTAAAAACTTTGCTAGGAATGGGCATAAATAAGTCGGATATTCGTGCTGTGATCCATTACAACATGCCGATGAGCTTTGAGAGTTACGTGCAGGAAGTTGGTAGAGCTGGCAGGGACGGTTTACCGGCACATTGCCACTTATTTCTCGATTCTCAGGCAAGTACATGAATGTATATCTTAACACTTCAACAAAAAATTTACACTTATGGTGGAATTCATTCACACTTGAGGGTCCCTCACACGTAAGAGACACATTCAAGTTTTGCTATTCACAAATCGAATGCGCTTGAGGGTTCCTCAGGCTATTAATCTCCCCTAGCTACTTGACGTTTTGCTGTTGTTCGATGATATACGAGGCGATGCAAACAGCTTAGTGGCAACGAACAAAGTAGTGTTTCCATGGTTACGGTCATGTCAACGCATCGGTGTGATTAAGCGACATTATCGAACTCGGCCCACTTGACAACGTTTGGAGCAGTGATCACTGGCATGATTTGTATTTGAATGAAACGGTGCGGAGAAGAATGGCTATGACTTCAGTGCCGTCGTTCACATAGACAAATTAATCATTTTTCAGTCATACACACATTTTTTACGTAACAGGAATTTTTGTATTAAGTAGACACATACAGAGTGATTTTTTAAAAACTGAATTGCAGCAGGCCCTGGATAGCCTGAATCAGTGGGCAGTACTGAAGTGTATTGTCAGTCTATGTCAAATTTGAGATTTGCAGGTTAAGTTTTGGGTCAGTCTGTGTCAAATACCAAACAAAACCTAACCTACTAACCTCAAATTTGACATAGACTGACAGTGCACTTCAGTACTGCCAACTGATTCAGACCATCCAGGGCCTGCTGCGACTCGATTTTTAAAAAATCTGGTGTGATACACTCACACAACTTCCTTTTACAGTGATCTTATAATTAGTCAAAAATTTCATTTTTAATTTTTAACCATTTGTTAAAAATTTTCAAAAATTACAAATTCTACAAAAACGGTACAAAATCGAGTGTTAGTTGAAGAGACAAATTTTTTCTAGAATTTTAAGGTGAATTCAAAAATGTAATAATATAGCGGGTGTTTTATTTAAAATAGGAGTTAATAAAAAAAATAGAAAAAAAAAAACAAAAGAAACCCACTTTAGAAGTATTCAACTGGAAAATCACCTATCTCACATCAATACACATTAAAAATGTAAGAAAAATGTAAAATTTAAAAAAAATCGTTAGAGCCGTTTTTGAAAAAATCGAAAAAAACTGAAAAATCACAAGAGTAAACACCTACTTCCGGTTATGCGATTTTCTTCAAAAGCTTGCTGTCTCATCTACATAGTACACAAAACTTATATATGAAGTTTCAATGCCATACCTCTTTTCGTTTTTGAGATATTCTGTTCACAGACACACAGACAGACAGACAGACAGACAGACACACAGACCAATGAAAAAAAATATGTTTTTTGGGATCAGGGGACTCTAAAACGTGAAGATCTGTTGAAAACTCAATTTCGAATTTTTGGGGTGAATCCAATACTTCCTTTATAGTAGTAAAAGGAAGTAAAAATCACTAACTTAAAATTTCAGCTAACCTAATTTCATACCTTCGCAAAAAGAGGAGGGTCTAAAATTTCAAATGCAATGAGTGGAACAGCGTGCGATATAATTGCAACAAAACGTGTTCGAGTGAGACAAAATAGCGTGATTTGAGTTGAATACGGTATTAATATGGAGGTGCTACCATCACGACTTTCCTGTCTGCACCGCTTCGTGGTGATACACCAGTGTACATTTTATAATTAATTACATTCTTATCGCAATGGACGACGATTTTTGAGTGTGTGCAATACGTGCAAGACAACCATAATTACTTATCTATTCCAAGGTAATTTTTTTACATTTTATAGCAGATTAGTAATTTGTTTTAAAAAAATTTGAGGGCTATTATAATTATTTTCTTTACTATTAGTAAAATTATAAACAAAAATAATGATGAATGCATTTTCATATTTGATGGCAAAAATAAAACACTGTTGAATGTCACAAAACCAACTTGTCAGTGTCAATTTTTTATTCGCCTGTCCTCGTATTTTATTCATATACAGGGTGTTATTTAACTACGTGGCCAAACTTCAAGAGGTAATTCTTTGAGTGATTCTAAGACGAAAAGTTTATATAAACATAGGTTTGGTAATGCTTCGTTTTTAAGATACAGGGTGTCAAACTTTTAAAAAAAATCATTTTTTCATAAAAATTTTAATAATCCTTCAGCCAATTTTGTTGAAATTTGTCAGTGTTATTTATGGTAGAAAGGGGCTAATTTAGCCCTAACTAGATTAAAATTATTAAGTTCAGTGGCGTCCCGGGGGGCACCTTGACCAATATTTTTGACAAAAAAATGTGCGCCACTGACTTCTTTAGAACTTTTATATTTTTTTCGCATTAAGCAGCTAAAAATACAACTTTTTTGTCTCTTTATTTTTTTCGTATCTTGCTCCGTTTTCGAGAAAAAAAATAAAAATCACTTTATTGCATGTCCCTGGGACAACATAATAAAAAATTAAAACTACCAACTATCAAAAACTGGGGTGTACCTGTTATTTTTTTTCCATATCAATAGACTATTTTAGTCTTAGAAATTGTTATAAAAATTAATGTTAGCTAAAAAATATTTTTTGTGTTTTATTAATTATTAAAAAATGTTTTTTTGCTGTCCATGGACATGTTATTTTTATTTATGATTAAGCAATTAAAATTACACCAGTCACCTTTTGAATTTTTTCGCTCAGATGAACTGTTTTCGATAAAACAAATAAACATAAAATGCATAAGATTATTTATTACTGCAATGTTTTGAAAGTAACAAAAAATTGAGAGTGCCGTGGAAGGAAAAACAATTGATCAAACAAATTTGACTTTGACATAACTTTAAACAGTGTGTGTGTGCGTGCGTCATAATTATTTGAAGTGTTTTTAAGAGTTTTAAGCTATAAAATTCGTTACTGATATTAAAGAATGGTTTAATTTACAAACGCAGAAATGGCCGATATGCATTTTGTTTATGGAATGGCCCAAGGCAATTCCAGAGCGGCTAGACGGATTTATCAAGAGAGATATCCTCATCGCCTTGTACCAAATAGACAAACATTTGTAAGAATACATGAAAGGCTGTGCGAATCAGGCACCTTTCAAAGGTCGGCTGCTGTTATTGGGAGACCTGCAACAGTAAGAACAGTTGAGGTGGAGGAAGCAGTTTTACATGAAGTTGAGCGGAGTCCCGATACAAGTACACGCAAAATTGCACAACAATTAAACATTTCTCACTTTACTGTATGGCAGATTTTACTGTATCCTTACCACATACAGCGTGTTCAAGCGTTATTACCTGCCCATTTTCCCCAACGAGTTGTTTATTGTACTTGGCTTTTGCAACAACAGGTAGCATCTCCGACATTTCTATCCAGTATTTTGTTTACCGATATGAAGCATGTTTTTCTCGAAATTCAATTATGAACTTTCATAACAATCATATCTGGGCTGAAGAAAATCCCCATGTGGTTATAGAAAATAATTATCAACAACAATTTTCCAAGAATGTTTGGGTTGGTATTGTAGGTGATTATCTCATTGGACCTTCTTTTTTACCCCCGAGATTAAATGGTGAAGAGTATCGTCATTTTCTGGAATTTGTATTACCTGAACTATTAGAAGATGTCCTACTGGCAGAAAGAAGAGCAATGTGGTTCATGCATGATGGGGCCCCACCTCACTTTAGCTTAGTAGCACGTCAATTTCTGGATGCAAACTGGATCGGTGCGCCGGTCCACATTCATGGCCACCCAGGTCACCGGATTTAAATCCGTTAGATTTTTTCCTTTGGGAGCATTTAAAATCCCTCGGTTATAGAACTCCTGTCAACACTGAAGAAGAATTAATCCAACGGATATGGGATTCATGTAATTAGATAAGATATACGCTGGGAATATTTCAACGTGTTCGGCAATCGATGTTAAGACGAGCTTATGCTTGCATTGAAATTGAAGGAGGACATTTTCAGCAACTATTATAAGTTTGTGTTATTGTTAAATGTTTTTTTACTAAAAAAAATTGCGTACCATTTGTTTAAGTGTGGTTTTAATAAAGCGTTTTTCTTGTTTGATTTTTTTTTAAATTTCCGTATAGTTTTAACTGCTAAATCATAAATAAAAACCACTTTGACAGGTACACTACAAACAGTTCTTGCTAGTTTCGTAGTTATTTTTTTTTCATGCAACAAAGCAATGAAATGCAATAAAGTGGTTTTTATTTTTTTCTCGAAAAGGAAGCAAGATACAAAAAAAATTAAAGAGATAAAAAAGTTGTATTTTTAGCTGCTTAATGCGAAAAAAAAATAAACGTTTAAAAAGTCAGTGGCACACATTTTTTTTGTCAACAATATTGGTTAAGGTGCCCCCTGGGACGCCACTGAACTTAATAATTTTAATATAGTTAGAGCTAAATTAGCCCTTTTCTACCATAAATAACACTGACAAATTTCAACAAAATCGGCTGAAGGATTATTAAAATTTTTATGAAAAAATGATTTTTTAAAAAACGTTTGACACCCTGTATCTTGAAAACGAAGCATTACCGGACCTATGTTTATATAAACTTTTCGTCTTAGAATCACTCAAAGAATTACATCTTGAAGTTTGGCAACGTATTTAAATAACACCCTGTATATACAATTCAAAGTAAAATTGTACAGTAAAAATTTCAATTTTAAATATAAATTATATATTTTTATGGCAAAGGATTCAAAGCTTCTTTTTTCAATACTTTTTTTATTCGCAGGTAAATTTATTACATTAACAGCCAGTCTTATAAAGGCTACTAATCTGACGTTAACTTTAATTCGCTGTTAAAATAAACAAAAGTGTATCAAAATTTGTTTACTAATGAATGAAATGCCATAAGCACTAACGTTTTGATGCGCTTTTGTTTGTTTTAACAGCGAATTAAAGTTAACGTCAGATTAGTGGCCTTTATGAGACTGGCTGTATATGTTTTATTTCTAGTTGCGTAATCATCATTGATGACATTCTTACAGTGCTATTCACTAACCTACTCTGTTACCTAAACGATTTTCGTTATAAATCATATTCTCTACGGAGCCTCAATGAAATTAATAACAATACATTCGTAAACAAGCCGTAACGGAAGAGGTAATGTTCTTAACTAGAGTAGTACACGAAAGGCAACTCGTCTTAAATCCTGTCATCTAGCCATCAACTTTATAAGTAGCTTTGACATGCTATCTGTCTCTTTCATAATAATAAGTAGAAGTATATCTAATGCATTTTAACTGCCGTTGCTGCTTGGCGGCGTCTACTTTGTGTACGATCAGTAGATCAGTTGTAAACGTTTTTGATTATGTGTGAAAAACAAGTTAAACACGAAGCAAACAGCGAAAACGAGCAGTAGTAGCTTTTTTAACGATGAGTGGCATAGTTATTGGAGGGAGATCCGTCATGCTTATAGCGGAGATGCCTTGATAGAAAGCAATAAAAGTTACGTCATCCTGAATGTCGTACACTTTTTATTTTGCAAATTTTAAATTTTAACCTCACTTTTTACCATTTGCTTTATATGTTAATAAGCACGATTATTATGGCCTGTGATAAAACCAATCTAGTTTCGAAGTGGAGAAGACTAAAGGGTTTTATTGCTTCGTAGTATAGTTATATTTTAATCAAATTATGTACAGAGTTATAAGTATCGAGAGATCCAAAAAAAACTGTTCCTCGGGGGGCTATGGAAATTCAACGTATGAATAATATGTTGGTGACACTGTACGTCAATGTCAAATTCGAGGTTATCAGGTTAGGTTTTCCGTCAGTTATGACAAAAAATGACGCAAATCCTAACCTGCTAACCTCGAATTTGACATTGACGTACAGTGTCACCAACATATTATTCATACGTTGAATTTCCACAGCCCGCTGAGGAACAGTTTTTTTTGGATCTCTCGATATTATATAAATGCAATTGCATTAGAATAAATTTTAATTAAAATTGTCTCTAATTAAGCGCCCTTTATTCAACCAGTTTTCTCTCTCCGCAATTGGTGGTTCAACTACACCTATAAAAATGTCTTTGCCCCTCTGAAGTGCACGCATAAATAATTTTTCCAACAGTTACGGGTTCATAATGCAATGTTCGATGGCCCAACAAACACCAAAATCTCATTTTTAAAATGCCGATACATCTTTCCACTGTATTTCTGGTTGATATAAATCTTGTATTGTAACGACCCTGTGGTGTATTAAGTTTTACACCAACAATAGGTGTAAACAGCCAGGGTTGCAAAACGTAGCCTGAGTCACCTAACAACCACGTTGTTTTTTCACCTGCAACAATACAAATTTCTTTAAATAAAATGTTTATTTCAAATAATTTTACTTGCTCTTTCAAGAGAAATCATTAATATTAATAAATTATAAATAATGCATGTACCTTCAACAAAATTTTGTCGCAAGTACCGGTATATAATGAATGTCCATATTGCCGCATCGTGAACTGATCCTGGATCCCCGGCATTTACTGCATACTGTAGGAAACTTCACCCATATATTTAACAAATGGTGATAAATGGCATTTATAACGAGATTGATACATCGGCTAACACTTGACTGACTCAAACCAACCAAGTAACTTGTACCCACACATTTTTGGTAAAACCAATGTGCATAAAAAAGAGCCCTGACAACATTTTTAATGTTGGTGGAATAGCAGTTACTCTTTCATTTTCTAATAAATGTGGAGTCAGTGTTTCACACAAATTTCTAGTTTAGTCAAGTGAAAGTATAAACAGTTGTATACAATTTTGCTCAGGTAGGTTAAAAGGATCACTCTGATCTCTTGAGAAAACGGTTTTGAAGACACAGATTTTTTCTGTAAAATTATGTGTACCAAGTACAACAGTAATAAAATAATATACCTGTTCACACGCTCTTCTTCTCCAATAACCATCAGCAAATGTATAAAATTATCGCCCATTTCTATTAATATTATCACTTTATAAATACGCTTATTTGTCCGACGTTTGTGCAGCGTCAATTAATCACCAACTACGCCTCCGCCGCAACGAACGGCATACCGAAGGTATTATGAATTTGTTATGAAAAAAAGAAAGAGATGAACTATAAATCGGCATACTGTGTTGGAGGACGCACATAGTTACATAATAAAGGAAGATAATGGTAAGCCAATTAGAATTATAAGAGTAGAAGATTTGCAGAATCTGTAAATTAAGTTAGTACGTAATTATTTAAATTAGGTATAAGGGAAATAACAAATATATAATAAATGTTTAATTTAAATTGATCAGAAATGGATTCTAGAAGTAATAATTATTTCTTGAAGATATTGTACATAAACATAAGAAGCATTAGAAATAAAATTGAAGAATTACAAAATATAACAGACATGCAAAATAGCGAAATTCACGTATTAGTATTGACAGAAACCTGGCTATATCTTGAAGAAACAAAGTATATCAATTTTGAAAATTACATAACGGTACACAACTGTAGAGAAAGAGGAGGTGTGGCAATTTATGTAAGAAAGGAATTAAATGTTAGAGAAGAGGATATAAATTCATTAGAGTTAACAGATTGCAACAAAATTGGAATACACATTAATCAGGTGGGCGTTTCAGTTGTGGTGATCTACAGACCACCGACGAGTAATATAAACAACTTTATTAAACAATTGGATGTTCTGTTAGAAAAATACAAGAAAAAGTGTATTGTAATAGGTGACATGAATATCAACCTATTAAATGGCAATCAATATACTTTTGAATACAAAAATATAATCCAAATAAATGGATTTAAAATAAAAAACGACATAAATGCAGATCAACCAACAAGAATAGGTAACACAAATAGTAGTATAATTGATCATGTCTTGAGTAATAGAGGACTGAACTATAAAATAAAACTTACGGACAATTGCATATCTGATCATAAAGTGATACT
The DNA here is from genome assembly GCA_940337035.1 of Agriotes lineatus. Classification (NCBI taxonomy): domain Eukaryota; kingdom Metazoa; phylum Arthropoda; class Insecta; order Coleoptera; family Elateridae; genus Agriotes; species Agriotes lineatus. The sequence continues at coordinate 94,209,906 of OW679199.1, forward strand.
AATTGAGGAAATAAAAATAAAAACTACTGCAAAAATAACCAGGAAAAAGACCGACAGTGAAAGATGGAGAAGTAGGATTGCAGATGCAATAAGGGTTGGGAACATCGACTCGTTTGTAGAACTAACCAACGTAATAATTCAAGAAAGAAAAGCTTGTACAAAAGAACATACTATAAAAATTAAAAATAACAATAAATGGTTTACAGAAGAGCTAAAACAAAAAATAAAAACAAGAGACCACCTGTATGAAAGAAAGAAGTTGCTTGGAAATAAGGTCGCTGAAATAGAATTCAACAAAGCCAAAAATTAAGTAAACAAGCTAAGAAAAAAACTCAAACAAAAATGGGCAAAGAATAAATTCGAAGCAGCTAAATTTGATAAAAGAAAATTTTGGGCTGTCAAATACGCTACTAACAAAAATAAAAACAAGAAATACTAATAATACAGACCAAATTCAAGCAACTGACGAAATAATAATAAGCGAACTGGAGAAGATGGCCAAAGTCTTTAATGAGCAATTTGCAATGATAGGCGAAAAAATTGCAGTAAATATAAACAATCAAACATAAAATTTAAAGAAGAAAACACAAATAAAACCATCTTTGTTACACCATGCACTAAAGCAGAACTAACCACCGTTGTAAACTCGTTCAAAAATGGAAGCTCACCAGGAACAGATGGAATAACGAAAAAAGATCTAGTGATATTATTTGATATTATTGTTGAAAAACTGCTTGAACTAATTAACAAAGTGCTATACTCTATTCACTATGGTCCTGGATTGTCAAAAATGACGTTTTATGGTAGCACTGTTGAATTTCTATTGTTTTTTTTGTTACTACTAGGTTGGACAACGCAAAAGCCTAATTTTGAAAATTTGGGTTTTTGTTACCTGGCAACTTTTATTTATTTTTGCTTAAGTCAGTTCGAAATATAACCTATAATTTATAGTTTTGACATTAGTAGCTTTATTAATTGTTTCTAGTTACCCATAGCTTGACTTAAAAATATTAACCATGATATAAAGTAGAGTACCTGTATATAGTAAGAGTAGATTAAACGATGACATTTAGGGATCCATGAAGCAAAGTTAGTCACAATTTCACAGTCAACTACATTACTAATATAATGAAGGGATTCATCCTATGTTACAACTGTCATATTTTATAGTTGACTATAAATTATTTAGTATTTTAGTCGTGGTAAGAAGTTTAAACTAAATGTGCTTTATGCCGTGTAATACACAAGAACTAAGAAAGGATAAATATATATTAAAATTTTACTAGAATTTACTGGGGGATGTGAGTGGCTCGCTTCAGCTTATGAAGAGGGCGGTTTATTGAACACTTTCTTTAAAATACCTGAAATGCGGATTAGGAAATATCAAAATAAATGATTTTCGCATATTCTTAGTCGTTTGGAATTATCATTTTCTCTGCCGATGTTTAACCAAATTTGTTTTATTTCTGGATCTTTGGGTATGCTAACAAAATGTACACCATTTTCTGAACGGCTATTACACCCAGGCACCTGTAGCGGAGCAATAAATCAAAGAGAACGTTGCCGATAGTTACCATAAAATAAACAGTGCGTGTTATAAATATTCTCGAAGTGCAAGCAGTTAGCTTAAGTGCCATTTGAAAACTTTCTAGCTAAAGGGTACACGCAGTTAAAAACGCCTAATGTCAAAAACTGATTTGTGGCGCGGAATTCAAAAGAAAAGAAACTCTCCAAAATCTTCGAGTGTCCCTCAAACAAAAGTTTCCTAAATCAGAAACGAAAGTGAATGCACAATACGGCTATAAAACTGCAGCTGTTAAAATCGAGAGTGAATTTCGAGTGGGTCATAAACGTCGAACCCTTTTGGCAAGTGAAAGTGAGCCGGCTCTTCGTCTTGTAAATACAATACCATTGTTACGACTAGAATAGGAAATCCTTTTGCAAATTGTACAACCAGGGTATATATATGGAAGCGATGGAGCTGAAAGATCATAGCGTACTAGGTCTTAGAGCTGAGCTACCACCTTTGGTTGTTCAGCACACGACGAGTCAGATTCTCAACGTGTTATCAAATCTCAATACTTACTGAAGCATTCACTTTGAATGTTTCAGGAGCTAAGTGTCAGATTCACAAACGCTCATATGTATTCTGATTAACCCGACCTATTCGCTCCGCACTTGTAATAGTATAGTAGCTAATCCGCACATTTAATTTATGTCTGTAATCTGTTGCGTTTATATATATATGCACAGCACTTCAGGCCTGAAGGCCCATGGCTTGAATAGTTTGTTTCCATCTCTTTCTGTTTTTTGCATGTTCTTCCCAATTGCTTATTCTCAGTTGTTTTATATCCTTTTCCACGTCTTCCCACCATGTTTTCCTTGGTCTTCCTCTCCTCTTTTCTCCCCCTAACTGTTGGTGGAATATCCGTTTTGTTAAATGGTGGTCCTCTAATCTTGTAATGTGCCCCAACCATCTGAGCCTATTCTGTTTAATAACGCTTACAATCCCGGGCTCCTTAAAAAGTTCTGCTAACTCAGTGTTATTTCTTCTCCTCCACGTATTTTGCTCCTTAATTCCTCCATAAATGCATCTCAAAACCTTCCTTTCCCACACTTCTACCTTTTTCTGATTTTCCTGCGTCAACACCCACAACTCGCTACCGAAGAGAACGACCGGTCTTATCACTGTTTTGTACAATTTTAGTTTAACTGTTCTCGATATGTTATTTGCTCGAAGTAATTTACTATAGCTCCCCATATACCTTGATCCCGCCACTATTCGCCTCTCGATTACCTCGTTGTAGTTTCCGTCTGCAGTAATATCCACCTCCAAATACACTACCCTATCGACCTCTTTAAAACCGAACCATTTATCTTGCTTTTCACTTTTCACTTTTAATTCATCCTCATGTGGGTGTCGTTTTCTGCCCAGCACTACATACTTAGTTTTTGTTTCATTAATGTCTAGGCCAATCTCGCTTGCATTGCTTTCTAAACGTTTAAATATTTCTTTAAGTTCTTCTTTTGTTTTTGCTAAAAGCACTATATCATCCGCATATGCCAAGCATTGGTATGAATTTCTTAATGCGTTATATTCGGTTTTAATTTTGCTTTTTCTTAAAATGGCTTCAAGGACTACATTGAACAAGATAGTTGATAATGGATCTCCCTGCTTTAATCCTTTATTACTCATGAACTCATTGGACATTTGACCATTAAACTTTACTCTATTGGTTGTTTTTGTTAATGTCATTTGAACTAGGGAGATCAAATCGTTAGAAAATTTTAAGTAATCTAATGCCTTATAAATCTCTGATCTACGGATGGTGTCATAGGCTTTTCTAAAATCTATAAAAAGTGCATAAAGTGTTTTACCTTTTTGTTCGATCTTCTCCTGGATCTGCTTCATTATAAACACCTGGTCAATAATGGATTTTCCTTTCTTAAAACCGGCTTGGTATTGTCCTATTTTCTCTTCTGCTTCTTCTTCTACCCTCACTTTAATTATGGTTGCTAACACTTTATAAATTACGCCTAACAGAGATATAGGCCTGTAGTTTTCTGGTAGTTGTTTATTTCCTTTTTTATGTATTGGGGTTATAACCGCCGTTGTCCGCTCCTCTGGCATCTGCTTTTCTTGCCATATTTTCAGTATGAGCTCATAAACTTTCTGGTGTATGCGATTTCCACCATATTTAAACAATTCGATTGTCAAATCATCCGCGCCTGGACTTCTGTTATTTTTCATTTTGAACATTATATCCTCTACTTCTTCAAAAGCAGGTACTCTTAGGCCGGTTTCATTGCTGATTCTATGGCGTTCATCTTCTTCCTCTTCTTCCTCATTTTCATTCCCTAAAATTCCTTTAAAGTGTTTCACCCACGCATCTAGCATCTGTTGCGTTTAATAAAGAATATTAGGAGTGATATAGTTATTCGTGTGTGTAATTTCTAACTAACACCATAACATATTCACACCAAATTGGTGACCCCAGACAAGAAACACAACGGGCACCAACTAAACACCCAACAACTGGTCATCACAATAACTTCAAAAGTGCAATAAATCTTGACACTTTCAATGTCACTAATTTAAAAAATCGAAAGCACACGGGCCAACTAAATTTTTAAATTCTAGTGGCATCCAAAGGGATCCAAACCAATGAAATGCTGTTGCCGCGTTTGCTCTACTCTTGCTATACAGGGTGTCCAAAAAATGGCGGATTAACTCTACGGTGCGTTACTGAGGGATGCCTTATGAACCCTGGAAAAATATGAAAAAAAATCCCTGGGCCGTATTTTTTGAAATATTTCGAAATTAATAAAAATAAATCTGGCAACATTGATACTGCAACAATTTCTCAATCAAAAATGTATCCATAGTAAGTTGTTAATATGTTGGTGACACTGTAAGTCTATGTCAAATTCGAGGTTAGTAGGTTAGATTTTGCGTCAGTTTTGACACAAACTGTCGCAAAACCTAACCTGCTAACATCGAATTTGACATGAACTTACAGTGCCACCAACATATTATTCATACAACAAATATTTCAATGCCAAGCTTGATTTCGTATATTATTATTGTACAAAGCCTGTTTGCCATATTTAGTAATTGACAAACTCAACAGGAAATCGGTTTTTTAAAATACTTAAATATTGAAAACAATTTAGTTAAATCCCAAGAATATTAAAAAAACAGATATTTTAATAAGTCCCAGATATATTTGACACTATAATTATACGCTAGTTATTTAAATAAATGGATTTCATTACCCACCTTTGACCAGAAATATTTCGAAAAATACGGCCCAGGGAATTTTTTTCATATTTTTCTATGGTTCATTAGGCATCCCCAAGTAACGCACTGTAGAGTTAATCCGCCATTTTTTGGACACCCTGTATACAGGTACTCTAATATAAAGGATTGTTTTTAATTGGATTTTGACATTGACAATCCGGGACTATAGTGAATAGAGTATAATTACAGGACAATTCCCAAAACAACTAAAAACAGCAAAAATAATACAAATTTATTAAATGGTAAACATGACGTACTTGGTAATTATAGACCTATATCATTATTAAGTATATTTTCCAAAATAATTGAGAAAATTATAAAAACAAGATTAGTAAATTTTATACAAAATACTATCAAATTTGATGACTATCAATATCGGTTTCAAGCACCAAGTGCCACTTTCAGCGCAACCACTGATTACTTAGAATATATAACACAGGAAATGAATAAAAATAAGTGTGTGATAGTGGTTTTTGTCAATTTAAAAAAGGCGTTTGACACTGTAAACATCGATATACTACTGAATAAACTCCATAACATGGGCATAAGAGGAATACCACATGACCTACTAAAATCATATTTAGTCGGAAGAAAGCTCTACACAACTGTAAATGGAGTGGACAGTGACGAAGTGGAAGTAAAAACTGGCATCCCGCAGGGATCGGTTTTAGGGCCAATTCTTTACCTTCTATATGTGCATAGCCTAAAACTGAGTGGATTAATAGCAAGGTATGTCACTTTTGCTGATGATACGACCCTGGTGTATTCGAATAGCGATTTGGAGCAACTGCAAAATACCATCAACCAGGACTTAAACATCTATACACAGTGGTTGTGCTTTAATAAATAAGTGTAAATCTGACTAAGACCGTCTACATGGTAATAAGTCAAAAAACAAAAAAAGGGATAAAATAACAATAAAATTTAACCATGTAAATCTAACAGAAGTGGACAATTACAAATACTTAGGAATACACATAGACAACAAATTACAGTAGACAAATCACATATCCTCAGTGACAAAAAAAATTGCCTCAATGATAGGTGCGGCAAGAAACTGTTCGAACTACCTAAATACCAAAACTAAAAATATAGTTTATCACTGTCAGATTGAAAGTACAATTAGATACCTGATTCCCTGCTGGGGAAATGCTGCTGGCTGCCACAAATATGCTACAGCAGATGCAAAATACAGCAATAAATTCTTTATTTAACATAAACCAAATGACTGACAGTGCAAGTATATAATCTAACAAAATTACTAAATATACAGGACTTAAAACAATTTAGAACAAATTAAACTTATTTATAATATCTCTTGTGGTGAAACAAAAAGTAACTGCCAACTAACAAGAGTGGACAATGAGCACAGTTATAATTAGAGATGAGCAAATGCATATTAGCATATTTTTTGCTATTGGGCATAAGAAATTGGGAATAGAATGAACATGTGACAAGAATGCAGGAGGCCCGGATTGTAAAAATATCTGCAGATCAAAGACCATGGGGCAGGAAATCCATAGGAAGACCGAGAACAAGATGGAGAGGTAGACCTAGGTAAGGTCTAGAAGAAAAAAAGACTAAATAAACCGTACCTTAAACAGGCTGGAATCCTATTAGAAGAGAAGAAGATGAAGAATAACAGCAAACAAAATTCATCTCCTTTTAGTTGTATTATGTTTAATAATAGCATTCTGCGTAACAGTGTCAAAACCACAGTAAGGCCTTGTATCCTTCCCGGAAAGTTTTCTATTGATATCTTTGCACCATGCATGAATCAGCGTTCGCATGGATATCTTTACAATAGAATTTACCACTGCGATCCTATGCTGTTCACATTTTAAAAATCTAAAGTTGACATTTTGAATAATTGACTCTCCAATAATATCGGCCAATCGTTTACTAGCAGGTATTTGTTTTAATTTCGCAGTGATCACAGAATGCACCTTGCTAAATGCTTCAGCAAAATCCAACGTTGGGTAGAACAAACGTCTATTCCAACCACCACCGTGTTCTCTTGCTATAATTAATTGGTGATCTTGTTCTACCTTGGTTGAAAACATATTCTTCTTGCATACGTCGCAAGGCGCAATAATTTTTTGATTTTTTTTTAAATGAACCCTGCAACATAATTGCTTGATAATTTGCCAAGTTCGAGTGCAAGTTTGGCATCAATTTTCTTTGGAAAATCTGGTTTCTGGTTGGGAACCTGCAACAGTGATATTGCCCAAAATTCACTACTCTCATCATTTTGAAGATTTTTTGCGGAAAATAAAAACTGTAGCTGATTAAATAACGAAGAGCACTTATCATCTTCGCAATTAAATGATGACTTATGGAATGTAAACAGACTTTTTTTAATTAACGATTTAAAAGCTGCAATGAATGCAGCACAAGTTGGTTTTGTAAACCGGACGCCACGGCTTCTGATTTGCCCAAAAAAATTTTCGATTGGGTCCTGGTTCAGGTGCCTGCCCAGCATATATTCAATGCCTTCAGTTTGTAACACATGCCATATACTAACAAAGTTCCTTATCGTAAATATCCAATTACATAAACTTGGAGGAACTTTATGGTCTTTTGGGTTAACTTTTATATACTCCATTGACGAAAGCATAGGAAGAGCCTCTTCTTGCCAAAATCGCAAATGATCACTTTTTGCAGAAATTCCACACCTAAGGACTTTTCCTTGACACGGATTTTTCTTACTTCCGTTCATGGAATCAAAAAGTCGGTCAAAAAAATACAAAAGATTGGCAGTAGCCGCTGCATCTCTGAGTTCATTTTGTGGAGCTAATGAACTTGCTAGGCGTAAAGAAGACGCCACCCTTTGACTGAAAACTTGAGCAGCACATTTTACTTTCATTTTCTTAATCTTGTGTCCATAAATATGTTTGTCTGTTAAGTGTGGTAGAGCTCGTAGACCTTCATTTACGTTGGGCCCATTATCATGCTCATAAAGCGCAATTATATGCGACCATTTTGCAACTTCTTTGACCCCATCTTGTTTAAATTGAATAGATTTGTTCAGAAAATTATTTCTGATGCCCTTCAGCAAGTGTGGTGGATCATAAATTGGAAATATTTTAAAACCATCTACTTCAAAAAATCCCCCTCGATGGTCTTCGCCTCTTCGTAAATATTTTCCTTTTGTATCTTCAAGGAGGAACTTAATTACCCTGCAATTTGTTGCCGACTGATCACAAATTGTTGTAATTGGTTTTAGCCCAATGTCACCCAACAGCTTAAGAATTTTGACAAGCAACTCCTTAATTTGATTACTCTTCGCACCACCACCGCTCGAAAATGCATATGCCAGAGGTTGCTTGAAATTCTTTTTTATGCCTCTCAGCATAAACACCAACACATGGTCTGCCAATTCGGAAGATCTGTTGTCGCTGCCACCCATGTCTTCAAAACCATGTATATACCCCTTATGCTCATTAAAATGTAATGAGGGCGTAATAGCCATCTCATCAAAAATTACAGACACGTATCTATCTTTCGGATCCATACTTTTGCTCAATGCTTCCAATGCTTGGAACACATGTGGCATGATTCCTGCATCAAATCGTATGACGTTTAACAACTTGTTGAGTGTTGCCTTGCTGGGAAGGGTGAAAATGTTTGATATAAATCTGTAGGATCGTGGACTTTGCTTGTACTAAGCCAACGCAAATATCTTCGCCTCTTGGGTGTAGCGATGTTGTTTTGAAGATTTTGCAGACTCTCAAAACTGACAACGAATAAATGCTGCCGCTGTAGCATTTAACGATGCCAAATTATACTCCAGCTTTATGTCATTTGAAAATTTTTCTGCTGCTCGCAATCTTTTCTTAAAATTATCCTTTGTTTTTGCAGTCTTTTGCAGTTGTGCATGGGCACTTTGCAAATGACCATAAAGCAAATGTTTTTTAGGGCTTAATTCCCTTTTGGTATTGAATCCAATGCTGTTCAGCATGCGCCGTGGAGTATGCTTGTAATTGGCAGATTTACACTTCTGATTAACTGGCGCAGGTTTTTTACAAATGTCTTCTAAGAGCGAGGCTTGGTCTTCGTGAAAATCCAAACCAGAAATCCTTTGATTAGGTACAGGGCCTGTCACAGAGGGCATCGAGTCCATGGTTTGATCTGCTTCAGTAGTTGGCAAATTTGAGATATCTGTAGCCTGATGTATTGCAACCTCTTCCACAGCAAGCACAGGTAAGGAAAGCGTAGGAACAGCGTTGAAATGTATCCTCTTCGAACCAACATTGTGATAGTGGGTATCAAAATGCCGATGGCAAACTCGTTTATCATGTAGTTGCATTGGAGCCATTTCAAACAAACTTTTATTTCGAATTGCATTCAACCATAATTTTAATCGATTGATATCCGTTTCAGGATTAGGAAAATGATGTCGTGCAGAAGTTTAATCCTCGCAACCAGGAATGCAGCACTTCACATAACCCATTCTGTAAATTGAATAAATTCTAAAATATTTTATGCGAATGGTATAGTTACGTCACAACACAAGCCCCTCTTTAAATTCAATGCTTCTTACCTACCTATCCAATATCACAATCCACAAAGAAGTCAGCGAGAACTCTTAAATATAAACGAAATTACAGCTTAAATGTGTTAGACGTAATGACGTTTAGCAGACTTCGCAGGACTTCTGTCAAGAGTATGTAAATCGCGCAGGCGTAATCGATAAAAAGCGCTGCTGCTGACGTCTGTGGGTTGGAAGCGAAATCTACAGCATAGACATCAACCACAACAAAGCCCTCCCATTTAGCTGAAACATCTATAAGGTTTAGTGATTTGTGATATAGACCGCCTTGACCTAACTGAATGTCGTCTCCATGGAGACAACATATGAACTGAAGAAATTTGTTTATTGCGTTGCCTAGTGAAGTTACTTTAGTATAATCGATTTTGTGTTATCAGAAGTAATACTATAAGTACTTCGATATTATCAGGTTATATGTCGATAACTTGTTGCACAATAATAAAAGAGTGTCAGTTTGACAGGTTAAATAATCCGACCGCGTCAGCGGGAGGATTATTCTGTCAAACTGACACGATTTGTTATTGTGCAGGAAGTTTGAGACGTATAACCTGTTCGAAGTACGCATTGTATTCGATTTGATTATTTTTTGAGTACATTTTAATATTAGGAACAAATAAATATATTATTGGCAGCTTGATTTGTTTGTATTAACCTAGCTGGAAGTCATTTCTATGAATACAACATCAAGTTGACAAAAGTTATGTATTGCGTTGCCTAGTGAAGTTACTCTAGTATAATCGATTTTGTATAATCGAAATTATACAAGATAACTTAACTAAATCCAGCCTTCTAATTGAGATCACTACGAAAAAAATAATCGAAATTATACCGTGTGTCTTAAAATGAATTACATCTAGTATGCTTTGAATTTCCCATAATGCAATCTAAAATGTTATTTAAAATTGGCAAGACTGTAAGTCCATGTCAAATTTGAGGTTAGCAGGTTAGGTTTTGCGTCAGTTTTGACACAGACTGACTTAAAACATAACCTGTTAATCTCGAATTTGACATAGACTTACAGTCTTGCCAATTTCAAGTAAAACTTTAGATTGCATTATGGGAAATTCAAAGCATACTAGATGTAATTCATTTTAAGACACCCGGTACAAGATAACTTAACTACATCCAGCCTTCTGATTGGTTGGTATCAGTACGAAAAAAATAATCAATAGTAATACCCACGAGACGACTGTGAATTATTAAAAACAAGCAAACTGCGCGCTACGCGCACGTGAAATAGGATATGCGAAAGGTCAAGCTCCGAGCCGAGCGCTAAGATAAGAAAAACAAAACCTAAACAAATATTAGCATCTGTGAAGCCGGAACGTGAGATTTTATTTTGTTCCACAGACAAACACACATTAAGGAAAATTATATTATAGATACCGTTGCTGTCTCACGAAACGGGTTGCTTAGAAACAACAAGGGCCAAAGGCGAGTGGTGTTTCTACAAAGCAACCCGTTGAGTTTGTAAGCAAAAGTATTTGATAATTCTTAAAGTCGTTGAGTGAGTATTGGATTAGATTATACCATGAATATCAATAACGCAATTACACTAAAAATGTATTTAATGTGTATCCTAAAAAACTTGTTAGAAATGGCATGACATTGACAGCTGACAGCTCAAAATATCCATTAATAGTTAATTTCTTCTTTTAACTTATATGTCTACATACATAATTATTTCGATAAGTTTGAAGGAGGAAATTTTTAGAAATTTTGTACATACTTATGTTGCATCATAGTATGTTGATGACGTGAATAAAGAAGTTTTCAAATTTAAAAAAATATAAGTTGGATATAAATCCAATAATAAACGAACAAGTAACATAAGTATGTACCTAAGAAATCAAAAACGCTGTATATATTTTTATTAACATCACATTTTTTACACAGGGAATGGACGAAAACGAACTGCGCAGGCACATCTTCGCAAATTCAACAGACAGGCATGTAATCCGCAAGCTTCTGCAGCGCTGCTTTGTTCCCTGCTCCTGTAAAAACACGTGCCCACGACATGAGGTTGCATTTTCCATAGAGGAAACAGTGCGAGCTCTCGATATTCCTGAGGAAAACATAGAAACACTGCTGTGCTATTTAGAATTACACGACAAGCGCTACATCCAGCTGCTGAGCCATGCTTATGTGTCTTGCAAAATTATTTCGTACGCAGGGCCCAATGAAATCAGGAAAGCTGCAAAAGAATGCCCCCCTCTTGCAATGGCCTTAGCTCTGCATCAAAAGACTGGTGACAATCCCAAGCAGGATAACATTTTTGAATTTCCCGTCGTTGACGTTGCTTCCGCCATGGGATGGGACAGCGGCATCTGTAAGCATAAACTTAAGAACTTAGAATGGATTACTGGTGAGTATTGTTAAATATTTAATTGTGTAACGTCAACTGGTTTTATTTTGAGCAGAAAACCGACACCCGAAACGTTCCAAGCTAAACGTGCAGTTTTCTAACTTGGGCTTTCGACTACTAGCTCCTGGAAACTTGTCAGATTCTGAACTGGATGAAACGTTAGACACTCTATATGAACGAGTTAAAGAACAGGAACGAACGGCTTTATTGCAGCTTCATGCTGTACACACAACTTTGATTTCTGTGGCAAGTCCAACGTTTAAAATGTCCACGCCTGACAACGAACAGTTGCTCAAATCCACAATAAGGGAATATTTTGAAAGCCCTAAGCCGTTAGAATTGTTACCTGAGATGCAGCCTAGGCCTGTGAAGGAAGAGCAGATTGTAGCCGATGTTCGCTCTTTAGTTGCCATGTACCGAGATAATTCATTTACCGGTAGAGCAGTTGCGAGAATCTTCCATGGTATTCAAAGTCCAAACTATCCAGCGTTTATATGGGGACGCTGTAAATTTTGGCGAGTACATATGGGCAGTGATTTTAATACAATTTGTAAGATTGCCACTAGGGAAATATTACACATGAGATAAGTTTTTAAGTGATTTATTTATATTGTTAGCATAAACTGTTTTTATATTTGTTTGATTGTTTAAATAAATGAATTGGGGAACTTTTATAAGGCGTTAAACATTGCAAACTTTGAATCTCATTAGCGTAAAGGTAGGTTAACTGTTAAATAGAATCAGAAACCGTCTTCATTCTTGAGGAACTTTTTTGATGAGTCAATTTTTCAAAAAAAGTTTCAAAGTTTGAGTTATACCATAAAGTTCTTTTACTCTCTTTCTCTATTTTTTGTATAATTCCTAATTTTCCATGGTACTATTTTCTAGAATATTACGTAACTTCTTTTTCTTTATTTATATCTGTATTTTATTTTGTCCACCATGCCGTTTTTGTCTGTTATTGATTGTTTTACAAGTTGCGCATTCTTCTTGAGCTGCTTCTATTATTGCATTCTTAATGATCTTCCGTAATTGCTCTAAATTAGTATCTTCTGGTTTTTCTAGTTTATAGTTCGTTGATACTGTCTGCTTATTAGTACAGTAAAATTGTCGGAAAATACCCCGTCACCTTAAAAAAATTGGCCGCGGCGATTCCTCTTGCCCAGTGGTTTAGGGTCATTAGACAGGTGTAAAACCAAAAAGGCGTCACCCCACCCCTTGCCAAACAGCCGCCATCTTGATAACAATTGAATTTGTGTTTTCTCGCGATCCATTGGTCGCACAGAAAAAGTTATTGAACAAAAAATGTTGGAAATAAAATTCTACACATTTTTTATCCTTGCCGCGATACCAAGAAGTTGATTTTTCAAACGGTAGAGGGCGACAAAGTTGCCAAAAATCTGTTTCCGCCATCTAGCTCTGTGGGGGTAGTTTTTTCCGAAAAATTGCGAATGTGAAAGTTGTAGTGCTTGAAAAAATATGCACGAATCCCTTTTAATAATGGGATTAATTTAAATAGTCTCTGAGTGACAGCCCTTCAAAGTCTGCGCAACGTGGGAAATGTACGATATATTCCGGCGCAGCGAAGTAACCATTTCTCTTTTGCCAGATAAAATCGTCACGTCACTCAAGTAGTTTCAATGTGAATAGGTTTTCACAACTTACAGAAATTCTACACATTTTTGGTCATTGCCGCGATACCGAGAAATTGGTATAGGTAAAAGAAATGAAAATGATGGGAAAGGAGTAGGTATATGAGCCCAGAATGATATCATTTGGCTCAGATCCGTAAAGCTCTTAAATTTGCTGGTGTAATATTTATTATATAATATGATAATTGCAATTGTTTGTAAATTTTGCCACAGGAATGACCAAAATTCAACAAATTGACAATTGCTTTACCACGTGCCATTTCTGCAAAAATAATAGAGACACCCGACTGTCTATATGTTTTTAAACAACAAACAGCTTGTTTTACTTCAACTAAAACATGCTACGGTGAACGAAATTATATTTTGATAGTTTGATCCAAATGAAATGAATCGGTAATTTATTTTATTCAATTTTGACAGTTTAAAGTGACATTATTAACCCCATAACCTTCATAAACAGTCTATGATTTACAAGTGAAATAAAAGTGTTTTAATTCACTAGAGAATTAAAAAAGTTTCAATGAAGAACAACATATTTTTATTATCTACAAATATTTACATTCAATTATTCTTTCTCTTTGTAGTGTGTAATATATAATTACTAAAATTTAGATCAAATCGACGATGAATGGGCAAATTTATATCTTAGTTTGAATGTTTTTTAATTTTTTTAGTCAAAATTTCGTCAAAATTGAATAAAAACATATATACGCCACGTGAATTAAACATTTATTAACTCAAAGAGTATGATCTCACCCGCACTACGTGCTCCTGAGCTCAACATCTTTTCGTAAATAAACATATGTTTAATTCACTTGGTGTATAATATTTATTAAAGTTAATGTTTCTCGACTACTTTTTGTAATTTGTTATTGTTAAAGCTGTTATAATACTGCTAAAAACGTATACAATTACGATGTAAGAATATTGATCAAGAAGATTTTCTTTTGTGGGTACAAAATAAAGGTACCGGAAAAATCTTAACTGTGCCAAATGATTTGATTCTGGGATCGTATGTTGAAAGTAATTTCTTTTTGCATAAACCCTAAGATATCTTGTAGTCTACTCAGACACGTTTTCTTTTTTTGGAGCTGTTTCTTCGTCTTGGTTCGGAGCCTCGGACTCAACCTAGCCATTATCGACCATGATAGAAATGTTGCTAAAACTTTTATTAAAAAAAGAGCTCACAAATTGTTATAAACGCAATGTGAAAAATTCTTGGAAAAAATCCGTGAATACGATTGCGAGTGCTGTTTCGTGATTGTATTCTGATTAAAAATGGATAATAGTACGAGCGATAATGGTTTTCTTTATGTTAACCAAATGGCAGACATGGCATCTCGTTAGTTATGATAAGTGCGGGATATAAATAATTTACATCTCTCCACTTCTCCGCGCTGCGCGGACTTTGAAGGGCTGTCACTCGGAGACTATTTCAATTAATCACATTATTAAAAGAGATTCGTGTATATTTTTTCAAGCACTACAACTTTCACATTCGCAATTCTACCGTTTTAAATATCAACTTCCCGGTATCACAGCAAGGATAAAATATGTGTAGAATTTTATTTCCAATATTTTGTGTTCAATAACTTTTTCTGTGCGACCAATGGATAGCGAGGAAAAACAAATTCAATTGTTATCAAGATGGCGGATGTTTGGCAAGGGGTGGGGTGACGCCTTTTTGGTTTTACACTTGTCTAATGACCCTAAACCATTGGGCAAGAGGAATCGCCGCGGCCAATTTTTTTAAGGTAAAACGACAATTTTACTGTACTATATATCTCTCTGCTATTTTAGCTAAAACGAGGCTTTGAACAATTACATTTATTATATTCATAGCAACGTCTAAACAATTTGACGGTTAAGTTGGAAATACCTAGCAACTGCACATATTAAGGCAGTCACATTCACAACATACCATGCAGGAAATTATTTTGCGAGCATTGTATATAAAGCTGCGTATTTTATTTAAAGTTATTAAGGTACTAAGGGCATTATGAGTAAAATAAGAGCCCAAGATTGTTGGTGTACTAATCGAGGGCCTTTGGCCCGAGGTGTGTACAACAATCGCGGGCTCTTAGCTCATAATGCCCATAGTGCCTTCAAGGTTTTATGTCCTACCAATTTTCTTACCTAATTCATATTCATATTCAATTCATATAATTACTATGATATGGTATTTAAGATTGATCTAGTTAGCTGATCTAAGTTAGATTTGTGACATTAGCTGCGCTGTCATTAATTTTCATTGTGGCAGTGGTGCATAATAAAGTTGTATCCATGGAAACAAATACTGTTAATTTTTCATAATAACCCTAGTGTTCTTATGAAGAAAATCGTACGACACTCATTAATGACCAATAGAAAAATTAGTTCACGAACCATAACCAAGACAACAACAAAATTTCTTGGAAATTTTTTGTAGGTAGACATTACTTCTTTTTAGGGTTTGTGTCGTTACGATTTTCTTACCGAATCTGCATTCGAGCATTAATTCATATCCGGAAATTATTTTTCGTGCATTCCAACAACGTTCTAATTTGCCCTCGCGTCCCGCTCGGGCAAATTAATACGACGTTGTTGGAACGCACTCAAAAAATTTCCGGAAAGAATTAATGCTCTTATGAGATTATATGTGAAAATAATTGCCCTGGAGCGTTATTTTGTATCTAAGATACCTTAAAATAGAGTCATTAATTTCAATTAATGTACTGGTAGGACATAAATATACTTTTAAACTCTGAAGTGTATTCATTTGTGAACAGACAAAGGCTACAAATGTCTTAAAGGGTAGTTAGGTCTGGCTACTCCATTCTCATCTTATCCTACAACACTTGATCCCTTCACCAAGTGTAAACTGCTTCAGTTAAATAACCTGGTCGTATAACTATACGATTTATGTGCGTATGTACGATTTAAGTGCGTCCTGAACGAGTGCAAGAAATAATCCAGGGAACTACACAAATCAAAGACTTCCATAAATTCAAGGAGCATCACGGAAATTGGTCCTTCGAGCCGGATTAAAGGAGGCATCGCACGGATATTAGACCTTCGAGCCGGATCTGAATTTTGGGCAACCGGACCGGACTTTGGAGGAATTAGGATTCAAAAAGGACCACAGACATTGGTCCTTCGAGCCTACAATTGAAGGAGGAGGACACACAGAGGATCGAAAATAAATGGGACAGGTTGCAAAGGGGTCAATTCTCGCGGACATTTATTCCTTTGGATTTGCGTTATTCAATACAATATAAGGTTTTGTGAAGGTTGAGGGGGAACAGCAAACGATGATGGTGTTTGTTTTACAGGCTCAACACCTGAGACGACTGATGCTTTTTATCAGTGCCTTTTGACGGCTTTGTAGGTGCCCATTTGATTTCAAGTTTGAAACATAAAAACATACTTAAATACTAACAGTGTGACCGCTGACCAAAACAAAGATATGTAATATCAACTGCTTACTTCATGTTTTTATTCTTTGCAATTTTCAACACAAGGGCTTTTTTGTTTTACAATTTTCGTCCTTCCAATAATCCAGTTTGCATGTCACTATAATATGGTCTATACCAAGAATGCGAGAAGAGCAGCGCATTGTTCGTTCTGAGTGACCGGAAATCTCGGGTATCTGCATGTGCATATTTCAATTTCGATTTTGTTCGAAGGAATTAATTCGGTGGACTCGTTCCACTTGCGAAATGGAATTGGAATGAGAATGAACGAGTTCGCAAAAGTATCGAAACTCCCCATCACTACAATACTTCCACTGAACTTCAATGTAAGACATAAGAATCCTCTGAGGAGTAGATATAGATAGTACGAGGACTAGTTACACAACAAATACCAAGAATTCAAAGACAAAAAAACAGAAACAGAAATTAAATACAGACGAACTAAAAGACTAAGAAATAACTATATTCAACAAATAGGAAAATAATTAAAAAGAAGATAACAAAATAGAAGCAGCATGGGACATAGTGAAAAACATAATAAAGCAATCCACCCAATGAAAGTTACAAAAAAATAAGCCAAAAATCAAAAGATTGGTTCAACAAAGAATATGAAATTGCAACAGAAGAGAGAAGTAGAGCAAAGTTAACTTATCTAACAAGGCAAACAGATGAGAATGGTGGAAAATACAAGGCAGGTAGGAGGAAAGCAAAAGGGATGTATCGAAGAAAGAAAAGAGAGTACCTAGAAAAATCCATAAAAGAAAAGTACAACAACCACAATATTAGAGCATTCTATAAAAGAAAAAACAGGAAATAAGAAAAGAGTACCAACAAAAAACGGTAATAATAATAAGCAAGACTGGATAAATGATAGCTAACAAAGAAAAAAGCTTAGAGAGATGAGACGCATATTATAAGGAGCAGCTATATGACCAAAACAAACATTTAAAAACATGGGAAGAAGAGTAAGTGCAAAGAGAAGACCAACAAGTACCAACGTTTGAAGAATTTGACGAAATATTAATGGCACTAAGAAACAACAAAAGCCCAGGTGTGGATAACATACCCGCAAAATTAACTGAGAGACTACAAACTGATAAAAGAAATTTAAGAAAGAGAGAAAATACCAAGAGAATGGTCAGTATCATAGTGCCAAACGGGAACTTACAACGCTGCAAAAACTACCGACCAAGCTCCCTCCTAAGTGTAGGGTATAATATACTAGCAAAAATGATAAATAAAAGACTAAAAGAATTTGCTGAAAAAGAAATAGGAGAGTACCAAAGGGGCTTTAGGAGTGGCAGGTCAACAGTGGACTAAATTTACGAAATAAAAACGATATTAGAGAAAGGTAAACAGAGAAACGTACTACTGTACGCAACATTCACTGACTTTCAACAGAGATATGATAGGTTAAAAAGATCAGAGGTAATTAAGTCATTAACCACATCAGAATGCCCACCCAAAACAACAAAATTTGTAAAAATTACACTAGAAGAGACATACACTCAAGTAAAGGCGAATGGTAGACTTACAGGAAAATTTGAGACAAATATAGGGCTAAAGCAAGGAGACCTGCTTTCAACAACGTTATTTAACCTGGTATTGGAAATGGGTATCAGAAAGGCACAAATAAAAGGACGTCTCTTCAGAAACTCCCACGTAATGCCTAATGCATAAACATATCACAAGCTGCAAAAATCCGCTTATATAAAACAGTTATGAGATATGTTACACGACTGAAACATGGATATTAAGAATCGAAGTGTGGGAAAGGAAGATACCACAAGCGGTATATGGCGGCAAAAAACAAGGCGAGGGGTGGAGGAAATAAACTAATAAAGAACTAGAAGAACAATATAAAGAACCTGCTCTGATAACCAATAAGAACAGAATGAAGTGGTTAGGACACATAGTAAGGATGCCTAAAAACAGAAACGTGGAGAAAATATTATTTGAAGAACCACAACGATAGAATCAATGAAATCCTGGATAAGAAGCAACGCAGAGAGCAAGCAGGTTTTAGAAGTGACTTTTAAATGATGGACCACATACGGACTACAATTTATGGAGAAACATTTACATTGATTATAGCAAACTGTTCGATTGTATAGAACATGAATTTAGACAGAACGAGAACGAGCACCCCATTGACAACAGCGTTAAACAACGGAAAGGGACGTTTAGGCGCGCATTATTAGGCACGAGCTTTTAGGCGCGAAGCTTTTAGACGCGGACGCTATTAGGCGCCGCAACTTTAGGCGCGGGGACAGTTAGGCGTCACATGAAAGAAATTCACATTATTCTTGTATTAAAATTTTTTGTTACTTAATTATTGCAGCCATTAATGTTGAAGAAAAATTCAAACAATATATATTCAGATTTTTACTATCCTTCTTCAGTGTGTTCAATGTTCAGTGTAAAGTTGTACAAATTTACATATTGAATTGACATTTTATCGCTTATGAACAATTAGTTACTTACTTTTTGTATATGGATAGTTTAACGTAGTGAAATTATATGGTGTGTATAATTCTACCACGTTAAACTACCCATATACAAAATGTAAATAACTCATTTTTCATAATCGATACAAAGTAAATTAAATATGTAAATTTGTAATACTTTAACACTGAAGAAGGCTCGTAAAAGCGCCAAATACATATTGTTTATGAAGGTTTTAATTTTTCTTCAACATTAATTACTGTAATAATTACCCAACAAAAAATTTTGAAATCAAGAATAATGTGAATTTCTTTCATATAGCGCCTAACTGTCACCGCGCCTAAAGTGGCGGCGCCTAAACGTCCAGGCGCTTAATAGCGTCCGCGTCTAAAGCGCTCGCGTAAAAGTGCGCGCCTAAAGATGCGCGCCTAAAGAATCGCGCCTAAACGTCCTAGACCGTTAAACAATGCCACAATAAGTGTAGCTGAAAGAAAATCAATTAAGATGGAGAAAATAAGTGGTGAACCAAGAAGAAACATTAACAGAAAGAGGCAGCTATTTAGAAAAGAAAATACGAGGAATTTAGAAGCATAGCCAAAGAAACGAGAAAAATTATAAGAAAAGACCTAGACAAATAGTACGACCTGGAAGTTAGGAAGTTATTAGAAAAGAATAAAGGACTAGAAACGAACATAGAAAGCAGGTACTAGATCAACATGGAAATGAAATAAGGGATCAAAATACAATATTACATTTAACAGAACAATTTTATGAAAATCTGTACAGCTCAGTAGATGACGAAAGTCAAGGAAATAAAATAAAAATAATAAATGTAGATTCTGCAGACATTCCACAAATCACAGAAGATGAGGTAGGACATGCACTGAACTCGATGAAAAACAACATTGCACCAGGAGACGATAGAATTCTAATAGAAATGCTAAAAAACGGCTGAAATTTACTACTAAAAAAAAATATGTGAATGTGTAACAAAAGGTAAAATTCCCAAAAACTGGAATAACGCTATCGTGATATTACTGCACAAAAAAGATGACAAAATAAACTTGGAAAACTACCGACCGATCTCTCTTTTATCACAGATATACAAGTTATTCACGAAAATAATTACAAACAGAATTAGAACAAAACTGGACCAATATTGGCCAGTAGAACAAACAGGATTTAGAAAACAATATAGCACATGTGACCACCTTTTGACAATAAGAGTCCGAACAGAAAAAGCAATAGAATATAATTTGAACATCTACATAGCATTTGTCGACTTCCAGAAGGCGTTCGATACTCTGGAACACTGGCGAAAGCAAGATTAGATAGCCGGTATATTCATAAATCATTGAACATATACCTACATATACAAAAGCGCCAATTCTACTATACAACTCAACAGTAACACAAAACCTATCAAAATCGATCGAGGCATAAGACAAGGTGATACTCTGTCACCAAAGTTGTTTACTCTAGCCTTTGAAGACATTCAAACAATTGAACTGGCAAGATAAAAGAATACTAATCAATGCCAAACGACTAAATCGTCTACGATACGTAGATGATGTTATCCTTAATAGCAGAAAATAGAGAAGAGTTGAAACAAATGCTAACAGAATTAGAAGAGGAAGCAACCAAAACTGGACTCCAAACGAAAGTCATGTGCAATGAAGACCCTAATATCACCATCAGAAATCAACATATAGAAAATGTATCAAACTATGTCTAGCTAGGTCACACAATATCACTTAGGGAGAGAAAATCAGATATCGGAAATAAACCGTTGAAAAAGGCTAGCTTGGGCAGCTTTTAGCAAAGTAAACAGTACCCTAACGAACAAGAACATCCCAATGTATCTCTGAATCCGTCTATTTGAACATGCCGGTCCTGACGTATGGCGCTCAAACTTGGACAATTACAAAAAAAATCGATGGAAATGCTCCAAACAACGCAGATAGCTATAGAAAGATGGATGATTGGAATATCTCTAATACAACGAAAGAGAAACGAATAGGTATATAAGAGGCATAACCAAAATAGAAGATATGAGTGAAACAATAGCTGAGCTCAAGTGGAATTTTGCCGGTTATGTGGCCAGATGTCAGGATGAAAGATGGACCAAAATAATACTGCAATGGACACCATACCAGGGAAAAACATCCAGAGGATGACCACCAAAGCACTGGACAGATGACATAAAACTTACAGCGGGTTTATCATGGATGAGGGAGGCACAGAACAGAGATAATTGGAGGCAAATAAGGGAGGCCTAATAAGGGCTACAAAAAAACTAATAGAAAATAAGAGTAACTGAAATAGGAAAGACGGGAATAGAGGACCTCGTCACGCAGATTGTTACTGTGGAACTGGGCGGGCCACATCAGCAAAATAGCAAATAACCGATGGGCAAGCACGGCATAAAATGGACCCCAAAAGGTGGAGCAAGGAAGAGAGGATGCCCACCAGCAAAGTGGTCGGATGAATTAGTAGAGAAAGCAGGATCTCGAAGGTGGTAAAAAACAACTGAATAGAAAGAATGGAGGCAAGAGGGGGAGGCCTTTGTCCAACAATGGGATTGAACGGGCTGTATAATAATAATAATAATAGTGATGAGTATCAGAGCTGTGCGGTACTCGAGTACAAGTATTCAGTAACTGTACTCTGAGTACTTTTAGTGTACTCGGTACTCAGTCCACGAGTACATTTTTTAAAATGTACTTATACTTGTATTTGACGCATCCACGTGTACTCGAGCACATCTCCCTGTACTTGAATACATTTTCGGGTACTCGAATACATTTACATGTACTCGAATACGTTTTCGGGTACTCGAATACATTTTCCGGAACTCGAGTACATTGCACTGCGCAATAAGTACCTACACTTTTATCCAATTTCAGACATGTGACCGGCAGTTGCCATAAAAAGCTTAATTGCAGTTTTGTAACCCTTGCAGTCGTGCAGTGTTCAGGTTTCCGGTTAGTTCATTGTTTAATAAGTGACTGACTACAGTGATTAGTACCGATTAGTGATGTGAGATATTAAAAGTAATAGATAGTAAGCAGCATCATAAACGAAGTTCTGCGTCGTATTTAGATGTTTTCTAACGTACAGTTTTCAATGTAGGCTACAGGAAAAAAAAGTGTTCTTTTTATACAATATTATAGAAAAGTTCTTTCATTTTATTTATGCTTGCCATCATTGGCCGCAGTAGAACAATTATTTTCATTTGCAACGCTGGTAAACAGACTACGTTGCCATGCCCTGACAGATGACAATTTTG
The DNA here is from genome assembly GCA_940337035.1 of Agriotes lineatus. Classification (NCBI taxonomy): domain Eukaryota; kingdom Metazoa; phylum Arthropoda; class Insecta; order Coleoptera; family Elateridae; genus Agriotes; species Agriotes lineatus. The sequence goes on from OW679199.1 coordinate 94,232,462, forward strand.
AAAAACGTGTTATTTTGAAAGCCAATAAAATAGGACTTTGAAAAATTTTGTGTTTTGTTTTTACCATTGTTCCGCCATTGCATTCCTCAATACTCGATACTCTGTACTTGTATAGGTATTCGAATACTTTCATTGTGTACTTGTACTCGGTACTCGATTACATTTTAAGTAAAGTATTTGTACTCGGTACTCGAGTACTTTTTGGTCTGTACTCGGAACTGCTCTGATGAGTATGACAGAAATTAATAGTTAGAGAATAAAAAGTTGTTGATTTTTGTCTGTTTTAAATTGTTTTGTTTCTTAATAATGATAACAACGGTTTAATTCATATTTTACCATTTTCTCTTACCCTGTTTTTGTTTTATGTCACTGATCATTTGTGCCTTGATGCCTATTATTGCTTTTTCAGGAATTTCGCATTTAAGTTGTTCTAATATAGCCGCTTTTTCACGTAATGATAACGTTTTGTGTGCACGTTTTTGATCCAATGTTAAGCAAAACAAGCACTGGCATTCACAAATGACTAAACAATGTGCATGTAGCCCCTAAATGAAAATTGCTGAAATCTGGATAGTTTTTAACCGAATAAAGCTGATTAGGATCGCCACATGATGCCCAAATTGGTAAAATTTCCAAATGAAAGAAAAATATTATACCTAAAAACTGACAGCCCACAGCAAAAATCTGACTACACCACTGGATTCTACGTAAAAAACTGTATAAGAGCCAGTTTTGAGCTTTGCGATATGTTAAAGGATAACGGAGATACGAGGGGGGTCCCAAAATGCAATATTTTCAATTTCGCCCTGTATCTCAGAAACGAAACGGGCTATCAAAATGTTGTTTATACCATGTTTCTTTTCACAAAAAAGTAGCAAAGTATTGCGGAACCTTAACCATCTATCTTTACTCGTGAGATACCCTGTAATATCATCGAAAATGGGACACCCTGTACATAAAATCACAAAGTTTAAAATAATGGGGACATATCACAAAAAATGAATAATAGTGAAAGCATAAAAATAATAAACAATTGGCAACTATGCGGATCATGGCAGAGGGGAAGACCAAAAATTAGATGGTATGATAATATTAAAAACGATTTAACAACATTGGGAAGCACACAGTGGAAAACAACAGTCCAGGGACCGAAAAAAATTGACAAATATATATAACGATGCCAAACACCACCCACAACTTTAACCTTAACAACTTAGAGACCAACTGGAATGCCCTCCAGCGTTTCAGCTATCACAAAATCCTCGCCAGGCCATCCCGCAAGGAACAGCAGAGCCACCAAAGAATAAGATTTTCGTTCAAATTTTGCCATTCCATAGTCTTTTCTATACCGTCCTTCCATTGGGTTCTTGGTCGTCCTTCTGTTTGGTGTCTATTTTCAAATCTTCAGCCATCTCTCTACCTGCATTTTGAAACAATAAAGAAGCCGACCTGCGATTGACTAATTAAAATAATTGATGGTAGTAAAAAATCGCAAATCAACCCCCTACAGTTTATACACCACGGCAGCTCTGAAAACTCTTTACTTACCGCGATGGCCCTAACTAACTCAAATTTCGGCGGCCTTGGATCGTAGGTTCAAATCATCAGCTGTGTACTCTGGAATATCTTCAAAAAAGGAAAAGGAAATGGGCGCCAGAAATTAAAAGATTTCGAATAATAGAAAATAAACTACAAGTGACTAGCGTTTAATTAATGAGTAATAAAAAATCTTGAAGTGTCAGTAGTAAATAATCAGAATAATTAAAATGCAAATAATGTTATAACAAAGTTGTGTAGGTTAACTGAAGGTTGCTACACGCATAAAATCAAGAACCCCTTTCGGGTTATTTTAATAACTTTACCAACAAATCATTCGTGAGATAAGCTTATCACAGTAATTTAATAAAACCTTCTGTTTAGGCTATTGAAAATAAAAAGCGTGACTGTACCTTTTACAGAGGGTTAATACACATCAAAATTGCAGCTTTAAATACTGAGCATAATTAAATATAAGCATAAAAATTTAAATGTAAAAGCAAGAGCATGTATGAAATTGAACATTACATGTTAATAATGGCAAAACGTATGAATTTAAATTCCAAATAATTACTGGTTTAAATGTATAAATGTAAAATCCAGGTATTGAAGATAATTTGATATTTAATTCCGGGAGCAGCACTAACTAACCTCGAAACATAAGCTGGACGTGAACTCCGTGGATGCGCCGAAAATTGCTGCGGAAGCATCCTCAAAAGGCAGCCAATACGCCGAACCCAGGTGTCGAAAATGCGATAAGGCTGGCGCCTTGGCCTCCGAGATAAACTCGTGATTGAAACTGGTAATTAAGAGCTGATCATAATCAGCCCTTAGGAAACACAATGCTCATAAAAATTGGTTGAGCGCACGTAATTTGACTTAATTAAAATCAAGCTTTAGCCGCGCCGATGACGGCGGGCTTAGGTTAAGACAGCAAGTACCTCGGACGAAAATTTCGTGCCCAAAAGAAGGCTCGCACTCTGATAAGAGATAACACGGGTCGAGAGGGCATCGCGCAAACAAAAGGAACTTGATGCAGGTACAAATACGCTGCTTTGGAAAATTTACGAATTTGAAATGCAAAGGATTTATAATTCAACTAAAAATATACAGGTTATGCCTGAAATAATTGGATAACTGGCGAAACAATTAGGCGAAGCCAAAAAATTCTTTCAATTTGTCTCATGCTCTTTTGGTGGTTTGTACCACTGGAACTGTTATGATGTTTATTAAATGTTGTTCACCACTGTGAAATTGCTTCTTCTTCTTAGGGCGCCATCTCCGTCCGAAGGTTGGCTATCTTTATGGCTATTTGTATTAAGTTCAGTAAAATACAACCGTTTGTGGAAAACAATAACATTCCTTTTATTTAGGCACTTTAGAACACATAAATATACAAACATATACAAATAAGTCAATATTGATTTAAATACAAATACGAACGGTGAGTGTCGTGTAAACGAATACTGGAAACTAATTAATGCATTAGGCTGTAAGGAAACTGACCAAAAAACCCAGAACAGTCGGAGTGAGTAGCCTGGTTTTTGAGACGGAATTATTTATTTATAACAGACCTTGGAATCTGACCTTGGTCCTCAATTTGCCCAAAATGAGTCAAGTCGGAATATTCAAAAGAAGTCCTCAAAAACTAAGCTACTTGCGCTTGCATGGGAGGGATATTCCATATTCTTTTAAACACAATAGGATTGTCCAGGTAGGCTTCCTCTCTTTATTGTCGCACAAGTGGTTGAAATAACTTTCGCCAAAAAAGGACTTTCCCTTTTGCCTACTCCATTGATAGTCGAGTCGTTTACGACTGTATTGTCCACCAGGGTTGACTTTCCCTTTCACCTGGTCTTATTGTCAGTTGCGGCAAAACGGTATTTACGCAACCCTTCTGTTTGGCCGATATCCTTGCGTTGGCGACATGTGCTAAAAATTGCATCGTGACGTTTAGAAAGTTAGTTTTCATTCTTTACTCGACGACACAAATCAAACTTGACATTACGAACTTCACTTTTATTAGCTCAGTTAGTAACGCACTATACAATTACGTTTTACATTCCATGGTTTATGGCCTCCTCTGCACGAAAGATGTTTTCAGGCCGTTCGGCCCCGCTGCGCTACACTCTCATGACCGAATAACTTACCAAACTGCAAATCGAACACTCATACCTGATGACAGACGTTTTCAACGTGTTAGTAAAATATCTGTGCTTCACAGTAAACCAAAACAATGGTATCATCTTAGAAACAACAAGTTGCATAGTGGCAATTAGTAGGTGTATGTATAGTATTGATGGTATATAAAAATCGAAATACCTGTCCAAAACAAGCAAAATTTATATAAATCTGGACTCAGATCTGTAGTCAGTTATGGCTGCAAAGCATGAGCCCTGACACAATAATCGTAAGGATTGAAGGAAAAATATATGCGCCAGTCTACAGCAAAGATCACAAGGTTGGTGAATAAACGTTTAAAGATGAAGATTTGATTCTAAAAATATAGTGTCTTATTTACTTTGAAATAACGGCTCACTTGATGAGCGTCTGTAATTTTTCAGAAAAAAAGAAATATGTACAGTCGAACCTCTATTCAACGAACGTCTATTTAACAAAATTCTCTATTTAGCGAAATTTTGGTTAGAACCGTTACTGTCCGATATTATTTATATATAAATTTCTCTCTATTTAGCGAACACAATCTCTATTTAACGTAGTAAAATTAGGGTCATAAACCCTTGTCAGGTAGTTTGAATTCCAGGAAGGTTCTCTCTAGTGGGGTGATTAGGCGGTAATGCTGCATTCCTTCAATGGCTGTATTGTTAAGTTGAATGAGTTGTTCCCAGAAAGGTTCTTTCTCATTTACCAAAGGTTCAGTTTCGGAATTTTCCTAGAATATTGATGGGGTCATTAGGCGGTAATGCCGCATTCGTTCAAAGACTGTACTGTTCAGTTTAACAAATTGTTTCACAGCGTTAAGTTAAGCTAAGTTTGTACCGCAAATTGAAAATGCCGTGCCGTCGGACCGCGAAACTTTTGAGGCATTTGAGACCATCCGTTGTGCATTGCAAAATCGCGGAAATGTTCCGGCGAGTTTGTTCAAATCTTTAAATCACTGCGAGGTATTTTTTGAAACGTGTATTGTTTAAGTGCGAAGTGCAACCAAAAATTACAGACTTTAAGAACTCTCTGATGTCTTCGTAAGTACCTACCTAATGTTTCTGTGCGGGTTTTATGTTCCTTTGTACATTATATATAATAGCTTATGTGTTTAATCATACATAATGTACGTTTATGTTACATATTATGCACATAGATATGTAGCTATGTATCCGACATAATAATTTGCTTTACTTGACGCCACTTTGAGAGCGAACCCGTGGGCCGAATTGGCTGATTTTGGTGTCAATCGACTCAGAGCGACGCAAGTAATCCAGTAGTAGGGTTTTCAAATTTTTATAAGTAACTTTTTTATGTGAATTTTCTAACCTCAAAATTAACTCGACACACAAAATGCATGACTCTTGTACAAATTGCATTAAATGAATTATTTCGCGCCCAATTTGGGTGCAGAACGCTAGTGTATTAATAATTACGTACATTAAACTTCACATAAAACTACAACTTCAATTATTTAATAATTTTTCAGGTCAATTAAACATACATGATATATGTGCACACATATATACCGAATTATTCTAAATAACGAATTTTTTTCGGCAAATTTACGACTTTGTTAAATAGAGGTTCGACTGTAATTAAATTATTCGGAAAACTTTTATCATATACTTTATTAAAACAACAATCATGTAAAAATTACATGTAATAAAAATATCAAACAGCCATATATAATATAAAAATACAAATTGACAAATACATCTGAATTTAAAACTACCACAAATCCGGTAGTTAAAACAGATTTTCATTAGTACCTACCTATTTACTTGATGCATCACGTCTAAAATGTTGATATTCAAATATGAGTAACAGCCATTATTACTCACATTACATGATGCAATGTATTTTAAAGTAAATTACTTAATGTATAACTACTCATATAACAAAAGCTCGTAACTTATAATCCAATGTTCTTCTCACACAACAGTTTTGTCTTGTTAAAATATAAAATTTTCCACACATAGTATGTATATAGAACAGTAACTTCAAATAACAAGGACTACAAAATGTGGCTCTGTCTTCTAGTTATTAAATTCTAAACACTGGGTAAAGTAACATTAAACATCACTTAACCGCTGAACCAAATTATGAGAAGATGTTGCAAAACTATCGGTAATAACTAGTTTGACATCCTGCACTTTATTGCTTATTAGCATAGTAATTGGTATTTACTCAACTTACAGCATGTCCTTACGTAACAATTCCCTGGACACAATCAATGCTGTACTTGATAAACTTGTAATTCCTTTTGTCCTGTATATTTATAATCTTGTCCCTCGAGCGCTCTTCTCTGCATGCAGCACAGAATTCTCGAACGAAAATGTGAAGGGGGCTCTGATAATAAATGTCCTTGTTAGTGAGCTTCTTGTTCTTTTTGTGTGCCCATACGTGCAGCATTACTTCAACGATGCTTACGCAGGCAGCCAGGATGGGGTAGAAAAACAGTGTTGTGGGTAACAGGAACAGTATACAGGGTGTCACATCGCTTGCATCAAATGACTGAGGAGCTTTGAGCTTGAGACTCATGCAGCTGTTTTTCTTAACTAACGATTTACTGGGTTGGGGTTGTAGATTTTTGTTTGGTATCCTGAATTTTCTAGTGTTATTCTGCTGCTCTGGCCTGGTGCGGTTAATTTCTGATTCTCCAGTTTCTAGGTTTACTTTCGCCGATGTTGGCATTTCACCGGTTTCCTTGTCCCGAAGGCTCTCACCTGTTTCAGAATCCATTTTGTATCTGCAAGAAAAAATGTTTGATGAAATAATGCAAAAAGACTTATAATTTAATGTTTTTCAGTACAGTTTTATTGTAGCAATAATGCGACAGCAACGCAAATTGTGCACATGACCTATTTAAATAAATAAGTACAACTTAACAATTCTAATGGCACCAGTTGTTTAACAAAATAATGGCCAGAATTTAAATAAATGCCCCTTAATTAACCCTCCTCATGTGTAGTGCCATTTTTTAATTCAGTAAAGCCTTGAAATTGACATTGTAATATCTCTTACGCACGAGACAGTTTAATGCGTATCTACTGTACAAAACGTTTATCTGAATGCAATTAATAGAATTGTTTTATATAGCCCCACTTTTAAAGCTCTGTATGATATAATTAGCAACTCTGTTTGCTCCTAGAAATAATAAAAAATAATTTGTGTAAATACTACCTACGGTTGATTATCAGTATGATAATAGCATAGTGTTTCATACATTTCTGTATTGTTAAAGTACTTAAATGTAATTAAGTGATTCACAGTATTTATACCCTCTGTATAAACATTGTTTGCTTAAGCGATTACGTTTCAGAAACTTCATATGTCATAATTTTAGTTTTAACAATAATCGAAAAGGTAAGCCATTATAGAAAAAACAATAATTAATATGCAGTAACACATAAAAATAAATAGGCATTAAAGTTGTTTATTGCATATACAATCAATGCGTTGAAGATTTGCATTATCATCTACAATAACCACATAGCAATTACATTTTTAAATCGCCCATGATTACTCTATTTTATTACTTTGTCGTTTTCTTATATCTAATTGTTGCAATAAAAATCAAGTTCTTACATGCATAAGATTTGATAATACAGTTATTATCATTACTATTATTATTTAGTAAGATTTTTAAGTAACTTGTATATGGTTCAATTATTTAAAAAACTCTAAAAATTGTGTATATACATATATTTTTTAAAGCTCAAAAACGAACAGATTTTTCTTCCATTTTTCATTCAAACAGTGCAGGATTTGATTGCAAAATAACTACTACTTAAAAAAATCGATATTGGCATACTATAGTATAATGTGATGCCATAAACTAAATATAGCAGGGGGGTTAACAAAATACCGCCACAATAGTAGAAATTTAGTATGTTCAGTGAAATCACAAGTACAATTTGAACAAAAACTCGGGGGTGATGCAGGTTTAGCCGGTGAATCCAGGCTTACGGAAATATTGATATACACAGGTTCGTGTTTACCTTGGACAACAGAGGTTCATGTTCAGATCCTATCAGGATAATGCAAGACTGCGCCAGGAAACAAACAGTAATAATCGGCAACATTCAGCTACAAAAAGAAGTTCTCGGATATACGACAGGATCGCGGCAAAGGTTTTCAGAAAACAGCTGCAAAACTATGGAGCTCGTCTTCGACGACTCTGGAAATAAATGGGAAACAGCAACAAAAGCTTCCACTTAACAACGGCGCCTCAGCAGTGGCTTTGTGAATCGGCTGTCAAACTTAGCAAACCTTTAACGACTCCAGGGTCGGCTCTATAAATTCATAACGCGAGTGACTAATTACAATAGTAAACAAGAGGTAATAAGCGCACGCATACCTTAAGCTCACGGCTCCAGAACTCGATACGCACGCCGATAAGAATCCGCCATCAAGTGCGATGGGTAGACAAAACCCAATAATCTCCGGTAAATTACTCCATAAAGATCCGCGGTAACGAGTGAACTAATGAACATTATTTTACCCTCATAAATCACTATCACACAGCCCCAAACTAAGGCAAAGGTTAACAACGAAATATTGCGTGCGATCCGCTAAAGAGACGTTAACAAAAAGAAATAAACCAATCGCGCAATTAACAAAACACGTTGCGCATCTGTGAGTAACCTAGTTACGTCCTAACAAGGGATCGATAATTTGCCTCGTACAAGTTGAAGTTTGCCACACGAGTTCGGTAACCTCAAAAAGTAAAGCCAATATGCGATTGACGGGAGAATTAAGGTTCGGTCGAAGCGTGGCACTTTTTTCCTTAGCACAGTCTTAATTTTTCACTCCAATTAATTCATTACCACACACCTATTAATACATAACTGTATCAACTAATATCTACCAGCCCCGCATATAGATTTTTGGGTGGGAGCGGGGGGGGGGGGGGCGTAGTATCTTGCCAAAGTTGAAAAGGGAAGCGTCAACTGAAAAAAGGTTGAAAACCACTGTGCTATGGGATTTCAACAGACAAACAGGGGTCAAGAAAGAACAATGAAGTGGGACAGTATGATGAAGGAGACTAAATAATAATGGAAAAAGAGTGATAGATCTACGTGAACAACACCAATTAGAATAAATAATGGTTTCTTTAGGCATAAGAATATATCGTATGAGCAAAAAGAAAGTTCATCAAGAGCGCCTTTGGATTTTGAAGTCATATGTATTATAACAGCAGAAAATATGAAGTTGTCATTTGATGTTTGTTACCAAGTGACGCTGAGATCGTGTTCTTCTTTTTCTTCTGCAGGTTTTAGAAATATTACCGTTGCGTTTATTACGGTAAGTTTTGACCGCGGTTATGATCACGTTACGATATTAGCTGCTGTCAGCAACTGTCTATAAAATGCCAATGAAAAGGATTAGGTATAATTTTCTGATGTTATAATACACAATGACTTCAAAATTTCAAAACTTTTTTTGCTCATACTATACATAATTTCACGTGGTGAAACACAACAAGGCAACTACTGTCAATTATAGACTATAATAATATAATCATTCAGTAGTACTCATATAAAAGAGTTCAGGCCAATATGCAGAACAGATCATTTTCTAGTGAGAAATGGAAGACATACAAGAGGAACAAATAGAATAAGTACAGATGAGGTGAAGACAATATTTACAATGAAATACCAAAAAGGGCTCGATTCAGGAAATATTAATATAGAACTTGTGAAGCAAGGAACAGAAAAACTGTATAGAATGATAATGACATTAGTAAGTAGTTGTATAAATGGTAGCAAGATACCAAGGGAATAAAAAAAGCATTGCTGGGTTCACTTGGCTCCACCATATAGGTGCGAACAATAATGAATGCTCAGCTATTCATCGAATAGGGGGGTTGGAAACGAAGTCCCACAAAAATCTTGATAAATTGTTTACTACTTTTTTGTTCAAGTTGTTTTTAATTCCTAAGTGACGGGCTAATACCACCACAAGGAGACGCAATGACACTAGAATTCCTGTTCGCAACTGTACTACGAAACCGCGTTAAATGGTACGAACGCCAAACGCATAGTTTTACGAATCAGGTAAGCGATACTTCGAATCTCAACAGAGAACGTCGAATGTGCTAAGACAACTTCGAAATATTACGCATAAATTGATATGTGCAACCCAAATTAGGTCTTAAAGAGCATACGCTATTAGTTAGGGTCACTTTTATGAGACGAGAGGCACAGCTGAATCTTTACCCGCCACGTACTTAACCTTAAAACGTCAAAAGTCAACAGATAAGTAATTATCTTAATTGAACGCATTAATCTGCATATTCCCTTCAGAAGACCAAGAGACAGCATGCACAACTCGATGAGTACACGCAGTTATTAGTCCCGACCATAAGCAAAACTGTTATTCCAGGATAACCATAGCGGAAATTATGGTTTATATCCTTTTTAGCTTCGTATAGTAATTAAGTGCGCTTAGGGCAACTCAGCTTTAGAAATATGCCACAATTATAGACTAATGTCAAAATATGCGGACCAAATCTCCAAATAGCGCAAGGTGACCGCAACAACTAATATTGGATAACAAAGAGCATCAGAAATGCTGATGCTAAAATGTGTGCCTTGTTCAGCAACTCCAAATATTCTAAATGTACATTTTCTGAAAATGTCAGCAGTTCAAAATTCTTGGGAAATTAAAACGTCCAAAAGGCGGTTAAAAATTGCTCACGTCCAAAACATCTATGCCAATATCCATATATATAATAGACTTGTCTGTCCGTCCGTCCGTCCGTCCGGGACGCTGTTTCAGCAGCCAAACCGTAAGAGATAGAGAAAAAAGTTATTAACGTTATATGTTTGGAATGGTCATGTCAGGTCAGGAACGGAATTTGAGTCTCTAACACTAATTATTATCTTAATTATCCTAATCCGAACTTTTTAGGTTAGATTCTAGGCAAATTTTATCAATGCGAATGCGACTGGTAGTTTGCTACCAACAATGACGTCATATACGTACGTGAGGTGAATACGCGTTCTATTTGCAAAACGGTCTTTTTTGTTTTATTAAATGAGACATTTGTCTCACTGGACTGCTAGTATAGCTATAATAGACATGAATACAGTATCACTACATTTATACAAAACATGCTGGCCTAAGCACATTGATCTCTTTACAGTGTACTTTGGCTACAACGTGTCAATTGAACTACGTAATACAATTAAGTTATATACATTACCACTAGTATATTATTTACTTTTATTATTTGTTAGTTAATGTATTTGTGACTTTTATTGTTACCATAAAATCGTGTAAGTAGTAAAGAGATAATGGTACGCTAATTACACAAGAAAAAATAATAGTAGTAATAAGTGGAAGTGACCTCGATATATCTGCATGAGTAATTACGGCACAACACGACAACCATAATGATAATTGTGCATGTGCCGTAATAGAACAATATATTGCTGAAAAATTATGGTGTGCTAAAATAGTTACTAACTTTGATAAATTTCTGGTTTGTTGCTTAGTGCTAAATGTAAATAACACCAAAAAAGCATAACAAACTAGTATTTATACAGATATAAAAAAAATCCAATTGCTATTAATTCAAAATACTAATAATTATGCATATATTTATACATTTTTTGTACATCTCATTAAGTCATTAGCAAAACTTAATGAACTAAACTTTTCACGATGAAGTTGTTTAGCTACGACCTGTCACATCTGATTTATTTGTGCAAATTACAGCAGAACCTTTAAAAACTCAATCAGATTATATAACAGACGGCCACGAAGACGTCCTTGACTAATTATTATTCCAACTCATGTTTGCTACAATTTGGACAGGAACAAGAAGAAACGGTTAATTATATAATTAACTGCAAAAAATGCTTCTATGGCAGTTATGCAGCCAGGAATTCTAATACTGCGAACCTTTTTCTAAACAGGTTCTCCATGGCAATTATTTGTAAATTAAACAAAGCCGGCTTGTTTATTTGACGCGTAACTAAACTTATTAAAGGTAATTCTTTGCCAACCTTGCGGCTATTCCTGTACGTAATTCTCAAATTATACACGTGTAATAAATCGATAATGATCAATCAGTGTCGGGAAAGTGGCTATGGAAAATGGGAAATTAAATGCTGTAATTTGATGATTAGATCAATCGGCAGCCGGATATTGTTTCTAAAACATTGGACTCGTGTACGCTTTTGTTAATTTGATACATGAAGTTTTGTAAAAAATCTTGAACTTATTATTCCAACAAACTTACAGACAGAAAAAATTGCGAATCAGATCAACTGGACTTTCTCATACTTTTGAGATGCAGTTGTCGCCAATAAAATCGGGTACACTTAAAAACCGGGGGACCATAAAGGGTTGTGATTTTTTTTCTTAGGTTGGCACTGTTTATGTTGGTGGCACTGTAAGTCTATGTCAAATTCGAGGTTAGCAGGTTAGGTTTTGCGTCAGTTTTGACACAAACTGACGCAAAACCTCGAATTTGACATAGACTTACAGTGCCAACCTAAGAAAACAAATTACAACGATTTATGGTCACCCGGTAGATGTAGTGACAATATTTTTATATGTTGGCATTGCTTAAACGGGCCCCATGCTTCCTAAGTTACAGTTACATGTAATTGTGTTACTATCACGTACGCAAATTACAATTTTTCCTTTTTCGAAATCATCCAAATGACGGTGCATGTTTTCAAATAACTGATTTTTACTTCCTTTTACTATAAAGGAAGTATTGGATTCACCCCAAAAATTCGAAATTGAGTTTTCAACAGATCTTCACGTTTCAGAGTCCCCTGATCCCAAAAAACATATTTTTTTTCATTGGTCTGTCTGTGTGTCTGTGTGTGTGTCTGTCTGTGTGACTGTCTGTCTGTGAACAGAATATCTCAAAAACGAAAAGAGGTATGGCGTTGAAACTTCATATATAAGTTTTGTGTACTATTTAGATGAGACAGCAAGCTTTTGAAAAAAATTGCATAACCGGAAGTAGGTGTTTACTCTTGTAATTTTTCAGTTTTTTTCGATTTTTTCAAAAACGGCTCTAACGATTTTTTTTAAACTTTAAATTTTTCTTACATTTTTAATGTGTATTGATGTGAGATAGGTGATTTTCCAGTTGAATACTTCTAAAGTGGGTTTCTTTTGTTTTTTTTCTATTTTTTTTATTAACTCCTATTTTAAATAAAACACCCGGTATATTATTACATTTTTGAATTCACCTTAAAATTCTAGAGAAAATTTGTCTCTTCAACTAACACTCGATTTTGTACCGTTTTTGTAGAATTTGTAATTTTTGAAAATTTTTAACAAATGGGTAAAAATTAAAAATTAAATTTTTGACTAATTATAAGATCACTGTAAAAGGAAGTTGTGTGAGTGTATCACACCAGATTTTTGACATTCGATGACTGCGAAAAATGTGACAGTTAATTTAAATGCATAGGTTAGTTAGTTAGTATTAGTTGTGGGGAGACTGATGTCAAGTCTTCATAGGCCCTTTTTGCCAACCCCGTGGACAAGGTCTAGTGATGCAGAGTACCAGGTACCTTAGTCCTACCTAGAATTTTGCCGAGACTAAGCAGTTCGAACCATAGCAAGGGGTCTTTTAGATGCTACACATCGTAGTAACATGAGACCCACGGCTTTACATCACTTCCGAATGATGGCATTCTGTAGAGGTTTTCATCAATTTTTTTTTAAAACCTCCCCGGGATCGGGGACCGAAGTCTCGACCCGATGAGTAGCCAGAATGCTTAACCACTGAGCTATGGAGCCCGGAAAATGCACAAGTTACTGAAAGTATTATTCTAAAAGTTGAGTTTACATTGGGAAAAATAGGTGTACCCGATTTTTTTGGCGACAACCGTTCAAAGGGGAATTCAATTACATATGTAACAAAGTAGTAAAAATTTCAAAGTTATCTGTATATCCACATCTCGCGAATTAAAAAAATCTGGCAGTAGACAAGTTCAATTTTTAAACGGCTCGGCTTTGTTCTACACAAATTCCATAGTGTGCTGCATAGCTTACCGTTACATTCTTTATTTAAAGCGACGTGAACACAATTTAATTAAAAAAACAAAAGTGTCTCCGGTGGGATTCGAACTTACAACCCACACCCTTGTGAATCGTCATGCAGAAGATAACACCATAATCCCGCCAAGCACAGCTTTTAAGTGCTTACTTCTCGAGAGAGCAGATTGTAAAACGAAGTCTCAGCGCCAAACCACATAAACCAGCCGATGTTGTTCGCAGATTGCTTGGTTTAGACTGTTTAGCTGAAGCCTTTGTTTCAACTCGACGACGCCCAGAGCAGTGACGAGATTAGAAATATTTTAAGTTCAAAAATTGTGACTTGAAGTCCAAATTTCATAGCAAAATCTATTTGATCAGCTTTATATTCAAATATGGAGGGGGGCAGGGGAATTAATTTGAAAATAATTCACATTTTTGTACTTGCATACGAGAGCAGCACCCATAATGTCTGCAAACTAATACATCAAATGCACCATGAAAATCAAACTTGCCATGAAACAAATGTTTGTTATTTTCTAGCTTGACAGTTCAAATTTACTTTTGATAATTGCAATAGTTGTTAAAGCTAATTTTGCAATAAGTATTGTGCAGCAAAAATAAATTTAACGAGAGTACAATTTACAGTCATAATTCACTATGACTTTAAAAGCTTGTTATCTCCGAAAGAAAGCTTTGGACGACTTCGTGCTGCATTTGGTGACCAAGCGCCTTCGCAGAGGACTGTTTATAGCTGGTTTAATGAGATTAAATTTGAACGAGTTTCACTCAGCGACGATTTTCGCGGAGGAAGGCCAGTTTCAGCAGTTGCCAGAACAAACATAGACGCCGTACGAAGAATGGTTCAGGAAGACAATCGAGTCACATACAGAATTATTAGGAACACCTTGGGCATTGGCATGACTTCAATAAACAAGATTTTACATAACCATTTGGGTGTAAGAAAAGTCTGTTGTCAGGGGATACCACACAGTTTAACAGAAGCACAAAAACAACAGCGTGTGGCAATGTGGCATGGTGGAAGAAAACTCTTAATAAATATGATAAAGGTAGATCTAAAACAGTTTACAATATCATAACTGGTAAAGGTGGATATATGTATTTTGACCCGAAACGCCCATTGTGCAGACTACCGCTTAGGTAGTCTGCACAATGGGCGTTTTCAACAGATCCTAATCCAGTTAAAGTAAAGCGACCTCGAAGTGTTGGTAAGAAAATAATTTCTTGCTTCTTTTCAAAATCAGCACTTATCACAACTGTCATGCTTGAAAATAAAAGTACAGTAACCGCAGAATTGTACACAACAGTCTGCCTGCCAGATGTTATTCAAAAAGCTCATTTACGGCGCCCAAGAAGGGAGATCCTTCTGCGCCATCACAATGCTTCCAGTGATACCGCACATCAAACAAAATAATCTTTAGAGGCTTCCCCCATACAGTCCCGACCTAGCACCTCCCGATTACTTTCTATTTCATCCATTAAAGGATAAAATACGTGGTGTGCGATTTGAAATTCCCTAAGATGCTGTGGAAAGCTTCAAAAACATTATTTCCCAAGTGACCCAAGACGAGTGGAATTTATGTTTAGAAAATTGGATTTATTAACTGCGTAAATGTATAGAGTTTAAGAGCGAATATTTTTAAAAACAATAATAAAAATAATTTTAGGCTACAAAATTTTGTTTTATTAGATTCAAGAAATTTATGATGCTACCCTCATATGTGTATAATCAGTTGGTATTTATATACCTACAAATTCATGAAAATAGCCCTTTCAATTTCATAATGAATGGCATCCAGTGTTTTACTATCTAACAAATTATATGGGGCGTTGCATGAAAAATTCGGTAATACATATCTATTAAACAAATGCTTCTACGAGTATAAACTAGTAAACTATTAATTTAAAAAAAAATGTCTTAAATGGTCTTTACAAGATTCTAAAATAAAAAATTGCTAAGCTTCAATAAAATGTTTAAAATTGCTAGAAAGCCGACGGAAATACTCTTAATGGTGGTAAATGTCACTAATTAAGTTCCGTCGGACTCCAACGATCGATTGATTTCAGATAAAATTTGGATATGTTGTCTTGGAGTTCATTCGCTGAATTACCATCTTCTCTTCGTGGGCCAATTTTCATCGCCAGGTGCTAGCGTGTCTACCACCCAAGCGAACTTCTGTGGGCCAGTCGCGTCCCAGGTCAGATTGCAGCATTTCTACCGCGTAGGCGACCTTCTCATGCGACCGTTTTGCCCCCAAGTCTGGTGATAGTCCTTCCATACCATCAGGCGAACCTTTGAAAACTAGAGTTCCCCAAATTTCGCTACTTAAAAGTGCAGACTCATTTTAACTTCATGCCGGTATTGTTACAACTGCATTACGTTGCAATTACCTTTGTGTGTCCTACACGTTATTCATCCTCCGCTCGTAGCTAAAATAATAATCTCTTTAGATTTAGCTTTAAAACTGATACTGTTTTATGTGTTTGTTTACGCGAGTGGTTGCCTCACGGAGTCATAAATACTAGTTTTGAGCTTCTCCTCATAACGGAGGGCTATGAACGTTGTTAATATGTCGACTGGGATTGCAACCAGCCTAATAGGATTCATAAATCACAGTATGCAACCCGCGACGTTACTTGTAGTAATAAATTGATGCAGGCCAACCCCGGATGTCCGCTGATTATTTAATATTTCAGTTGTGTCATTGTGTTTACCTCTACTCTGTACAACTGCATATAGTTGAATGTAAGAGCGACTGATCACCAACATGTGGAGGCAAGATAAGTTTAAGCAGTAACCCAGACTTCACTTCATCTTGACGCCTTGGCAGTCTTCTTCTGAGTTGGGGGACGATCATTAATAAATACTTTACACGTCTATAACGAATTGACTTTGGGACACAACCACCTACGCTTTCGGAGTAAAACCCCACCTGTGTCCCACTAAAGCTAGCTGTTTGCACTTTTGGCTTTGTTAGCTGTCGTAAATGAATTTTAAAGTGTTATATAAAAAAATTAAGAAATAAAGCTTATATAAAACGAAAGCGTACGTTCAAGCCTAAATTTCCAAGAAATTAAAATAATTTTCTACAACTAAGTGGCAAAATTTCAGTGAGTTTACAAAAATTTTTAACAAGTTTTTAACAAATTTCCAGCATAATTGCAACATATTTTTAATTAGAGCAAAATTTCCGATAACGGTCTTCTGCGAGATTGCAGTAAAACGTCAGTAAATTTTCAGTTGTTTTCAGTATAGCATTTTCAATGTTTTTGCACCAAATTTCCAACAACTTTGCAGAACACTTTCTCTAAGCTTGCAGTAAAAAACGGTGGCCTTACAAAAAAATTGCTAATAAGGTTGCAGCAAAATGTCATCAAGTTAAATCAAATTTTCAACGCAGTGCAACATATTTTCACTGTTTTTGCGGCAAATCTTCAGTCAATTTAAACCAGTTTTTCAAAAACTTTGCAGCACAAGTTTATAGTAAAAAGCCGATTGCCAATAAAGGTTGCAGCAAATTTTTAAGTTTGTAACACACTTATAATGTTTGCGAAAATCTTGAGTCAATTTGCATCAAATTTGCAACAACTTTGCAACAAATGTTCTCTAAGTTTACAGTGAAAAAGCGGTATCTTACAAAAGATTACTAATAAGGTTGCAGCAAAATGTTATCAGCAAGTTATCAGCAAATTTTCAACAAAATGCAACCCATTTTCAACGTTTTTGAGGTAAATCTTCAGTAAATTTGTAGCCAATTTCCAACAACTTTGCAAAAAATGTTCACTAAGTTTACAGTAAACAAGCGGTAATCTTACAAAAAATTACTAATATTACAGCAAAATGTCATCAGCAAGTTATCAGCAAATTTTCAACAAATTTGCAACCCGTTTTCAAAGTTTTTGCGGTAAATCTTCAGTAAATTTGTAGCAAATTTCCAACAACTTTGCAATAAATATTAACTAAGTTTTAAGGCTTAAAAAAATATGCAATCAAGTTGCAGCAAAATTTCATCAAATTATCAGCACATTTTCAACAAGTTTGCAGCGCATTTTCAATGTTCTTCCACCAAATTTCCAACATTTTTTTCACTATGTTTAGACTAAAAATCCGGTAAACTTATAAAAAATTACCAATAAGGTTGCAGACAAAAATTCATCAAGTTACAGCAAATTTTCAACAAATTTTAACAGCAAAAGCCGGTGGCCTTACAAAAAATTACCGATAAGATTGCAGCAAAATTTCATCAAGTTATCAGATAATTGTCAACAAGTGTGCATCGCGTTTTCAATGTTTTTGCGGCAAATCTTCAGTCAATTTGCACTAAATTTCCAACAACTTTGCAGCAAATTTTCACTAAGTTTACAGCAAAAAAAGCCGACTGGCTTACAAAAAAAGGTCAATAAGATTGCAGTGAAATTTCAGTAAATTTGTAACAGATTCCCAATGAATTTGCAGCAATCTCCAAATTTCCAACAAGTTGATAGCAATCGTTAAGCTTGCAAAAAAAAATTAGTAAGTTTGAAGTAAAACTCAAAAAGTCAGTAATATATTTCAGAAAACTTCTAATACATTTTTATTGTATTTACAGGTGCTCAGATAATTTATAGTTATAAGGAATTGTCAGTAATGGAGCAGTAACACTGCAACGAGTTGTTAGTAAATCACTACCAAACCTTTAACAAATTTGTAAAATAGGAAATCTCCTGCAAGTTGCAGCAAAACTTCGATAAATTTCTTGACCAAGTTTACACCACATTTAGGAAGATTTCATTGTGTTTTTAACAATTCTACTGCAAATTTCAGTAAGTTTACATTAAATCTTCTGCAAGTTTGCAGCTAATTTTAAGTATATTTCTACTGCTTTCAAGGTGTTTGCTACCAACCTTCAGTTAGTTCACAATAAGTTTGCAGTACATTTTTGGAAAGAATGTAATATTCTTTTAATAATTACAGTTTGCAGTAAAACGTCTTTAGGCTTCCAAAAATATTAGGTTTGCTTGCAACAATTTTTAGCTGAATACACAGCAAAATTTCAATGAGTTTACAATAAATCTGTAGCAAATATCAAACAACTTTGCAGCTATGAAACGTGCGAGTTTACAGTAGAAATTCGCATGTTAGTAGCATATTTTCAGTTAAGTGTGCAGCAAAAAGGGTACAAGTTGCAGATAATATTTAATACGTTTGAAGCAGTATGTAGGCATATGGTTTGGAGGAAATCTACGCAATCTTAACATTTGGCAAGCAATTGGCAACGAGAAAATTCAAAAACGTTCCACTTTGAAACAACAAAATGGCAACCCGGAATCTACCACCACTCTAATAAAACAAACGATTTCCTGGTTGTCATGTTGTCATCCTTTCATCTAAAGATGATTTTAGGCGGAAATTTGTTGCCCTACTTTAGATTTATTTAGCAAAATCACAATATGTAATGTTATTAATGTTTACATTGACTTGACGATAACAAGTAATTTCAAAGCGGTACGTCAATGCGTATTAAAATTCGTCATAAATCCTTTAATTTTGACTGTCAATGATTTAAACACGATAAAAAGAAATGTAAACAGTCTGCGTTAAATATAATTAAACAATTGTGGGTTTTACTATATGATAATATTTACACTTCGTCAACATCCATAAGTACAGTTCATGTCTTATTTGACCTAGTTTGCATTTCATATTTTTATCAAACATTTCTTCCGAAGACAGTTTGAAGTATTAATTTAACAACTCCATAGTTCTTTACGTGTTGCAGTTTTCATCCCATTTAATACATGAAAATACTCGAAATTTGCAACGTACAGGTACCTAATGGATTAAAATGTTTATTTAAATGCAGATGTATTTAACGGTAAATGATTAATGTATACATTCCACAATATTTCCTGGACAAATATCCTCAAACATGGCTGATAACATCTATCAATAAATAAACAGTCAGTCTAATATGTACAAGGTCGAGACTGGCCGATTAAACCATAAAGAACCAAACTTACATGGAAAGATAGAGTATGTGATCAGGCCGACAGGGCCTTAGTTCAGATTCTGGTCGTGCTTCCTTTGCCCGTAATTCAACAAGGTTAATTCGAAAAATGCTACGAACTTTGACATGGCTTCCAGCCATTGTTCAAGCACGTCCTTTATTTTTAAATTTATGATTAACGTACGTAGACTGAGCAACGTTGTTGTATTACTCGCTGTATTGATATTTTTAGGAAATTTTCTTCTGTACATTCTTTAACTTTGATTCGATTATGCAGTCGGTTTGTTGATAATTTTTAGTTAATAACTGCGTCCTTATTTCATATATTTCACTAACCAAACCATACATGATAGATTTCAAAGATGTACTGTTGCTACCAAAAAAACTAGGATTTTGATTATTTTAGTTGATGAAATAACTTTAACTGTCATGTGAATAATTCAAACCTGTCATATCATATTTTAATATCAAAAACTACAATATAAAACAATTATAAAACTAGATAAATGTGCAATTTGTCGAATAGTTATACAGTTTTCTAAGCAAAAAATAATCCTAGCTTTTGAAACCAAATTCATCTAGGGATTATTAACAGCGACGGTTTTTTTTTTTTGTAACAACAGTACATAGAGTTCGATTTGTAAATTGTTTATAAATAATTAAGCAAACGTGTGGAAATCCCATTATATTCATTTATTATTACGAAAAACAATGAAATCAAAGTTGATCTGTAGAATATTTTTTCAGAAATTTAATTTCTATGCTGAAATAAAGCAGGGGAAACAGTTGAATGAGAAAACGTCACCCCAAGAAGCAACAGATATCGTAGAGGCAGTCTGTGAAGATGGCAGTAAATTCATAAAAGAAAGGAACACATTGGGTGACAAAAGACGGCAAATAGTCGAGACATAGAAAGAAAAAATCTTGAAGAAAATATATGAGAACTAAACTGGATGAACAATGCCAAAACACGAAGCGAAGCTAAACAGTAAGTCTGAAAAGGTAGAAAAAATGGGTAGAATTTAGGGGAAAATAGCAGGGGATTCAAGTCTAACAGAGGTAAAAGGCCTCAGAGTGAAGTTTGGAGAAGACCAGAAACATAAAAAAATAGCCAAAGGGTGATGGTAAAACAAAAGTTATTCTTTAGAAAGGACTATGAAGTAGTCTTCGCAGAGAACTGTGTAGAGAAAGCGAAAAAGAACAACTCAACCAACAAGAAAAGAATGACAGTTAACACTGAGTTAGAGGTAGCGGAAAACATACAAACGGGCAAAACTGTCCTGAAAAAAATAAAATATGGAGAACAAGGGACGTATAAGGAGTCTCACCCAAACCCAACTTAAGAAACGGCATCAAGAGTATCTATGTAAGGGTGCGATGAGTTGTCCGGGTGGCATATAAGCATTATTTACAGACCTAGAGCAATAGAGGAATAAATACTTACACCTGATTGGTTACTTATATTCCCACCACTTAAACAGCAACAAGTTGCATCGCTGAACCTGTCAATTTACACATTGCGTTGCTTCCAAGTGTGTTTTAAATTTAAAAAAATGTATCTCTTTGCAAATGCGTAGGTTAAAGAAAATGAAAAAGACAATGCAATAAAAATATGTGGTTCAATAAAACATACTATTGGAGTTGAATCAACTACTTTGACAAGAAGAATGCGAAGTAGAGACCTGCGCGGGTCCAATATATAGGACCCGCACCCGACCCGCGAACCGCAATTTCTGAAATTTTAAACCCGCACCCGACCCGCGAACTGCAATTTTACATTTTTATACCCGCACCCGACCCGCGACCCGCCGTTTCAAACCCGCACCCGACCCGCGATCCGCAAGTTTTGCACTTTTTTAAGCCGTACTTGACCCCAAATTCGAATTTTAGACCAGCACGTACCCACGTACTCGCAACTTGCTTCACATAGAATGCCTATAAACAATAAAGAAAGTTATTTTCACACTTCCGCGATCAAATTATTATTAGGTATATTTTTTTATACACAAACAATATTTATATTGAAGAAATTAAGTTTGTACCCGACCCGCGGCCCGCAGTTTCAAATCCGCACCCGACCCGCTACCCGCAATATTGATATAAATCCTACCCCGCAACCCGACCCGCAATGCGGGTAACCCGCGGGTACCCGACCCGATGCAGGACTCTAAGTACGAAGTAAATGTCTATCTGCTGACAAGCCAGCTGCAACCAAACGAAAATCACATGGTAGCAATCACTAGTATATTTTATTATTTTTATGTCGTTTAAAATATTGTTAAATTTTCAGTTTCACTTCCTTGTAATTTCCAGTAACTTTTTACATTGTTATATTTCATTTTTACTATTGTAATAATACATTTTAAATTCTCCACAGTCCATCTATGAAAAAAACATTGCTTCAGTGAGTATTGAAGTTATCATTCGATATGAAGTGAAACACAACGGATACATGGTGAAAAGCAATCGGGAAACCCTGTAATAAATATCAATCTCTGTAGAGCTAGTAATTGCAGGGCCGTATTAATAATAAAGCAGAGGAACCGATCGCTTTTAGCGTAAAATTTCTAGGGGCCGCAAATTTTGGGAAAAACTACAATCGCTTTAGAAAATTATGCTTATGGCCTATGGGTAGTTTGATCATCCCAATGGACGGCGAGAACGAACTGCCACCGATGTGGATTACCACCAGTGTTGTCAGTTATAGGCAAATTTTCTTTTTCTAGGAAAATTTTAAGTCATTTAAGGGCTAAGAGAATTTTTCCACATTCTAGGAAACTTTGATAAAATCCTCAGAAATTACAGAAGTCGATAGATAATCGCTCAGCCTTCGATTCAGAAACTGCACAATAGTTCCAGTTGTGTTGATGATAGTTATGTGTAAACCAACGGCATTATGAAGATGTTTATGCCATAAGGCTGTAGATATTAAGTTATAAAGGTATGCCCGTGGTGCATACAACGTGATTTTCCACTTTCAATATAAAATCTTGAAGAGCAGTCCATAACGACCAGACCGTAAAAAGCGGGCCAGGACTACAATAACGCAAAAAACGGGAAAATTTGGCATGGCTTAAGAACACTGTAACGACGTAAATACAGGTTAGGGGAAAATTGGGGAATCTAAAGAAAATTTTTGATTTGCCCAAGGAAATCACAAAATAAAAAATTGCAAACGCTGGTTACCACCGATGTGGATTTACATCTGACTGGAACTGCCACCGAGTTGGTTTACTACCGACCTTAAATAAGTTGTGACAAATATATGAAATGCCACCGAACTAAAATATAGACGATGTGGATTTACATCCAACTGAAAAGACCGCCTACTAAACTACTACCGACTGGAAACATCTCCGACTGCATCCGGTAGTAAGTAATTGCTGCAATACCTCTTACGTAAACAACTACGAATTTCTTTCGTTATTAACAATTTAACCGCAATTACAGAATGTTTACGAACTCATTTTTTAATTTGATCTATTTACTATGTCAAATGTGTCCTAATGTCTCTTTCACCTTTTAAGTTTCGGTTTAGAAATAACTACCCTAAGTTTGTTTTTTTTTAAATTTTAAGTTTTATGTTTGCTCCAATGTGTTCGTTTTTCAATAAAATGCTAAACATTAGTGAGGGATACAAAACGTGTGTACTTGGGGCGGCAAAAAATGTTCCTGCTTCTAGCGACAACTTCCATTAATCCGACTTTCTTCTCCAGTATAATAACACTGTGTAAAATAATAGAAAAAAAGAATGGATCCTAATAAAATTCTCCTTACGGAACAACAATTGTATGACGAACTAATGACGATGACGAAAACGACTTTCATTTTTTGTCTGATGAGAACAGTGGCAGTGGTAAAAGTGATGCAGAATATGAAGAATTTTTTAGTCTGCAGGTCAATAAAAATAAAAGTTTTATGATTATATTATCATGTGCAAGTATGTATTAGAAAAACAGACATCGTGATGCTTTAAAACTAATTTAAAAAAAAATAATTCGATCCTGGTCACTAGAGACCCATTTCCGCACTGGGCGTAACTGAAATTATTTCCGCCGGGCGAGGGTTAATATTATTTTGTGTTCTCAAAACAACAAAATAGATGTTTTTGTTGTCTACTTCGGTTATGCTTTTTACACCTACAAGTAGCTCTTCACCGATCCAATGTAACCTCCGTAACAGAAATATATAGACACACACAGTGTGTATTGGGAATAGTCATTTTTATTATATCAGTACCAAATTCCAGTGTCGGATGTTTCTATTCATTTTGTTATCAGTTACTCAACGCATAGTTCTGTTACTCATACCTTGATTATGATATTTTCTGAGTTTGATTTAACCAATCAAGCGTTAAAAGCTGCTTGTGTTATGAATAAACGGGCCAAACGAAGCTTTCATTTATTTTAAATAAAAATTAACCATAGAAACTAACCTATATTTTTACTAAAACAGTACTGCACTGTATAATTTACTATTTGCCAAGTATCAGAGGTAAATGCAGAAGTCTCCTTTTATTTTATAATACAGTGAATTTATTTTAATGGTTAACATAGCAGTTTCGTTTCGATACCCGCATTTAATTATACAGGTCACTTCCATAGTTACCAATGAAATCAATAGATTAGAGCGTATACTTTACGAGTTAACATACGAATTTGAATTAGGTATTTGCTAATAAGAAACTTTAATTTTGTTGCCGAAAAGTAGGTATGCAACTGAAACGTAAATACTTACGTAGAAACAACTTGTGTGTTGTATCTTTTCTTCAGTGGTATATATTAGGATAACTTTTAATTGTCTTTTTGACAACTAATAATTCCCATGTTAACTCGTAAAATACGCGCTCTAATCTATTGGTTTCATTTGTAACTATGGAAATGACCTGTATGATTAAATGGTGGCATAGAAACCAAACGCTTATGTTAACTATTAAAATAAATTCCCTGTATATATATAAAGCCAGGTGAAGCTGGGATCGAGCTTATTTAATTACGTCGTCACTCTCCCCTTCACAATACAATGATAAGCCTGTGTGTTACGTAGCCTTCCTTGCCGAGTGGTTAAGGCGTCTGACTGGAAATCAGACACCACGCTCAGGAATTGAAATATTTTTTTCTCTTTGTCGATTAAAGTAATTTACATTACTAAGTATTTCGTTTGACTGTTTCGTTATTATTAGAAATATATGAACACTTCGTCCCCGATCGGATCTTTTTCTTTCGGCGTCATCTAACGGCAACCGTGCTAACGTTACTGCTACACTGCTACAGAATGTTGTGCCATTATAGAACAACTACTTATTCATTTTATAATTATAATACATGAATTGATCCAAATAATCAGTTGAACTGAAAAATTTCTTTAGGAAAAAATAATTTTTGCATGATTTCATACTAATAGTTGTGGAAAGTTGAAATATAATACAAAATTGTCAAATATGCAACTTACTGCAGAATGGTATTATTTTCGAAGCTTACGTAATGTTAAATCGAATAATTAATCAATAAAAACCGGAAGTGGCTACAGTAACAACTAACAATACATTTAGATAGCAGTTTATAATATTCAGACTGTAAACATTTACATTATGCATTAGATAACCTTTATATTTTGGGAATGCCATTCAAATAGGTGGACTAGGATATTATGACGACGCTATTTAGTAATATCATTATACAATATGTGGAGTGCTATTTTAAACGATATGATAATCAGCAGGTCTGAATTTGGTCGATATTATAAACGTTTTTCTTAGAAAAAAATAGTATTTCAATGTATTTTATTTAATTTAATGTTTTATTTAACTATGGAAGTACGAAAATTATGGCAACAACGATTATATTACCATAAAATGCAATACTCCTCACGAGTGTGTAGTATGTTTAACATATTGCAATTGAAATAAAAATATTGTGCAAATAGATATACATATTGCATATTGGTAAATCCTTTAAACGTATTTTTAGCAATACTATTATGCTAAAGCAATAAAACAGGGCAGGGACTAATGATGAAATAATAAACACTGATTCGCGTTATCTACATACAATTACTTGCAAAATTGATGTTTATTGAATTAAAAAAAAAAACACCTATGATAATGCATAAAAATAATGAGCCACTTGTTTTTATAGTTTAAACTAATCCAAATATATCTGACATGTTTTAAATGGTAGCTGTTCGTTCTCAAGATTTTTCACCAAAAGTTTAGAATGTAGTGCTACATAGAATTAAATCGTTCACTAATTTTTTCTTAAAATAAGTTACCCAATTAAAATTAAAATCTAAACTTTATTAATTTTTCGCTACCACTGGAATTATATATCGTTAAAAATCTGCAAAGCAAACGGGAATAATAAATTCAAAGATCATCTGAAAATGTATTGCATATATTGACAAAACAGTGTATAAGGTAAATGAATTTTAGCAACTAAACTAACGTGTATTTGGTATAATATTTATTATTTGTTTTACAGTATATCTGTAGTATGGCGCACCTAACAAGAATCCAACTTGCCCTGGAAAAGTAAAGACTATAGAGTTAACATTAAATAAAGCATTTATAACCATGAGAAAATATAATACGTATACTCTGTTCACATATTTTTTGCATGAAGGTTGGTCACCAATTTAGCTGTGTCAAATCACTTTGTTGTGTTTAAACGAGGTTTACGTTTGAGGTTATGGTTTCCAAATGCATTTAGGTTAGAAAACATGACAAAACGCTTTCAAATGCAAAGCTGCCATACTAACGCAGAACAGAAAATAGAGCTTTAGTAATTTTTATGTATAATCCATTGACAATGTGCCCCCGTGTGCCCCCCTGCGAGTAGGCTATGTTAGGCTGACATTTTTGTTGGTACGCATGCGAAGTAACTGGACATGACAAAATTGGGTTATGTTGTTTTCATTTTGTGTTTATGATTTTCGAAAGCTTGTGCTGTTGCTAGTTAAATTTTTGTCTCCTTCCGTAAAATGTTCGGCATTTTTACATTAAAATTGCAACAACTTCAATAAAGCAGTAATAAATGTCACACTTCTTTGATGCCACAGTTTGGCTTCTATCATAATTCATGCATGCAACCTATTAAAATAGTTATTTATGCAACTAGTGTGTAAAGTAGGTATTTTTAATCGAGTGCGGAGATTTTCGCACGAGTGCGCAAATGGTAGCACGAGATTAAAAAAAGACCATTTACGCACGTATTGCATACTAGATTTTTTCTACAACTGAACATTTCACATTTTTTATCAATTGCTTTATTTATTTTGGTACGGAACTGGTTGGTTGATTGAAATTAGTTTTAAGTTGGCGCCACTGATCGTGATCGATGAACTGTCAAAAGTATGTAAAATTTTGTACATAGTCAACAAGGGTTTGTAAAGAACCTTTTATGCACTATTACTGTTACTAATAATAATGCATTAATTATGTTAATTTTTCATGATTATTATTGTTTTGTACCTATAATTACCTAATTCTATTAAATAAATTACATCTTTCTGGTTTTTCACATGATTAACATCTAGAATAAGGTTATGTAAATAGGCAACCCAAAATACATTTCACTTTTTATGCACTAGGGTTTGTAAAGAACTTTTTATGCACTGCTTTTTAAAAAGTGGAACTTTACAAACAAACTAACTAACGTGTTTAAAGTATCTATTTTAGACACGGTTGTAGAAAAAACATTTTATTCAGTACCGACCTCTCAATTAACGCCCCATAGCTATAGTGATTTTAACAATCAGAATATTAATATTACACACAAGTGACTTTTGATTAGGTACCATAATTCAACTCGTGAGTTTTGGTTTACGGAACAATGTTTAATGGCATCTGTGTTCTGATGTCACCTGGCTACCGAAAAGGTTAAAACCAGCAGGTACCTACTGCGATTTCAAACAAAAAGTTAGGTTTTGATGCTTCTTCTGAGATTATTGAGAGGTGTGGATAAAATGTAGTATTGCACGCGTAGTGTTACTAGATATTACCCACACGAGAAACAGCCCACACGGCCTACAGTCTCGTGGGCCAAACTTTTTCTCTAGTGGGTAATATCCACATAACACTACTTGTATAGTAAATAACTATAATAGCCTACTGGGAGGCGGAAACATTGTGAATGGATTATATATAGCCACTTTCAGTAATTATGTAACTGATGACATTTTTAATTAAGAACATGGAAAGTCTTACAATAATTTAGATTTTAAATATTCCTCTACATGTAACTATAAAAATAAGCAGCCCATCTGGCAATAATAATCTATTCTGTCAAATGACAGTAAATGCGTTTGAGGTTATACAAGTGATACCTACAACAAAATAAAACTTACGGTGTTCATATGCAACTTAACCACAAAAAACCAAGACCAACCTTCGTGCAAAAAATATGTGAACAGAGTATACCTATGTGTCTGATGATTTATCCGAATAATATGCATATGAATGGATATTTTTTTGCATTATCCAACATATTGGTTCCTGTTACTTATCGATTTTGCTACACAAGTTTTATCAATATCGATTAACAAACTCCGAGTCGATCTTTAGTATTTTGCGGGTTATACCTACTGCTTTCTTTCGAAGCTCGAATCCGAGTTTAGAAAACGCGACCGGCATCGTTTTCAAATTCTTCCTTCTGCAATCTTTGGTAATTGAAATTATTTGTCATAATCGAAAATATTGTGGAATATGGAGAAACCACGAGAATTGACAAAATTCTAAAATCACTGGCAAGTTGCGTCAAATAATCTAAAAATACTCTACAGACCCGAAAAGCCTTACAAAGATCAACATACAATTTTCCCGCTGACAATTTCTCATAGTCTATATAACATAGTAATTTTTTTGTAATCTGCAGTGAAGTAATCCATTGTTTTACGATTTTTTGTAGGGGGCGGGGCGACAGATGAACGTCAACCGACATTACCATAACCTACAAAAGTTGGTTAAAATGTTGTAATTTCACGATTTCTCGATTTAAAAAAAACATAATGTACCCCTCGGCACTGAAGTTCCTTTTTATCCCTCATGTGGTTTATATGCCGAGGTTCTCTATTCATGTGTCCTCTCCATATTCTTAACTGGTCCTGCTATTTTTCTCAGAAATTTCGACTATTTTCAGCATGTTTCATTGTTTTTCTGTAAGTGACCATATCTTACCCCCATATGAATTTTCTTAGCTCTTACAGAACGTGACTTGTGACGCATATAGTTTGGAAACCGTGTATTCTTTTAAGTGCATTAGTTGCATACAAACGGAGTAATAGATGAAGAAATCATAACTCACTATGCTTTTAAATATAGTTCTTACTAATCTTTAATATCAAAGCGTCTTGTTGCAGCATTCAGCACTTTTAAAAGTCTTAAGATATTATTTTAATTATGTTTAATTATATTGTAACTAAAATTGGCAAGGTTTTACTTTACATTTTTGAAAAAAAGTTAAAAATATTTTAAAATTTAAAACAGTTATTAACAATTCAAATAGGGTCGGTCATTCTGCCGAACCCTGTATATTAAAATTTATCATGTCTGAACAATTGAATCGTTAACTTATTTTATTGAATAAATGCCCTATTTTATCTGTTAAATAGGTACACACATCATGCACTGCGGCAATAAATAACCCCGCGAAAAAGGCTTAGGAATGCAGCGCATAAATTCCAAAGGATAAACTTCCGGTGGATTTGCTGACCCTCATACGCCAGCAGGAGGTTCGCTTGAAAAAGGTCAAGGGGCGCGAGTTACTGACAAGCTTTATAAACGCAATGTACAGAGGGTGGCGAGCGATTGATGACCTCCGCTGACGCAGTGTCAATACGCGCGAAAATCAACGACAACTTAACGCGCCTTGCAGCATTCTCACAATGCATGGATCCCCATCGCGCTAGACCAGTGGTTCCCAAACTTATTTGGGCTACCGCCCCCTTTTCAGCAAAAAAATTACTCAGCGCCCCGTGGAAATCTTCATTCTTTAAGCTTACAAACAGAAAGATTTGTAGTGGTAGCTTCTTGAGACTGATAATCATCTATAAGAGTATTTCTAGGTAGGAAATTATTTTGAAAGAAAAGTACAAGCGGGAATTTATACATTAAAAGTACAACATAAATATTTGAGAATTGAATGATACATTAGATACAGTTACTGTTAAATTGTGAATAGTTTATTAAAAATGTTCGAGCATATAAGTTGATTTAGTTGGAATAGTTGTTTGGTAACATCAGGACTTAGATTTTAATTTGTAGGTGTTAACTGACAAATAACTAAAGTGAAAGCCAAACTCAAATGATTATCTGAAAAAGTCAATAATGAAATGTTATAATAAAATATACCGTATAGAAAAACGGAGAATAAACAGACTGAATAATTAAAGTAACAAATGGTATGAAGAAGAATAAGAACATTTAATAATGGTAAATAGTCTTCATGGAATATATAAATCTGTAACTTGCATTTTGTGTGTTTATTTGGAAAATAATGTTACATTATGTTATACAACAGATGAAATATGTACGAATGGTTTTTCTAAATCTTCTTATCTTCTCTTCCCTCTTTAAGCTTTCACCGCCCCCTTATTTTTATTCACCGCCCCCCAAATGCATCCGAGGCTACTATCGCCCCCCTGGATCGTTCCACCGCCCCCCAAGGGGCGATATAGCCCACTTTGGGAATCACTGCGCTAGACGAATGTTTACCTAAACATGCCGCAAAACCTTTAATTAGCACAATCAAAAGAACGAAGCAAGGCCTGAATACCCGAGTAGGCGAGTCGGAGGGGCATACATGCTTTCGCTGACGCAAAACTCTCGAAGACACAGTGGCAGTTGGTACATTCAATGGCAAGGGATTCCAATCCACCGAGTTGGGGGAGACATAATCGGACAGAAGTAAATATAAACCCGATCGAAGGCAAGACACGAGGCATTATTTACGTGGCATACACCAAGCTCTGTCTTGAGATCCGAAAATTCACTGTTAGATTGCTAGTTATTCATCGTGCGCTATATTTATTTGTGCATTGATTTGTATATGCGAAAATTATATTAAACTATTGTTGTAATCCACAGTGTATTCATTATTTCTATTTACATGAGTGTAAAGAGCAACCTACTCTACCTGGTTCTTGTCAATTTCCGGATAAAGCAACAGACGTAATTGTTAATCTACAACATGTGTAGTATAAAATGAAATTACATTGGTAATTATGGAATAACGAATTATTGTTAAAAAAGTACGACTAAAGAATAAGAACCCCTTGTGGATGGTTTGAATCTTCACTCTCAAAATGGAAACATTTGACTGTTTTTTGTAAAACTGCCAGACTTGCATTTAAATTCAGGAAGTTTTATTGGAATTTAGAATAAGTTAGGTAAGCAATGTTAGACACCCCTATTGCTAGTAGCTTGAATCCCTTTGTCAATGCATGCTTAACATGTTCTAATTTACTGCAATCGATGTGCTACAGTCAACTTTCATAGTATTATTTAATACTAGCAACCCAGTGAGACAAATGTCTCATTTAAAAAAAAACAAAAAAGACCGTTTTTCAAATAGAACGCGTATTAAATAAAAACTGTACCCAGACCTGGAAGGTGTCAAAGTGGTACGCCGCATCGGAACATTCTGGAAGCTGTCAAAGTGGTTGCCTAACCGATCGAGGTTTTAAGGCGCAGAGGGTCGCAGCTCCGTTTAGCTGCTGAAACAGCGTACTGACACTTCCGGTTTTCGAGAAATCACGTGATTTCTCGAAAACCGGAAGTGTCACGTGACTGAAATTCGGTTCCTGACCTGACATGACCCTTCCAAACATATAACTTTCATAACTTTTTTCTCTATCTCTTGCGGTTTGGCTGCTGAAACAGCGTCCCGGACAGACAAGTCTATTAGATAACAGTATATTATTATATGAGCGATTATGACAGCCATTATTCACGAAGATGACATTTGCGCCACAAGCCGAAGGCGCGTGGCGCAAATGTCATCTGAGTGAATAATGGCCATAATCGCGAATATAATACGATATTTTATCTACTCCTATGCAATAGGAGCCTTGTGTTCAGAATTATGCCATTTGTGACAGCTGTTAACTTCAAAAGTCATTTAATAATAAGAATGAATTTTGTGATTGGCTACAACCTATTGAATAATGAAAATATAATTTTCTGATTGGTTGCAATTTGCAAACTATTGAATAATGAAAATAGAATTTTATGATTGGCTGCAAACCGTGAATTATGAATCATAATTCATGGCCATTGTGCAGTAGGAGTAGATAAAGGATTTTTATGGCCACTTAACTTGTTTTATCAGTGTTTTCGCATCTAGGAAAATAAGGGGATTATAAGCTTGCAGCAGTGCTTCTGAGACACCCTGTATAACGAATTATGTAGTAACACAGACAAATAATTTGTTTTATAATTTTTCGTCATAATAGAGTTTAAATAACACAGTGCAGGCATTAATGATACTCCTTACATTTCAAGTTTTTATAAAGCTATAAATAACAAACATCCCACTTTGGCGAACTTCTATACACTATATACAGGGTGTACTCAAAGTAAAAAAACACAATAGCTTTTCTGTTAGTAATCAATATGAATTGGAAGCTAAGCTAGAAGCTTCAGAAATTAAGTTAGCAACCTGATTTCTTCAATAATGAACGTTTGATACAACTTCGCGTTCAAGCGGAAGTAAAAAAACTAATAAAGATATTTAGCAGAAAAATCTAACATCTGAAAAAGTATCTTAAAACTTTTAAAACGTGCAGAAAATCATGATTAACTTGCTAGTTTTCTAGAATATATAAACAAACCTTCGCATATTTAACTATTAAGAAGGTAAAAAATGATAAAACAATTGTTTGGCGTCGCCTATTTACTACGAGCACGGCGCACATAAACGTTTCATACATAAAATCGATTTACTGAGAAATACTCACTTAATAGTAATTATCACAATCCAACAGCCACGGTTACTTTTCTTAGTCACAAAAACTACAATATTTGCATACCAGGTGCTCCAAAAGAGCCGTCACCACAAAACAAAAAACTGCTAGACCACCACCAACGGTAGCGCAACGCTAACTGAACAACTGAAGCCACCGCGCGCACGAACCGCCGCACAACGCGTGATTCCTCCACAATTTATTGTAATTTATTCCGTGGTGGCTATTTAGCACGGTAGGCTTGCATCTAACTGGATTGTCGATGAAAATAGCGATAGGTGAGACCCGCAACGACACTATTTGTCGGCGTTTGGGTCATTATCGCAGTAGGCTCTCAAGTACGCTTAGTTGCTGTTGTCTGAGTCAAACGCCTGCTATTGGCTGTAGATTAATCACAGACGTCACCTATAACAAAATCCGGAAAGCGCCGGTTTTTGTTTAATTGCTTGTTGCTTGGATACATTTATTTATCGGCGGTTCCTGTTTGTGTTGCAAAATGTCAGTTTGTCTGAGGTTGATATTTTGGGTGATGTAGTTGGTGGTAAATATTATAAAAATAAAAAAAACAGACGTTAAACGATAACCAGAACCAATCGTTCATCGATAAATTGTAAAATGTAAAAATAGTGCAAAAGTAATGACAATAATAATTATGAAATCTTAATAAGTCTACTTCATACAAGTTTTTTGAAAATGCGTCAATGGGTACGTTCGTCGAATATGATAAAAATACCTAAATTCGTGTTCACGTGATAAATTCTTTTCTAATAATAACAGTAAGTTCCTTCACATTAATTCTCCCATTTTCAAAGTGCAGCGGTTGTTCATCTCCATTGCTGTCATCTCCCCTATAAATAATTTTCAAAACAACGGGAACAATGGAATTAAATTTACTTCCACATTTCAAGTTCGTGGCGTCCAAAAATAGCTGAATAAAAACATTGCAATTTTAAGGATAGATGTTAACAACTGTTTTCATTAGTAATATAACAAGGGCGAGACATACTTATCTATAATTTTGCACACGCCAAGGGTCGTGCTGGTTAAAATAAAAACTGTCCCGAGGGTTGCCCGCGGGCGTTTTTCTAAGGGCAACCAGCACGATGACTCTTGGCACGGGCAAAATTATATGTGTGTTGCCCGCGTTTATATTTTGAAGATTATTACTAAAGCGAATAAAAATATGGATTTGCATGTTATAAACTATGATATGCAGAATTTCTTCAAATGTTTACGAATTATGAAAATTGCTTTAATATGATGCAACATTGATAGTGCATATTTCCCCTTATTTTGGGGTGTTAGAGCATATATCATGCTATTAGAGCATATTGTTGCCTAAAATTAAATTTATTTTTCCATTTTCTAGTAATCAGTTTGGTTAATATATATATTGCTATAGATCCACGTTGCGGCGCCTAATTTATGCTATGTATTGTATACCTACAATGTAGTTATATTTATTTAATGTTTTACCCTACAATTATTATTATTTTTACATTATGGCAATATTTGTTTTGCTTTAGCTGCTACGTTTGACTTTTCTGATACTATTTAGTTTAACAAATCCTCTTAAGATGAATTTATGTAATTCATATGTCCTTTAATATAAATTATTAATTATCAGTGTTATTGAATATTTCTAGCCCCAGCAGAAAACAATTACTCTTAAAACAGATCGGGTTCACGCGTTATAAATATTGTTGTAACTCCTGAAAAGTCGTTTTGTTTAATGAAAGCTTACTTTAAAAATCATATGACATTTTCTACAACTCTCAATGTCATATATACTATGGAAGTGGAAAATCAATCAAAAACACATATTTTTTTACAATACCTGTGATTCAATAAACATGAAAAAAGGTAAATAGTCCCTTTTTAATTACTCTTCTTTCCAAATCCCACACGCTATCGACAACCCAGTTACATGAATCTCAATAAGGTTCAACTCACAAGATGTCTACTCCAATAAGAAGCTCGACGAAGTACAATACCAGTAAATGAAAAACATTTTATCCACTTCACAAGATGTTCACTACAAATAAATGCAACGCCGGTTATCCAATTCACATGATGTAATTAATTAACAATAAACTCTGTACAGCACCCAATTACAGAAATTACCTTTATATATTGTAGCAGTTTAACTTATAGTACTCCTACCATACACATTCTTCTCCATAACTTCACCATATAGCCTTCTTTTAAAATTTACTGTTTTTTATGTATACCATTTTAATACCAAATAGATTAAAAATCAACTTATAAAAGGGTTTATTTTTCAAATTTTAGACTTTTACAAAATAGTATTACATGTTCTTCTAATCAAAAGTTATTGCACATAAATAAATAGAATTATCCATTTTATGCACATTTTTAAAGTTTTACACTCCTAGATAATATGTTATTACATTGATTTAATACCCAACATATTGAATGATTTCTTCAAATAAGTATTTGATATTAACTTTCCACTTTAATTCAGGTAATATTTAAATCATATGTTAGAACATTTTTGTTTCTTATTTTGAATTGTTCGACTGAATTTAAATTCTAATCCATTATTTTACCAAATATACATGTTAATAATTTTGATATTCTTTTTAATACTTAAATTTATCTTTGTATTTTAATAATGAAATATTTTAATCATTTTTTTACATAATATCAAACCCCTGCACTATTTTTACCAAATAAATTAGCGCTCTTATGGCAATAACAAAGAGTACTATATTATGTATAATATAGTACTCTTTTCTAATACCACAATGTAAATTTCAAATTATAATGATCGAAAAACGTCGAGTACTCGAATCACTATTAAATTTAGAAAATTAATTCTTCTAAATTAATTTCTAAATATATTTACAATTATACTCATGATTTGCAGCACCAAACTTGCTATATAACTTCTTAATATTTCATAAGAAATGGGCACTAACCTTCTGATTGTCTATCTTGTACCTGAATGTGTTATCCCAGCTTCTAACTGGATAAATTCTAATCAGTAAACACCTCTCTGGGTTGTTCACGACCAAATCAAAACTCGTTGTAGCTCTTTGAAACCACTATTATGTGGGTAGACAGTTTAACAGCATACCAAAACATTCACTTTCACTTTTTTACTGACTTCGTAGTAAAATACCACGTTAAATGGAATCAGACAATCTTGAATTTTATATTTGAATAATATTTGTGACTTATAGTCAAATTTGATCGCAGAGAATACTATATTGCTACTACGTATCAAGTCATCAATTATTACTCTTCACAATTAATGGGAATGTAACCATGCACGTGACTATCTATCGTAGATTATCAATTCAAGATATTTTTTACTACTTGATATAAACAACCCTCTGGTTGCCCTTTACAACACCACCAGTTAAAACATACAACTGTTACATCACATGATATACAATAGATATCTGGATATTATTTTAATTAAATGTATCATTCATACGGTATGCTCCATTACAACCATAAAAAAGTGTGTTTTTTCTTAACAGTAGTAGTCGAAAAATTCATTAAATTGTAATGCTTATAAACCGAATTAAAATAAAAATGTAAGTGCACATGTTTTTAAGCAGCATATTTAGTGTATATTTTACCCATTTTATGGGCATAATATGCCCTTATAATTAACGTTTTTACAGCATATTTTTAAGCGCTTTAATTATTACATAAAACTCGTATACGAATTATAATTTAAATTGATCTAATAACGTCAAAAAACTCAAATTGTTTGTTTCCTACATTTCTATTTCTGATTATGAAACCATCCACGGCGTCGATAATCATTCCTTGGTTGCTTATCGTTTGATAAGCAGCAAAGGGGCGATTATCAGGTAATCAGTTCGGGATTGGTCGATTATCAAAAAATGCATGGATTTCATTGGATATCAGTCATGTGATAGTTGTGTGTAATAATATAAGACAATATTTGAATATTTTAGTACGATCTCTTGATAATATGCAGGGTGATTCATAAATATGGTCATTAAATTTAAGGGTAATTAAAGGACATCAAACAGAACAACTTTGCATGATAAACTATACGTCAAAAATTAATAATAATCCTACAAAAAATTAAAACATTTAATTGTTTAAACTTATACTCGTAGATGGTCACAGGAATGAATTTCTATGAATATAAGTTCGCACAGGTGCTTGCGATAAGACCGAAAAATGCAGAGCAAAGACAGTTGTTTGGTATTTCAATCACATTTGGTACATTAGGTTAATGTACTCTCATTAGCCAGTGGTTCTTAAAAGTATGAACACCAGACCCGTAATGCATTTTTTACGTAATCAATAATTGTTAGTGCAATGTACTTCTAATGAGGTCAGCATACACCCATTTGATTTTATTTAAGGGTCTCTAATTTGATTTAATGGCCATATTTTTGAATCACCTTATAGAACAAATAAAAATCATTTTAGCAACAATTACATTACACAAAACTTTTATAACGAAAATTCATTAAGTATTTTTATTTTCAGTGAAAAAAAATGGTGTGCTGTGTTTAGTTGTGGGTTTACTGTTAACTATATTTGTACCCGTAAGTATAGAGACGCCAAAATATTAAATTAGAACAGTGTATACTAAGCTCATGTCTGTATTATTATAATTTATAATAAACATCTATTGTGATACACGCACACAACTTCCTTTTACAGTAATCTTATAATTAGCCAAAAATTTGTTTTTAATATTTAAGCATTTGTCAAACAATAAGAAAAAAAAACAAAAGAAACCCATTTTAGAGGTATTCAACTTGAAAATCACCTATCTCACATAAATACACATTAAAAATGTAATAAAAATATAGAGTTTGAAAAAATCGTTAGAGCCATTTTTAAAAAAGAAAACTGAAAAATTACAAGAATAAACACCATACTTCCGGTTATGCGAGTTTCTTCAAAAGCTTGCTGTCGTATCTAGATAGTACACAAAACTTATATATCAAGTTTCAACGCCATACCTCTTTTAGTTTTTGAGATATTCTGTTCACAGATACACACATAGACATACACACACACAGACGGATAGATCAATGAACAAAAACATGTTTTTTAGGTTTAGGGGACTCGAAACCATGGAAATCTGTTGAAAACTCAATTTCGAATTTTTGGAGTAAATCCAATACTTCCTTTATCGTAAAAGGAAGTAAAAATTATTCGATTAAGGTCGAATAAAACACGAAAAAATCTAAGAATTATCTAAAGTATGGTTTATACAGCTTTCTTTGCCTTAATCTTAGCATTAATATTAGCCCTAACGAAGATGAATCATTGAGTTGCCATTGACGCGTTTATACAATCTTAACTGTAAGCCGTAAGTCCCGCTGATCCTAAGACCTGACCTTGAGAGTTCCCCAAGATAGGATGAAATTCAATATTTTTGAAGAACAACTTTAATGGTTAAAAGTGCATCAATGTGAAGTATAATCGTCGCAAGCATTTAGGGAAGTACTGAAGCATCTAAGTTATTATAACAAAATTAACCTTTTTTTAAATTATATTTTCCAATTTTTTCTAAATTATAGTTGTAAATTTAATTTTTTTTGTTAAAAATGTTAAGCAAATATTTTCTGTAATTTTTCCAAATTGATTTTTAAAAGTGAGTTTCAATGATGGGCAGCTAATAGAGTTAGTAGAGAAGTTCTTGTTGATATATGACAAAAAACACAAAAATTATAAAAATAAGCTGGTGGGAGAAAATTTCTTCAAAAATGAATTGATAAAATGCGTGATTTTACGCACATTCGTGCATGCGTAATTGTAAATTTATTAACGTAAAATACGCCTTCATAGACACCTATTTTTCCTCTTAAGACTAAAGCTAAGTGAAGGCGGAGGATAATACTAGGGTTAGAGTAAAGAAAGCTGTATAAAGCATTTAAAAGCAACAAGACAGTAAAAATACTTACCCATCAGCTTTTCAGTTAAAACTATAACTTTTTGATGTAAGTTACCTTACATAAAGTTGACAGAAAAATAAAGAGAAATAAACTTCAAATACAAAAAGATAACATAAAACATACGCTAGCCTGAAAAGAAAGTTTGACTGCAGGTATCTGAATATTTTTATTTTTCTTGTTTTTGCATTTGATGCTTTTACTAACAAAATAGTGTTTGCAAATGCTATAATTTGTAAGTTATTGTTGTCTTTATTATATTGCACCTCTCGTTGTCTTTGATAATTTTTAGGAAATAATTACATAGTCAGAAAGTGGTCTCTGATTGGTCTGTTAAGAATAGAAATTAGGTTACGGCACGGTTTATTTGCTGGGTTACGTAAGTACATCGTAGTTTGTGCAATTACATTGTTATTCATAAAAGGCGAACGAACGTTTAAGGTGATATTCTCAAACGATCTCTTCTACCACACAACTCAGGGATGCTCACAACCAAGACCAACTCAAAACTTTCGGCCATGTGTGGTCGTGGGTAAGGACTAGTGTACCTGTATAATACTTTAGTAAGAGTAGAGCAAACAGCGAAAAATTTTGGATCATTTTTTCATGGCTACCAAGATTTAATGATATATTGAAAAACAAGGTTGGTAAAACTGACTCACGAGTTGTCAGTTTCATCAAATTCAAGGTTAGCAGGTTAGGTTTTGTGACAGTCTGTGTCAAAACTGACGCAAAACCTAACCTGCTAACCTCGAGTTTGATGAAACTGACAACTCGTGTGTCAGTTTTACCAACCTTGTTTTTCAATATATCATTAAATCTTGGTAGCCATGAAAAAATGATCCAAAATTTTTCGCTGTTTGCCCTACTCTTACTAAAGTATTATACAGGTACACTAGTAAGGACTACGCCACGGTTCTTAAGGTTATTAAATAAAAACGAACAAAGTGAGCGCCAGTTGCCAATAATGTCAATAAAACAAACAGTCTAGCCAGCACTGCCGATGCCCTATTTATGTAGAATATGACCGCTGACGTTGCAATGGGCATTTTCTCATAGTGTTTTTACACAAGCGCTCGAACAGGGATAATGCGAGCTGTATTTTTGATTCCCTTCGACAGCGGCATTCGAGACTTCGAGCGTGTCGCCGCCGGGACGACGGCTATGACGAAGCGCCCCTGTTTGGGATCGATGGCAAAGTTTGCCGGGGGTGAAAGTTGCCACAAATTATAATGCTGATGTGGTCTCGTAGGTGTGATAATTGCAAGCATAACATTATCGTCCGAAGGCGCTTGATTTATTCGAATTTACCAGTTGTGCTATATATAGTATATAAATTATTGAGGTCCCGGGATTTTCTACGGTATCGTATTTACCGCCGGCTCAGATTTTATATCGGATTAAAATATCATACGATTGCGAGGTTGCTCCATAGAAGCTGACTACGTTCCATCGCCGCCAGCTCTCTCTGACCTGGCGACAATGTATCTCTCTCTCTCTCTCTCTCCCTCCCTCCCTTTCTCTCTTGACTGTTCGATATACACTGGGCTGCTAGACAATGCCTTTCCTCCATGATGTTGAGGTGAGGTTAAAAAACAGGATTCTGAACCTCATCTTAAGGTTCCATAAATATTTTGCGTGTTACGTTATAAACTGTAAACTGTATATATTTGGGTTATGGAATAAAAATCTATTATTATTATTATCGTAATAAAATCTGCATTTTCGCTATATCCCTTATCTTATGTATGTTGTCTAAATTTTGTGTTTCGCGTTACCGATTTTCGGTACCTTTTGAAGTGTTTGCATGCTTATATTTCAGCTTTTTTATGTTCGCTTTGTTACCGTCTAAATTTGTGTACTGCTGTATTTAAATATTGGTAGCTCAATTTTAATGCCTTATTGGCAGTTGTTTCATCTCAAATTAAACAGATTCAATTTTATTTCAAAATTTGAGAAATGCAAACCAACAGTGCAATGCACTACAGTTTGTGAAAGTTCAATGTGTCACAGCTGCATGTAGAGCAGAATTGCAAAAATTAACGTATAGCGGCCCTGCTTAATGCTGACTGTTTGTTATGACATACGAGAGCGACCTAGTAAGGCAAGCATTCTTGCACTTTTAAATAATGCACTTTTTAGAAGTAAGCGATATGTAGATATGTATATATAGGTCGAGATTTAATAATAAGAGTAATCAGCATTAAGTGATTCATAAATATCCAAGTACTACCTTTCCAAGCCTATAATTTTGGGGTGTGAGACTGTACCCTAGGTAGTTAACAAATTATAACGTCCCTCCCTCTGAGTGGCACGACTACCCTTGCCTTAAAATACAGATTGGAGTCTCAACCGTATACTCAGAATTAAAGGGACAGAACCAGCGCAAGCAACAGAAACCTATCAGCCTCCAGGCAATTCTGTTCAGCAGTTGTTTATACATTTAAAGTAAATCACTACAGAGCTTGTATTTGGGCGAGGTTACATACAGCAAAATAGCCTCATTATTACTGAACAAGAATATCTTGCAACTTGGTCTGCTTATTATAGTGTTTTAAATATTAGTTTGTGTTTATTTTATTATTTTGTTGTAAATCAGATATGCAGAAAGTATTTTTATATCGAAATTAATAGTTGAAGGCAAAAATAGTGAACAGATGTCCATTTCACCATTTTCATGTGAATCTGTTGATGTTTTTTCAAGGTTGGAGACGTCTACAAGACCTGGAACTTAATTAGATAACATTGTGGCGCCTGACTTAATTAGCATTCTCAACATTTCCTTATTTTGAAGCAGTAAACGAACACATTACATGTACATCGAACCGCCCTTGTCTTGACTGTTAAGCTATCCAGAGCAATTATGGTTACTAGTTGCTTTAATTACAGCTCTTTTTGGTAACGAGTTGAAGCTGCCTGTGGAGTCTTGATTTAAGTAACGTTTTGCCCTGTAGCAAACTACGCAATTTCTATGGTAGTAGAAAACAAAAATATAATGTTTTCTAATAAAAATCTGGTGTGATACACGCACACAACTTCCTTTTACAGTGATCTTATAATTAGCCAAAAATTTTATTTTTAATTTTTAAGTATTTGTCAATATTTTTCAAAAATTACAAATTTTACAAAAACGGTACAAAATAGAGTGTTAGTTCAAGAGACAAATTTTCTCTAGAATTTTAAGCTGAAAATTTCTTCTACACTCACTTTTCGATGTGAATAATTGATAAAAATTCTTAAATCTCTTAATTTTTAAATTTAATTGTCAATTTGTTATGTGAAAATACCCGAGTATTTGTATAGGTGCAAATATTCACTAATACTTAATTGTCATTGGACGAAATTTTAAAAATACAAATATTTGATTGGCCTAAATTTTTAAAGGGAAAGAGTCGCTTTAATACCCTCCAAGAAGATATATCCGATGACGTTTTGAGAGATCACACTTGAATTGAATAATCTAAAATATTTTTAAAATTTTTATATTGCTAGTGTAGTCTGGATGTCAAGTAAATGGCTAATTATGATCGTGTTGTAACATAACAGTTAAATGAATTGCTGGTGGGCATCTGAATGGTGTTCAAACCAAAACAAAGAAAATACGTTTGTCAGAAAAGTAGAAGCGAAGAAACTTCGATATTCAATGGTCAACAAACTTGTTGTTCTGGCAACCTTCATTGTCACTAATGAACAAAGTTCTGTATTATTTTTGTCGGCTATTTACGGTTTTGACACAAATACACGTGCTAGTTCCAATTTCTAAAAATATCGACTACTTTGTAGCATCCTTTAAAACTGTATCTATATGAATTAAATGTTGACACACAATTTAATCTGCCAATGAAGATATTTCACTTCTCTTTAATTAATTTATTAGATTTTTATTAAAGGGTTTATTTATTAATATTAAGTAAATAAATAAATTACTATAAAGTTTGGATTGTAATTCTAAAATTTGATACATTTTCTGATTAATAAATTTACTGGACAAAAACATAAATTAAATAATGTTATTAATATTTTTAA
Organism: Agriotes lineatus; assembly: GCA_940337035.1. Classification (NCBI taxonomy): domain Eukaryota; kingdom Metazoa; phylum Arthropoda; class Insecta; order Coleoptera; family Elateridae; genus Agriotes; species Agriotes lineatus. The sequence goes on from OW679199.1 coordinate 94,275,090, forward strand.
TACACTTTCCTCTTTCAGCAAGCATCTAATACAGAAACGGGTTCAGGTAATTAAAAAAAATAACTTGGGTCTGTATAGTAAGTAATATGGCAAGTGCTAATAATAAACGATCCTGATTCGTTTACACGTGCGCTTTAATTTAACGACGTCTAAACAGTCGGCGGTGGAATGTAGGAAACGTAGAAACGTTGTGATGGAATTGCACTATTTTCAACAATAGCGCTTCAAGTGGTCGACATTTAAACTAGAACAATAGATACCAAGTCTGGCAAGTTTTGAAATTAGTAGTTGTTACAGGAACCACGTCTCCTGTAAAACACAAAGATTGCGAAAACAACGTGGAGAGAGAGGGCATGTTTTTTCCTCCTAGCTAAATTTTTTATGGACATGTAGTTGTTTGTTTGGCTTATTATTCCATAATGTTTGTGAATATTAATATTTTATTAGTACCGGGTGTCTTAAAATGAATTACATCTAGTATGCTTTGAATTTCCCATAATGCAATCCAAACCTTTACTTAAAATTGGCAAGACTGTAATTCTATGTCAAATTTGACGTTAGCAGGTTAAATTTTGCGTCAGTTTTGACACAAACTGACGCAAAACATAACCTGATAACCTCGAATTTGACATAGACTTACAGTATTGCCAATTTCAAGTAAAATTTTAGATTGCATTATGGGAAATTCAAAGCATACTAGATGTAATTCATTTTAAGACACCCGGTAATACCGTGTAGTGATAATGTAAATATAGTTACTTTTTGCCCTGATACCATCAGCACTATTATTGTTTTACTAGGAATTTTTAATTTTATTCTTGATAAAAATGACTGTAAAAATCGTTAACTTATTCGCCTTGTGTTTTAAATAGTTCCGACTAGCTTAATATGGCAGCTTTTTGCTCTCGTAACAATAACTACCGTAATGGTTTATTATGTTTTTTTGTATTCTTTGTAATTATGAAGGTACAGTCGTGTTCAAAAATGCGTTGTACAGCGACAGTTGTAAATTTATTGGTGGTGGTGTTATTACTCAACAAAGGCTCACACTATATCATTTTCTAGGTAGATCTAGGTGTATACTTTCAAAATATATGTGTAGGCTATACAACACTTTTTTAAGCTCGTGTAATTAATTTAGAACCACAAAGCACAAATGCTGTACAACACTTTAATGAACACGACTGTACATAATGTTAGCATTTCTGTCACGTAACTACAAATCATCAACTCGTTTTCTCGTTCCGAGGTAGCGTATAATTTTCTACTTTTTCAGCAATATTGTTTCGGCTTCCTTTTAAGCAACAATTTGTAAATAATTTATTCTTACAGCACTTCTAACAAATAAACCACACGAATGGATTTACAGATATTTAAAATGTTTGTTTAATTGTATTCTATGATATCTTTTAATTTTGTGTAAAAAATCACTTCGACCCTGAACTGCCTAATGGTGACTAATTATATACAAAATATAAGGTTTGTGAGTGTCGTAATATTCTGTAAACAAAGAAAAACAATTAATAGGTACACGCAGCTTCGAAATTAAATATTTAAAGCGTGATTAATGCACCTATTTTAATTCATGATCGAAAAATCATTGCATTTTTAAAATACGTTATGGTATCTAATCTGATGAAGTGCTACTACATATAAGCCGTTCACGACCTTTTTGGGACAGAGTTGGCTATGATTTTTTCTTTTCATGTTGGACGAACTGATTCGATGTTGTAGCGGATGCAACTTTTTTTTTCTGTCAGTGTCTGTTCGACATTTTCTTGCCACCACATTGCCAGATTTATTATTTTAATATTCGTAAGTAAATGAATGAGTTATCAAATGTGTAAAAATAAATTTAATTTCCGTCAAAGGAAAAGTCAAAATGTCCAAAATAATTTTGTTACAACAAAAAATTTCGATTAAACGATGCTACTTCCGATTTAAAAAGAACAGACCAAATTTAAAAGAACGCGAGTCGACGTGGAGACTAGAGAATATCCGGCAACAATGTACATATTCAGAAAATATAACCTTAAACTGAAAACAACCTAACCTAACACAAAAAGTGTCAATTTCCATGAGGGAGTTTAGTTGCAACACAGGTTCTGCCAACAAAATTACTACATGGTCATAGCCTCACCTGACCCAAAAAGATCGTGAACGGCTTATAGAGGAATTATCTGTTATCGCGTTATCGAAAAGTCAAAAGGATTTTTCGCAACATGTCAACATCTGAAGACCTTTGAAACTAACCGGTGATTTTTGAATAATTTTTATTAAATGTATAGAACGTTACATGTTGAGACTTCAAGAAAAAACTATAAATGATACATACTGAACTGCCATACTTGTCTCTTCTAACGGATTTCCGTATTTCTACCTCGATTTCTCAAAAATATAGGGCCCTTTCCAGTACTCTCTACATTTTCTCAATTATTGGACTGTTAATGTCCTTGTTTTCGTTCTATAGGCGTGTTATTACCGCCAGAATGTTTTGTTCTTTGCGTTTAATGTTAAAGCGATGTTATCCTCAGATTCACATATTTGGTTACACTTGGCCAACTCTTGTTACTTCAAGACACCGAAAAATAAATTTCAAAAACTAGAAGTCTCTAGTTTCCAATCCTTAGAAAACGGAAACCCACCTCAGTTATTCATTACAAAGATAAGTTCTTACAGACCAATCCAATTTGATTATTTTCCATCCGTCAATTTGACAAATCAGATCACACTTGAAGTGAAAACGACCGTAGGGTGATTTTGAATCACCATGGAAACTACCTAATTAAAATTCTGTAGTATCCTATGACAAGTAAATAACGCAGTGTTAAATTAATTTGTCAAAAAAAAATGGCTTCCCACTTCGGTAAAAATGACTAATTTATTTAAGAAATTTTCTTCCCGAATTCACTTCGGCCGGTGATAAATCCCTCAAGTGTGTTGCTTTCAAGAAATAACCCTCGGCTGCGCTCGGGTTATTTCTAGGCAACACACTTTCGGGTTGTTTCTCAAAATTGCGGGTAATTATCACTGCCCTTGGCAAATTATAGCTGATAATCCTGGAAAATAAATAAATTACCAAGAGATGAATTATGGCTTCAAAATAAAACAACTAGAAGTTAATAGCCTCCCTATAGAATCTCCGGAAAATACTATCTTAATCAAAGTCAATAATGTAAACGTGAGGATCAAAAAGCGTTGTGCCACATAAACTGCTAAGAGTTAAATTAAACATTGTATAGAGAAAGTGAGGGTTGAAAAAGTAGAATTCGCCAATGATGAAAATTATAAATAACGTGTGGATAGATTTAAATTTAACAAACCGAATAATCGGAGCGAGAGACAGACATGTAGTCAGAAACTAATTTTTGGGGGAGCGTACAAGATTTCAGAAGGGTAAACTATTTTTTTATTAAAAACCTAAATATAGCATTTATATACAGGGTGTAACTTAACTGTGTTAAAATATTTTAGTACGTTAATTTCTGGCAAATGTTGAGGGAAAAAGTGCATAAAACAAGTGCCCAAAAATGTTTCGCTTTGGATATGTATTCTAAAAGATACCGTCTTCTTCTTATGATTTCGTTATTAGTGCAACCATTCAAACCAAATTTGGTACACAGTAAACATGGATGGGGCCCCTGAAAATGTGATATTATCAAACTTTACAATTAACCATGGGTGGAAATATGGGTAATCAGTGCCATAAACATAAGCGAAAAAATAGGAACACCCTGTAGAACATTAAAAGCAATCTTATTTTAAGGTAAGCCATTTAATTCTAGACAGAAAGTGTATCTTTGATTTTTTGCTCTCTCAGTTTCTTGGTAAATTTGATTTTACTAATTTATAATGCGATGCATGAAGCCAAAAGTCAAGAAATGTAACCCAAAATTGCAGTTTACACGACTTCACTTGAGATCAAATACTAAATTTACTACTGAACCAAATTAAAACTACAATATATAGAAAAATTCAAGGAAGGACACTATCGTATTCGACATTAGATTCTAATTCACGGTTTTGATTACAATAAAATTAAAAAATGCATTTTAAACGTGAAAATGCACTTCATTTATTTTATTTTAATCAAAACTGTGATTTATAAACTAAATTTTAAATACGGTAGCGACCTTTCTTGAATCTTTCTGCTTATTTTCGTATATTGTAGTTTTAATTTGGTTCGGTATTAATCGTAATGTCTGCTCTCAAGTAAAGTCATCATAACTGCAGTTATCACACTCATATCGTCTAAAATGGTCCGTAATCGGGTTTAGAATGTATGTGCTGGTTTTGTGATTTGCTACAATTTGACTGGTTAAACCAGGATCTCACGATATTTAGAGAGCAACTAATCTTTGGTCGCCTGAAACCATTTCGACCCCCATACACATTGTTTGAGGTGTTTCTGGATTTATTTTACCCATTATTCGGGTATGTAACAGTACTTTTACTTAGCCCGATACTCTACTGTACTATTAATTTATATTGGCCTTGGTTAGTTAGATTAAACAGTTGTAGAGACATAAAACTCTATTACGATCGTCAGTGCGGCTAAGGAAAAGCTAATATTGTTTTGGCTTTACTTGTTGTCACCTGGAATGCTGAAATTATGCATGCAAACACTGCCAGCAATAAAAACCCAACGGTTTACATAAAAAGATATATAATCTGTAAGAAAAACGCAAATACAAGAAAATATATGTGCATAAAACAACAAGAATGAACGACGTTCAAACATACAGTGAAGCTGTCAACAATACTTTATCTACGAGCAAAAACTATTTCTACTCGCGTTATTACATGTAAGACTACACAATAGTCATATAACAAAACTGCATGAAAGCACCTTAAATAGGACGTTAATATTCAACTGTCGATGCAAAGTCAAACGCCGATAGCGCGAAATGTATTTAAATTCCGAGCACTAATACAAAAAGGCGAAGCTGTCCATTCTTTAAATGCGCTTGTTGCTAAAAGCGCACTACTATGAACGCTGCTTTGTCACCTCCAAATCAAACAACACGTTGTATCAGCAAATGACGCAATGACTTTTTTAGCACGACACCCACACGAGTCGCTGGTTTTGCCGCGACTGACTCAGTTTCGTTGCTTCCCGCGCATCACGGACTTTCTTCTATTTATAACTCCGCTGGCTTGCAAATTCACTGCCGCATGTCCGACACACTTATAGTGCGTGCTAACTTAATACATACTGAGACATAAGGAATACGGTTATGCTTATTACTAGCAGTGTATGAGAAAAGGATATGAAATGTATATATATAGGGTAACACGAATTGGTCCGTTACAGGTATTTGAAGTTATTTCAAGTTACCCGTGATTCAACTTACTTCCAGTTAAGAGTAACAGTTGAGTAGTCTTAATTAATCTTTTTATCGTGAACTTATTAAAGTACTACTAGTGGAGCTATTCTTAACATCTTTTCCTTGTCCGACTGCAACTAACACTGCATTATCCTCGTCTCCTTCTTATGCTTATATTAGGCCATAATCTGCTATTCCGGTGCATCTTCGTATAATGACGATTGGCAAGCCAATGGCGTACTTATGGGGGGTGATATGGGTGCTGGTTCACCCCTAAAGGCTTTAGGAATGACTAAATTAAATTCGTCTTAAACAACAAATCTAAAATTACATTTTATTAATGAATAATTGAATATCAATTACTTCATTTCTTATTACAATTGGGGTCAGTTTAAATAAAATTACTTATAGATTCGCAAAAGAATTTCAATGAAATGCGCGAAGGAAAATATGTGCAGTGTGCCGTTCGGCTGTCTTCTCACGAACGAGCGAGACAGACTGTGCTGCTAAAATAGTCCAACTTCGAAGTGCAGTGCAACTTCCCTCCCAGATCACCCCCAGAGCAAAATCTTAGTTACGTCACTGTTGCCATATATCCTTCTATTTCTTTGACGGTCTTCCTACCGGCCTTCTTCTTGATGGTTTTCCCTCCCTTGCTAATTGAGCGATTCTCTCTCTTTCCATTATATTCACATACTGATTCCATTCCCTCTTTCTTTGTCTAGACCACAGAAGAACATCTTATGTTGTGCATGCTTCTCTAATTTCGTTGTTTCGTCTTTTATCTCAGCGTATTGCCTGTGATTGACTGTAGTGTCCTCATTTCTGTTGTGCGAAGTGTTATTTTGCTTTAACTTCGTTAAATACTTGGTCTATGCATTTTTCGTTGATTACAGTGCATTGTGCTGAGCCTATTCTGGCTTGTTGGTTTATTGAGTGGATCGTTCAGCCTCCTGAAGTATGGTACAGGTCAGAGATATCTTTACTACTTCCCGAGCGTACGTGATATAGCAATAAGCCGAATTCACGAAACAGCCATTACTTTTTACTTCGCTGAACATTGCTTTTAATGAATATTATTTATCGTTTTGCTACGATTGATTATAATTTGTAATCAGAATATAATCACTTCTTGTTTACAAAATGTTACTGAACTGAACTTAGTTTTATTTAATTGGATTAATTTTATAACAATATCATCTATAACTGTGCAGATTATTACAATGCCTTTGATATCAATTTGTTACATTATTTTTTCTGCGGGTTATGAATTATGTGCAGAGGCAGTTTTGCGTAATCTGTGGGTTTTTTAACGTATAAATTAGTAGATCTGAATAATTCCGCTCACCTTAATGTTAGGGATTTCTGCTTCGCTTAATTGCTTCCGCGCGATATTACTGTAACGTTTCGCTCTTGATTAAGCGCTACCGAACTTTAATCTCAAATTAAAAGCGCTTAATCTTCGCATTTTCAACAATTGAATTTGCAACAATCGGAAATTCCCATTCCGCTCGCGTCGCGAGTTCCTCGTTCTGCGCGAATGAAACGAAGAATTGTTCACAGAGCATCCCTTCCACCAAGCGCTGCGATGCACAGCAAAACTAGAACATATAAAATGGAATTTCTCGCCGTCCGGAGATGAACCAGAGAGAATTCCGAGAAAGCGAACCTCGCTTCTCCAGGCCGATCCCGCGGCTTCGTTCCTGCCTCAGCTGGAGCACCCGAAATATACCAGTCCGAGAGGTAATCCGAAATTATTCCGGAATTATCCCGACCGTCCAACCTGATTCCGCCGCTTCTCGCCGACCAGAAAATTTCGGGATAATATCCAACTAGCTTCACCTGCTTTCATTCAAATTGCCATATGACTGTGAAATCGGAATATGGTGGTTTGAATTATAATATTCACTTGTAAAGCGAATAAACACTCAGCTTCGTTCAGTTTCTGGCTGGGAACATCGGAATAAACTGACTTGACTGATTAATATTTCGCGAGGCCCATCCTGATCATTTATATTCAAATTAATTTATGGCTGGTGTAAGGAGGGGATAACGGTCGGCCTTACCTTTTGGCGAAAGTTATATTTGATATTTTGCCGGCTGGTAACTATCGGCCTAATTGGGCTAGCTCGCCGCGAGGGTCGCAGGGTTCCAGCTATGCTGAAAAAGTATAGTAAAAAAAAAGGAGAGGGCGCCAGGTCCTCGACTCAGTTCTAATCCATGTGCCGGACCGTGCACAAGGTAAAGACAATTTCCAGCAGAACAAAGAAAAATAATCAAATCAACCACCAAAGAAAATATCACAGCTTTATTATTAAATGGTGGAAATGTACTATAGTGCAAATACAAACATAAATGTATAATAAATCAGGCAGGCGTTCAAATACACATACGTATCCATACGTTGTAACAATTATAAATTTCAATGTAAATATATATATCTAGATAAATTACAACAAATGCATGCAAAAAGAAGAAATGAAGTTTCGAGCCGAAAATAAATATTACCATGCAAATATTCGTAAAGCTAAATTTAGGCCGCGAATCGTTGGACGATACAAACACTCTAAAAAGAAACGAGAGTACGCAGGGCGTCGCGGAGACAATTAAAATAATTTAAATTGATTAAGCGCGAGTCGCGGAGCGAGTTTAAAATTTCGCGTATACTGGCTCAGAGCAATATAAGTCCACCTTGGCTAACGTTTTAACCCCGAAGGTTAGCCCTAAATGACGCTATATCTATATCCAAAATTTTCTAAAGGGCGGAATCAACGTGCGTTTGCGTGGCCACACATGAACGACGGTGTCCATATTAATAAAAAATCGGGAGTGTGCTCCCCTAGACTTTCTCGCAAATACCTTGAAGCAAACTGGTACTTTACTCGAATGGATACCGCTACCTGTTTAGGTAAAATGCCACTTCCGGTTAACCGATCATGCTGAAATGTAATATCTAGTAGTTTTTCTACATAAGAAATGTATGTACAAAATTTTGTTCAAATATCTCGAAGCAAACTGGTACTTTACTTGAATAGGTACCGCTACCTGTTTAGGTAAAGTGGCACTTCCGGTTAACCGATTTCGCTCAAAATTTGATAGGAATCTACAAATTTTGAATAATGACTATGTACATAATTTCAAGGGTCTAGCTTATTTCGTTTTTAAGTTATCGTGTTCACACACACACACACACACACACACATACACACACACAGACATAATTCGAAAAATGGTTTTTTCGGACTCTAGGAGGTCTAAAACGTCAAGATTCGTCAAAATCTCGAAGTCGATTTTTTTGACGAAAATGCATTAAGTGTACGTATGTATATTTACATGCTAAAGATAGCAAAGGCTTGGATTTGCCCCTTACTCGGTTAGCGGAGATCTGCAAATAATCACAATGCTCCCGTAGTGGGTTCACGAGACACTGCCACTGTAGGGTGCCTATCTTCACGCCGAACGTTTGACATGAAAATATTATTTACTGTTTTGTGATGAAAATAGCGAAGCTTTAAGGCGCCCGAACTTTGTTATGCAAGCGGGTGAGTAAAAGCGACGTCCAGATAGGACACTAGTGAAGCTCAAAGCCCTACAAGTTCTACTCTATAAATTTTTCAGATAACAGAGGTCAGTGGATTGGGAGACCCAAAGGCACAAACGGAGCAATACACAGGTAAACCTTATGACCTCAATTTAGCAAGTAGCAGAGGGTAACCGCATGTCATTGCGCGGCGGCCCTAACAAGAATAACACAATTACAAATATTACTAAACTAGCGATGCACGAAACCTACTATCGCACAATCCGTGCTGATGAAATCACACATGCCCGAAGTGCTAACGGCATGAAACAGTATGATTCAATTATAAGTTACAACAGGCGCAATGCATATTAACTACAATAACGTCTTGCCTGCAGGAAAGTTCACCAGAACCTAACCTCTCCGTTTGCTCCCCTGTGGTTGGGCGAAGCTAGCGAAGCAACGAGGACGACCGCAGCTGCGGGATGTAGTGCCAGCTATGGAGGCTGCAAAACGACTTGCAGGTGGGTGTAAAGCAGTTGCTCACTCTTCAGCGTTGCCCACAAGAGTTGCAACATTCACAGGCGATGCGACCATCTTAGGGGCCCAGTGCTTCGGACTGGATTGTAGCAGGGTGCAGTCGAACGGGGTAGGTCTACTCCAGACAGGAAGGATTTCAACCAGATAGGGAGTGTCTTAACTCCCACCGGAAATTGGCTAAAAACGCACAGAATCCAAATGTATTCCCGATTAAGAAGAAACTGGCCTAATCTTACCTCGAGCTGGGGTGGAGCCGAAAGAAGCGTGCTAAAGTCGGTTCCAGGAGATCCGCCAAAAGCGAAGGGACGCAAGTAAGTAGCTAATCAATTAATTACGAACGCCCACGATAACGCAGAAATGCTTCCAGATCCCTCAAACAATCTATTCGAAGAGGCGAGCCCTGCCAAAGGGCTATGAAGCACTTAGCTGCAGAGGAAAACCTACTAGCACGACAGTTTAGCTTGAAAAGAAAGCCGAAAAATTCAAAAACCCAGCCCACAGGTCATATGATAACAAAATTTGGGCCAGAAGATGCCAAAAAAAACCAGTCAGGCAAGTTTGACTGCAGGAAAAGATAACATTGCTCTAGCAACAAATGGAATAGTTAAAAATAATTGTATCACCGGTTGCCTAGCGGCCGTAACCAAATATTTGTAAAAATATAGCAAGAATAAACCTAATTTGCAAGATATGAGTAGTTAAACGAGGGGTTGCTTACGAAACTGCATGATAATTATAGGAGAGTAATTAAAAATAAGATATAGCCAATTATACCTAGTTTAAAGCATGCAAAAATTGACAAAAGCCAACCATAAATATTCAAGTTCAAAAATTCAGCTAGCAAGTTCAATACTACGGGGGACGCTCCAAAAGTATCGTAACACTGGGAAATCGGAATAAATTAATTTGAAACGTTTACTGATTTCGGAATTCGTCACGTTGAATTGGTTTACGTTAAACAAACCTGCTTAAATATCGCACACACCCGTGTATTGAAATGCGATAATTCAAATTCGTGCAAAGCCCTAAAACTCATACTAAGATTTAGTTAAATTTACGTACATTTGAGTACACTATTGCTAAATCTTCCTGAGTTTAGATTTGTGGGCCCTAAAAGCTGTCTCGCATTTCATGGGAAAATAGGCCGTTTCTAAAGACAGTAAAAAACCCGTACTTACCCTGTAGAAATATATTTTGTCCATAACCTTGACACGCGTACAAATCTAAATAAGATTGCCTGCAATTCGATCCGTACATTAAGTCAGGCTCTCATCCGGGTTTATCACAACGACATGCACGTGTGCAGATACCTTCATAAAGTAACGAACTCATGGCTTCAATCAATGCCCTTTTTAATTCAAACAAACTAAGATTATCCCGCGTATTTACATTAGTTCGAGCTGTCATTAATTCGTTTGTGTTCCAGTTCTGCCAACACCAACGCGAATCCCCCGCTCATTTCGACGACCGTCCGTAACGGAGATCTCTGCTATATGCCCATGAAGCTCAGGTGGTCTAACCCTCCAGGACCAACTCCAGGATCAGCATCGAATATAATATAGCTTGTACATAATTTCACAAATGATTTATTTTCTTTTATGATACAGTGTTGAATAAATTTATTTTTCGTTACTTGTCGTTCTTTAAATCAGTCCAAGTGTTAATAAATCGACCCTAGGCCCAATTAGAAGCTACCATTCATAAGGGCACAATTAGTTAATGCTACAGATTAATTTACAAAAATAAATATAACAAGATCCCGTTGCACTACCATACAATAACATATTATTTTAATATTTCGTGTTGTGTTTTATAGACCTAGTATTATTGAATAAGAAATATAAAATAGAGATTTCGAATATTTTTGGGGTTTTGTGTAGTTTACGTTTACAGCTGTAGATTTTCTGGTTTGAACTGCCTCCTAGACACACACCTTGGTTAATGGTACATTTTCACACTTCGGAAATCCCAAACTACTACTAGCTTTTAGGAATAATTTATTGTTATTGTTTTGTAAAAATTAAATTCTGAATATCAGGGATAAAAAGCCTGTTTTCAGAAACTTGTTTAAAAAGTGTAAAGTATATTTAAAACTGTTAATAGGTGGATTTAGCATAATAGCTATTTGTGCAACAAGTGCTAAAAGTGGACGTTTATGCACGAGACATGTTATGTGTCTCGTGCATAAAAACTTTTAGCACGAGTTTGCATACAATATTTTTTCTACGGCGTTAAATTTACTGTTATTAGTCCATAAATGTTTTTTTAACAAAGGTTTACATTTATGACAGTTATAATTTATGTCATAGTAAAGAGATGGCCGGTAGCTGTCAAAGTTAGTTATCAAAGGTAATTATAATAGTACACATCTGACTTTATTCATTACATAATGCTTTAATTATTTAAAAAACACGTTATCTCTAACAAAAGAAATAACTAGAATAACTTTATAACCTCACTTCCAGTTCAAAATTCTAAATTCCACACCAGCTGTTTACTTTTAGCACTTCACTTTTAACACGCTGATTTATAAAACGTCATTTTTAGTGAAACAAGCTAGCGCTAAAAGGCCTACTTTTAGTAGTGGTCGTAGAAAAAACTATTGATTAGAGATTCTGATTGACCGACTAGGAAATTTAAAAACTGCTGTGCGAAGCAAGCGCCTGCCTGTTTTTCATATAAACCAGTTAGATTCATATCATTTGTGCGATATATGGCCATATTTACGCGCACCGTAGATAAATATTAAGCATAAATTTTGCACACGTTGTATTCTACTGGAACTATCAGAATCTTGGCTAGGAAAAGATATTTCCGAACAATAAGAGAAATGAGAAAGTACTAATGATTCCCAGAACATTTTTTTAATTATTGATGTATCAGAATAATGTTTATGAAGATAGCAACTTTAAACTAATGTAAACTCTTTGTATACACTTATTAATGTTTTCTTTTCATGCTATTTTTGAGAGGTAGATTAATATTATTAATTGAAACTTGTACAATATTTTGGATATTAGACCGATCAGCATCCCTTCTAAATAGAAGTGAACAAGATTTATTAGGGTTAAGGATTAAAGCATGTTTCGATTACATCTCAACCAACCGATTCACGTAATCAGAATCAGACAATTGTTGCAAGGCTGCATGAAGTTGAGTATACAAAAATTAATGTATTTGTTTGTCGTTGGCGTACATATGGATTTTATTAAATTTCATATAATTCGGAAAATTTGATTTGTAGATAGTATATAGTAACGGGCTTAAGATCGAACCTTGTGGTAGTTCTTGAAGTATTTGCTGGAACGTAGATTTTATTTTCATTTATTAAAATAACTTCAGAGTAACGTTATTGCATTCGCTGTGAATCCAATATAGTGAAGTATAGAATACAGCAATTCATGGTTAATGGGGTGCGGGTTATTGCGTTGTTTTAGAAAATATTTGCATTTATTGTTAATTGTTAATAAATCACACGGACGTTAGTCTATGAATTGACACCCATGCCTATAAATAAATACACACTTGACATGCTTAATAAATATTATCTAATAAATAAACGATATAAATGAGCAACTAAACCAGTATGCTATTTATAGTCGTAAAAATCAAAAGGCAGAAAAGCATTTTTGTGATTTGATCCTATTCACTTTTAAATAATTTTATCATAAATGTATTATTGCATAATATTATTCAACTCTTTAATCACGTGGATTGATGTGAGTCAACATTCAGATCCATTATTACAACAGAGTGGTCGTTTCCTTATTACTTGGCGCGGTTGCACGACCTTGTTGAGAATTTAGTAATATCAAAAAGCTATTAATTATATGCTCTTTGGTAATATTGCTATTTTCCACTAGAGGCAAGCGAAGCCAGAGTCAAAACAAATGACTGTCATTTAATTTTTGACTTTTAATTATTAGAAAATCGTTCTGCTGTCGATTAAAATATCACGTGAAAATGCGACGCAGACCATACCGTAGAGCATGACACACTTCGAATTAACATAAGATTAAGTAGTAATAACTGTAAAGTCATATTTTGCGAATCAGATAGGTTTCTAAGAATTGTCCGGTTCGATTAGCAATTTACAAAATAATTTATTATTATATTAACAAAAATAGGCAACTGCGAGTAGATATGAGTAGGACCACGTGTTTAGACAAGTATATCACGCCGCTCCTATATTTCTTCAAGCCCCAACTGCATGAAAAAGGCTTGACGAAAAGGTCTTATTTCAAATACAATTCTACATTTATTTTCTTCACTGTTCAGCCTCAGTATTTGTAAATGGTAATTTCAAAGGTCCACTTTTTTTAGAATCTGCTATGGATGTAATACTCAACGCAGGTTGATTTTATACAGAGCCAATGAAAAATTAAAAACATGCTCTACAGCTTTGAATACTTTTTAAATTTACGCGAGAATTTAGCAAACTGTTCTTATCAAACTACTTTTTAGTGTTTTTTTAATGTCATACATTTTCACAAGCTTGATTTTATATACAGCAACGTTTAATCAGTACCTTTTCTGAGTATTTTACTTAGTTCTTTAAAACCGCAACCCTACAGTTTTCAACCCAAAGAACAATTTTAGAATAAGAGCTAAACAAAATTTACTTGTTACACTTTAAAATGCCTTTACTACAGGTACAAAGTCAATTCGGAAGAGACGAATAAGATATTTTTAATAGCTTGCTTCTGAATCGATTGATATAGCATGAAAATGGGTGTTAAGTTTCCTAACTCATAAAGAGACGTTCAAGGAGTGGTGAGGAAATTGAAGTATTAGTTGCTGCAATAACTCACATTGTCTTCATCTGTTTGGTGTTTGTAAAGACTAACACAATGTAACAATTGAAACGTTATACTAAGCATACAAAAATATAGGTAAAATAATAAACGGACAGCTAAAAGTGGCCCGTTACCAATATATTGTTACAGAGGGAAGATGACCTAACAGTGACGTCACGGTACTAGATGCCCTACATATTAAAAATGCACCTACCCTTCCCTTATGGAAAGAAGCTCAAAACTTGTGTATGTTAGGCGAACTCTCGCATAAAGACACGCATAGGAACAGTATCAGTTTCAATTGTAAATTCAAGGTGCCATAAATATTATATCTACGAGATAGGGTAGGTAATCAACATGCAGAAGGTACACAGTAAAGAAGTAACATATTGCAGTTTAACAATACCGGCATGAAGGCAAAACGCCTCTGCAGCTTGGAGCGGTGAAGTTTGAAGAGCCCCATCTCCCAAAGGGTTCACCTCGTGTTGTTGAACGGCTGTTGCTTGGCCTAGGATAAAACTGGACCACGAAGGTGATCTTAGCGGCGGTAACACCGGAACCTGCCTGGGACAAAGCTGGCACATGAAGAAGTTAATTCAACAGGAGTTGAGAAAACACCTCACGGCCAACGTATTCGAAATTAGGGCGATCCGACCAAAGTCGATTGTTGCAGTCCGACGAGAACTTAATTAACGACAACGAAACTCGTTTAAGCAGTACAGAAGTTATAAATATCAGGTGATAAACCGATACGCCTTAACAGCAAAAATATCTCTACTCACCCTATTGCGTCGCGTAAGAACTCAACACGAAGTCCGGAGCCGGCAACAAACACACATCCGGCCTGTTTGCCCTTTCCCAGCCTTCACGAAAAAGAAAATTACTAGCTCAATTCACGCCAGCCGGCGTGAGCCAAGCACGAAAACGCCAGGTAATCCCTGGCCGCGTTCATGGGAACATTTCATGCATCGCGCTGTCCAAGGTTGATGACGTAGTGCAGCCCGAGTGGTATTCGGCAGTTCCCAGGTCTCGAGTTTACGACAACCTGATGCAGGGCATGCTTGCAGTTTGAACGATAAGCGTTTGCTTGAAGCTGTGTATGAAAAATTTGCGACCTCAAAGGAATGCGCTTGATAGACAAGTAAATACGCCCATATGCCTAATTTCGGGTGGTTGGTCATACCTCTGAACCTCTGGCTCACAATTTTTGCGGAAACAAATGGTAGTGGTACTAAATGAAAAAAAAATAATTTTCCGCGTCGTTTAGTATAAAAACCTTATTGGATAATGTTAATTGTGCATAAAAATATGAATTTTAAAATTTAGATATTCCCCTCACTTATATTTTCAAAAATGTTTTAACCAAACAGAAGCTTGAAAATTTGAAACGTCAAATTGTGTGAACTAGCACCAATAGACAAAATAAGAAATAAATGTCAAAACAGCCTAGTTGGCAGGCTTTGTAAATGTACTAACATAACCTATCAACGCAGGCGACGGAATTTGCAGAATATATCTGAAAGTAGTAAGCTTCTATAACATAAAAGTAAACTAAACGCATTAGCATAATTAGAAAAAAATGCGCTTAGCTGCACTACACAATACTGTTGCTTATTCAATTTTGCTCTAAACTCATGAGGATGGCTTTATATACACTTTTATGTAAGGTAAGCACTAGCTGAATAGCGAATTTTCCTGGCGTAAATAAAAACAAACACTTTAGTAACAGCTTTTTAAAGTGATTGCTAAATTTCGGGTACAATTTTTGTTTACATTTCTCAACAGATGGTCAATCAAAGGCAATAAACAGAAAAGGACGCACTTACATCCGTTGAAAATGTTTATATACCCCCATGAGGGTTAAACGCCCTTTTTTGTTTAATTAAATTGTTTAAATAAAAACCCAATTCGCTTACATTACGTCAGGCTATCTGTCATTGGCCAAGCCGGTATAGGAAGACTGTTCGCCTGTTCTTTTAAAACAATGTAAATCAATCATTTTTGGCATGAACATGTTATAAAACGCACGAAACGCCTACAAAACGTGGTAATACATTACAAAATCGCAGGAAATTCACATATTAATTAATTTTACATTGAAATTTCTAAATTACGCTAAAAATTGATATGCGTACAGGTGGCTCCAGCTGTGACACGTTTTTGATTCAATTTTGACTCGAAACCTCCGTACGGTCGCTGAACAATTCACTTGCAGACCGCCACACTGCTGCCAAGTTAACGAACTCCAGCCTCCATCTCGTTGCTGTCCACATGGATCTGTCACTGAAGCTTCCAACTTGCCCCAATGACCTAATTCAGTTGAGATGACCCAGGTATGGCCGTTCAGGTAAATATGACCTCATTTTACAATTTCTGGCTTTCATATTGCTGTTGTTTTAGCAGGGGTGTTCATTTACACTGGCAACCAGAATACTGTTTTTTAATTGTAGCAGGAGTTATCAGCCCAATAGTTCTGATAGTGAACCTAAACCTTTTCAAACTGATGAGGACAGTGATTAGTCCTGACATTACTTATGACTTCTTCAATGAAGCAAGTACAAGTCAACAACAACTATTGGATGTATCGTTAGTAGCATCAGCTCATGGTATTTTTACTCAGTTACTTCATTGTTACTTCATAAGTGAAAATATCAAACATGATATTATTTTGGTTACTCCAAAAAGACCTAAAGAATGGAAAAGAACGAGAGCCAAAAATGCAAGACTAAAGGGAGAGGAATATACAACTTCCAAAAGAAAAAAGATTACAAAAAAGGAAATAAAACCTTATGAACACACATGCAGATACAACTGCAAAACAATTTCAGAGCAAAACCGGCTAATTATTTTTCATAAATATTATAAACTTGGTACTTACGACTTGCAGTCAAACTGTATTGCCTCATGTATTAAAAAAACTACCCCTAGCAGAATGAGAGCAGAAGCTGAATCAAGAAAACTGTATGTTACAAAGATATCGCTAATGCATGTAAGAGTATGCAAGCAGCTTTTCTTAAATACCTTATCTATAACGAAGCGAAAATTCACAACAGTATGCAATAAAATTTCCAAAGAAGGATTTGTGCAAACTGATCTACGTGGAAAACGCAAACCTTCAAATAAAATTGATGAAACCAGACGTAATGACGTTATTTCACACATTAAGAAGTTTCCGAGATATAAAAGTCATTATTCTAGATCTCAGAATAGTGCCAACAAATATCTGTCTCAAGATTTGAATATTAAAAAGATGTATGCTCTCTACTGCAACTGGTGTAAGTAAACAGACAAAGTACCTGTTAAGCAATCCTATTATAGGATGATTTTTTGTACGGAGTTTAACTTAAAATTTCATAAACCACATTCCGACACTTGTAACACATGCAACCGTTTAAATCATTTAATTAAAAATGGTGGTAACGATGAAGACATCCAAGAAACTAATATTGAACTCGAATTAAACCACAAAAAAGTAGAGAGTGTAACCACTTTTAAGAAAGCTGATGTAGATTACTGCAAAGAAAATCCACTCACAACACGTCTTATCTGTTTTGATTTGCAAAAAACACTAGCTACCCCACAACTAACAAGGTATTGTGGACCTACAATTTTTGTATATACGATCTCCTTTCTGGAATAGTACATTGTGTATCTAGAACGAAAAGCGTAACATTCCCAGACAACTGTGAATATTGTTGGGCAAGGCGCCTCGCCCTACAACACAGGAGTCTGGGAATGTTGTTTTTTATCCAAGATACATATACTATTTTTCCGCCAATCGATACGAGTAATTAAAAAAATTAGGAAATAGTACTTGAATATTCCCTGTCCAGGTAGGGAATACTAATCCTGTACAGTTTTATTGTAAATTACCTAGCAACCGCTGATGTAATAGAATGTTCAGCGTACATACATCAAACAAGTAAAGACACTCATGCCAAATGTTGAAACCTGTCTAGAGTGCCTGGGACAGTAACTCGAGGGTTATTTCTAAGCTTGACTATCAGATGGCAGCACAAAATTCTACCAATCAGAACCAGTTACTAGCTCTACTACCAATCATAATATGTGACCATGGATATATTAAGTAGAGGATACGTTCACTACATGTAAACGTACGTCAAATCTTAAAATAACATATCACGGAGTTTGGTACCTTCCCCCATTTCATTCTAACATGTATCAATTTATTTCTCTCTTCCTTTAGACGGATTTCACACAATGTTTCGTACGCTTAATTTTGAAGTTTTGAAATGAAAATGTCAGAAGTGTCATTCAATTTCACAGTTTATTTCTACCTTCAAAAATTTAACTTTAGCAATGAGAACGTGCATAATTTGTTCTATTCCTTGTAATTCTTCAAGTGAAGACGTATCTTTTCACCGGTGTGTTAAGTAGATGGTATGTTTAATAAAAACTTTCTTCAAAAAATTATTTCAGTTTTCCAAACGACAATTTTTTGAAGAATGAATGGATAACAACATGTAAAGTGGAAGAAAAAATCAAATTTTTAAAAGATCCCGTTGTTTGTTCAAAACATTTTCAAAATTCTGATTACGAAGAATGTAGAAAACCCTTTAAAATTTTTAAAAAATATTCAGTTCCTTCAAAATTCCTGACCTGTCCCACAACAGCCAAGTCCCCTAGTCCCAGTTTAGTAGACGATCATTGTAATACCAATTAATAAAGGTTTAGTGTATAATTTAAGTCTCATCGAGTGAGGTTATAAGGTGTTGAGTGTTGAGGTTATGTTTTCTAATTTGTCTTTATTTATACCATTACTTTTTTTTCTACATTTTGTAGCATTTTGAGACCAAAAAGATTATTTCTGGCACCATGTAGCGCATGTAAAATATATGTTAATTTTTATGAGGAAGACAGTGTTTACTTTACAATAATTTATGTAATACGAGTTAAATGTATTTTTTCAGAATTTCTCTCAATGGCGGGCCAAAGTACCTCTCTAAAGGATAGCGCTATACGTAATTCACGCACTGAGAGTGACAGAAATAGATGGTACGTCTTATTCTACTGTAGCAACGGCACGCCGTATCTTGTACTAATATATCCATGTATGTGACAAAGTAGTGGCGTCATCTGTCAGTAGTATCGGAAAGATCACGGGTGGTGTAGCTTGAACTAGAGTCCCTGTATATAGTTATATAAGAGTCGGGCAAACACAAATGTCAGCCGCCATTAGTGATCCAAAAATAAATGATGCGTTCAAGGCCGGAGTTGTTTTCCTTAGTATGTGTCACTTTGATGAATTTAATTACTTGTCAGTTTGACATTGTCAATAAATGGTAAACTTAGCGCATTTACGAAAACTACAATGGTAGGTATCTACCGTTTACCGATTGGTGGTCAGCTGATTTTGCAGTAGATAGATCGAATTGAGTAATTTACGAGCGGTTTTTTAGTGGTGGAGTAAAAATATAACCTCTAAAAACTTGTCTTGTCGTCGAATCGAACAATATTACGTACGTCATTTAATTGTCATTGCCATAGCCACCCTTCAAATTTCCATTTTAGATTACTGCGCATGCGCAGTGGATCGTAGCCAATCAAAAATTGAACCGCGTTTGCCCGACTCTTATCTTACTGTATACAGGGACTCTAGCTTGAACCAGCGTCCACGTTCGATCAGCAGAGTTAAGCAACGCTCTCTCTGGTCAGAACTTGGATGGGAGTTCCAGGGCTGCTTCTCCCGGCAACTCGTGATATGGCTGCCACGGAAAAAAGTTGGTCCCGGTTGTCATAATAACAGCATGACAGTCGTTAGTGGGGTTGGAAGTCCCCATAAAATGTACAGTGACGCCTATAATTGACCTAACGGCTGTTGGCGGAGTGCGGAATAATAATAAAAAAAAAGTACCCCCTGAGCAGCCGTTCAAGATCATCCAAATCGGTATTTTGACATTAAAGGAACCGACAGTGAGTGTCTCTACTTGTTTGATTTATGTACACTGGAATGTTTGACTTTGCTCAACAAAATTTTGTTAATAATGTGTCAGTTCTAGTACGATTGGCGGAAAAATTCTACAGCCGGGTCGTTGCCCCGGACATATGATTCATCCCCGAGCGTTTCAGAACATCTTGGAGCAGCTGGGCCGCTGCAGATATATGTGAGTCACCACGGTCGAATACTCGAGAGGCGACCTTGCAACCAGATGCAACGGGTGATTCACGCTTTCGGGAACACGCTCGAGGTCAACACATGCAAATGCCAGAATGTACGAGCGAAATCTGGAATGTTCTAGACGGAAATTATTCGGATATATAAATACGTGCCGCAGGAATAAGAGATCAGTTCTCATCAGACTCGAAGCGCGCGTGATATAAACGAACCGTGTGTATATAACCCTAGTGAAATAAATAACAAATAAGTATAACCATATAAATCCTTAATGTTTAAGTCGTGAATAAATAGCCATATAAATTAGTTGATGTTTAATCCAGCGCCTATAAATAAATAGTGTATCGTTGTTAGAAATAGTTCGTTAGTTTAAGTAATTTGTGTTCTGCCTTGATAATTCTTGTTATTGTAAATAGTCGTAATTAATCATGTAAATAAATGTTTAATACAAAAAGCGTCGTATAATTTTGTAAATAGCCCGAACGGTAAAACCGTAACAATACCATTAAAATAAATTTACTTGTGTTTAGTACATTCAAGCCCTGCCAGATGAAGTTGATCATCTAATCTGTCATTCCGACTCTCGTGGAGGCCAAAACAAAAATAAGAATGTAGCAAAACTGTTCATGTTTCTGGTTCAAAGCACAAAGCTTAAACAAATAGACCATAAATTCTTTGTACCGTGACACTCTTATATGGAGTGCGACAGGTCATTTGCCCTTATTGAAAAAAATATAAAGAATCCGCAAGTCTTCATACCTGATCATTGATTGGGTTGATATCATAAGAACGACAACCAAGAACTTCGAAGTCAAAAACATGACAGGAACAGACTTCATTTCATTTCAGTATTTACACGACGACCCAAAAAAAGATAGTGGAAAGTTTCTTCTAAGATGGCGTGACATCGTATGGTTTTTCTTATAGAAATGTGCGATTTTTGGCATTTTCCTGTAAAGCTACGGTAAACAACTTCGCCTTTCTTACTTCTGAAAACTGCTCAGTTCTGAAACAGGGAAGGCCAAGCCTTGCAATGGAAAAATTAACAGGTAAATTACTGTATATTACCAAAATAAAAATACCTTGCTTGAAATGGGTGAATTTAATGACACTGCTAGAGTTTATACCACCAGTTCATCATAACTTTGACAAAAACATGCTCCATGAAACCCAACTAATAAAAAAAAATGCAAAAAATCTAAAAAAGTTAGAACAGGAAAAAGAAGTAAAAGAGGAAGGAGACGAAAGTCGGGAAGACCATGATAGAAGTGAAATGATAGACTCTGATTACGACCAATAATAAATTTGTTTCAGTATATGTACTTATTTAACTGCAGATGCTACTTATTTTCATGTTTCTAATACAATAATAATATTATTATGTGAATTTATGTATGTAGTTTTCTTTTATGATTTTGTTGTTTGGCAGCAAAAGGGTTCAAGTGGCTTAAAAACAAAAATTTCTAAAAATTTCATTAACTGACAAAACTGATTATGATTCCTTCAACAACTGTGCAAAACATAATATAGGCACATGAAAACAGATTTAAAAAAAAAATTAAAAACTTTGAAGTCAATTTCCTTGATAAGTCGGGAGTACCGCAAGGATGTGTCTTGGGACCCACCCTGTACTTACTGTACATGGCAGATCTACCCACTTCAGAAAATACGCTAACAGCCACATTTGCAGACGACACTGCCATACTAACATCTCACGAAGACCCAGTGACTGCTTCACGAAACTTACAAATCTCCCTGAACAGAGTTCAAAACTGGATGCGAACTTCGCGCATCAAAGCTAATGAATCTAAGTCAACCCACGTTACTTTTACACTCCGACAGGAAAAATGCCCACCAGTGACACTAAATAATGCTCCTATTCCTCAAGCAGATGATGTAAAATACTTAGGCATGCATCTTGATCGAAGGTTGACTTGGAGAAAGCATATTTTTACCAAGTGTAAACAACTCGGCCTAAAGGTCACCAAACTCTACTGGCTACTTGGTCACAAATCCCAATTAACGTTATCTAACAAAGTCCTACTATATAAAACAGTAATAAAACCTATCTGGACATATGGACTACAACTCTGGGGTACTAACAGCAACTCTAATCTAGAGATCCTACAAAGGTTCCAATCGAAAACTCTACGAACCCCAGTGGACGCTCCATGGTACGTGAGAAACGAAGTAATCCATCGTGATCTTTGAGTGAACACTATTAAAGGTGAAGTGTCGTGCGCGAGTGCAAAATACCTCACTCGTCTTGAAACCCGTATCAATCCTCTCACAGTGAACCTCTTGAACAATAGCAACATTACTCACAGACTAAATAGAATTCGCACATGAGCCGCGCTCCAGTGTAGACGTGTTTTCTTGTAGTGCCGCTTAGTACATTTATAACAATAAAAGATGCCATTTACACGGGACCAGCTTGAAGATATCAACAGGATTATATCCGACACTACCGCCGCCCTGTGCAGTGATAAGAATTTCTTAAGTGCAATTGCTGCGGCTGTATCAGACACAGTGATTGAAAAATTAAATGAGAAATTCAAGGTCCAAGGTGACAAAATCGATTCATTGGCGAAGGAAATTAATGTGCTCAAATCTGAAAACGACATGCTGAAAAAAACTTGTACTAATTTAGAACAGTATACACGTAGAAATTCTGTGCGCGTTTTCGGACTCAAAGAAGAAACTAACGAAAATTGTGAAGAATTGGTTAAAGAACTGTTTAAAACAAAGCTCAATGTTGACATTAACAATTGCTACTTTAATCGCGTACATCGTGTGGGAGTACCTAACGCTGCAAAAAAACGAGCAATTATAGTGAGTTTCACCAGTTATAAATACCGACAGTTAGTGTTTTCAAAAAAGAAACTGCTAAGAAATACTGGTATAATAATCAGAGATCTTTCAAAGGAGCGTTTGGAACTACTGATTGAAGCACAAAAACGAGTTGGACGGAATAAAGCCTGGACCCGAGATGGTAGAGTGTTCGTTAGTGTAAATACTGTCATAAAACCTATAAGTTCAATTGGCGATTTACACAATCTTGAATAGCACGCTGGTACGGCTTTATCTTTCTGCCCACATTTTAGTTTAATTTCCTCGAAGCTCTATTTTCTGTTTTGAAAGTGTGAATAACTTCATATGTTGTTATATATATAGACCCAGCACTCCATCAGCGGAGTATAGGTCGCTCGTTGCAGTGAGCTCTTCTGATCCGGTATGCGCGGGGGATCAGTCCGCTTGTTCCTTGCTTTGTTCGTCTTCTACAGATTGTTGTGTGACTATGCCTTCTTTGTTATTTTGCTCCATTTCATTCTATTTTTTATTAATTCTCTCCAGTTCGTTATCCTCATGTCTTGTATATCTCTCGTTACTTGGTCTTGCCACCTGATTTTTGGTCTTCCCCTTGGTCGATTTTCCATAGGTCTCCAGTTCAATATTTTTCTTATTAGTTCATCTTGTTCTCTTCTTTGGATATGTCCGAACCACCGTAGTCGTTGTGCCTTAATAAATCTAACTATGTCTTCCCCTTCCAGTAGGTTTCTCACTTCAAAGTTCATAAGTTGTCTGGCTTCTCCATCCGGCGTCTCCACTGGTCCATATATCCGTCTTATAATTTTCCTTTCTAATATTCTCATCTTTTCTTCATCTTTCCTGTGTAGGCACATTGTTTCTGCGGAGTAGGTTATGACTGGTCTGATCGCTGTTTTATATATTTTTAACTTTGTTATGTTGTTATGCAGATAAATTGATTACTTTTTTTGTTTATGAAGGACGTAATGCTGCATACTTCTATTTTTGTTTGTCAAAACTTGGCATTTAATATACATATAAGATTACCCAGTGCCTTCTATCGGAGTGCAGCAAATATGTGCTGCTTTTTGACTTTGGCATGTAGAATAAACATTTGGCGATAAAATTTTCGTTGGAACTGCATTTATTTTTCTACACGTCTTTTAAAATAAAAATAGTATTTAATTTGGCCCGGTTACGCATATTAATGAATTAAATGTTAAATAGTTGGCGTGTAAAATTCTCCAAATAGTTTATATCTGGTCTATTGTTTTTGTTTGTTGTAAATAATAATTAATAATATTGTTCAACTTTTTATTCTGTTAGATAGATAATTATTTGGTTTCGTAAAAAAGCAAAATTTTAGTAAATTTCTTGTTTTTGTTTGTAATGTGGCATTATTTTATTTTATTTCGTTAATTAATTTTGTATCTTTGGGAATGGCACCACAATGAAGATACTAATGTAGTCAGCTGCAGTAGCTGCTCATGTTAAATACTTTAAAATGCGCCCACCTAAACGTACGTTCTATCTTAAATAATTTCGATAACTTTAAGCAGCAGGTGTTGTCTTGCCAATACGATTTGGTCGCTTTTACCGAAACTTGGTTGACCGCAGATATTTCGACCAGTGCGATATGTATTGATGGTTATAACGTTGTGCGTAGAGATAGAGTGACACGCGGAGGCGGTGTTGCTTTTTATATTAAGTCACCCTTTTCTTTTCCATTTTAGAGAGTACTTCTGATATTGAACAACTTTGGATACAAATGACATTTCAAAAATGTAAATATGCATTTGGAGTTGTGTACAACCCGCACAGAATATTTTATATGGAATTTGTAAACACTTTGGAAACTACATTATCAATGATTTTATCGGCGAATAAAGAAACATTTTTCTTTGGTGACATGGCAGATACGGAAAGCTGTTCTACTTTGCATATGGTTGATTTTCTCGAGAGCCTTGGTTTGAAACAGGTAATTAGCAAACCTACCCGTATTACACAATCATCGTTTTCTCTAATTGACTTAATAATCGTTTCAAACAGGAAGCTTGTTTCCAACATTGGCGTGTGAAGTATGTAGGAAATATCTGATCACCACTTAATATAATGTTCAATAAATGTGCCACATGTAGTTCCTGTATCAGTTATACGAACATACAGAGATTTTAAAAATTTCGATTATTCTCAATTCGATGCCGATTTACGCTCAATACCGTGGAATAACGTTTATAGCATTAATGATATAGATGGTAAAGTTAAGTCTTTTGTTGACAGCCTAAATACGCTTCTTAATATCCATGCACCAATTATTTCTTCCAGAGTTACCAAACCTCACGCTCCTTGGTTAACAAATAATATTAAAAATATGACAAGTACACGTGATAAGGCTCTCAGTCGATTCAAGAAAAGTAAGAACCCAGAACACTGGAAATATTACAAACAACTTAGAAATCATACGAATAACGCAATAAAACGGGAAAAGAAAGCATATTATAATTGCAAATTTAGAGCTGATTCTGCTTCACTCTGGATTGACTTTAAAAATATGAATATTTCTAATAAACAGCATAAACACAAATTTCCTCCTCAACTATCCGATTGCGGCCAACTAAATGATTTTAATAGCATACCTAAGGTAAACATTGATGGTCAGGTAATAGATTTTTATTTAAATAAAACAAAAGCACATATCTCAGATGTCTTCAACTTTATGCCTACGAACGAAATTGAGGTGTTGAAAACAATTTCATCAATCAAGACTAAAGCTATCGGAGTGGATGGTTTGAGTATTTCCATTATTAAATTTTGTAGTCCGTTTTTGATTCCAATAATTACGCATTTAATGAATTATTGTCTAACTAATTCCGTATTTCCCAAGTGTTGGAAACAAGCTCTTGTCAAACCTTTACCCAAAGTCACATCACCAACTGAATTTAAAGAATTAAGGCCAATAAGTATTCTTCCCATTTTGTCAAAAGTTGTAGAAAAAATAATGGAGCGACAACTACGACAACATATTGAGCGGTTTAAGGTATTGCCTGATGTACGGTTAGGTTTTCTGAAAGGATACAGTTGCAGTACGGCATTACTAAAAATTACTAACGATATAATTCTAGCTACTGATGAAGGTAAGCTAACAGTGCTTGTTCTGCTTGATTATTCTAAGGCTTTTGACACTATCAACCACGATGTATTACTTTAAATTTTTCATTATATTGGCTTAAGTATATATATATATTGTCAAAAACCCTTTCTACCAAATAAATTGGTGTAAGGTAAATTATAGTTACAGTTCTTGGTGACTATAGCATAACAATAATAAAAGTAGTAATGCAAACATAACATAATTCATGGTAACATAATATAAAATTTACATAACTTAGTTCAATTGCTGTACAGAAATTCACTCCACAGTTTTTTGTCTCGGGTGAGTCTTTTTGCCACTTGGAGTGTAATTCCTCTCTGTTCTAGTATTGTGTTTATTGTTTGATCCCATGTTGTTTTTGGTCGTCCTCTGTTGCGCTTGGGTATTATTCTTGTTTCCCACACTTTTCTTACTTGTCGATCTTCATTTAGACGATTGATATGTCCAAACCATTTTAATTGATTCTGTTCAATGATTTTTAGTACTGATTCTACTCCTAGTTCTTGTCGGATGTCTTGGTTTTTTATCCTATCAGCTCTCGTAACACCTTTTACTTTGCGTAGGAATTTCATTTCCATAGATTGTACACGACTTTTCAATTTTTTAGTTAGCACCCATGATTCCGAGCCCTATATGAGTATAGGCCTGTAAATTGACTTGAAAACTTTAGTTTTTGTTTTGGTCGATATTTCTTTTTTCCCTATGAAGCTACTGCTTAATGTATGATACAAATTTGCTGCGGCATTTATTCTTACATTTATCTCTACCTCTCTGTTCCCTGTTGATTCCAGTGTGCATCCCAGGTACCTGAAAGCATTTACTTGTTCAATTTTATGTCCATTTAGCTCTAAATGTGTCTCCCTAGTTATATTTGAGATCACCATAATTTTGCTTTTTTCTATATTTATTTTCATATTCTTATTTCCCAGGCAGTTTTTGAATATGTCTAAATTATATTGCAGTTCTTCTTCGGTGTTAGCAAAAATTGCAAGGTCATCAGCAAAAGCGCATTCAGCTATTCGCACTTTTTCCATATTTCTATATCCGATGTATAGCTTTTTAGATGATTTGTTAGCTTCCTTCAGAATGCTGTCCATTACTAGTGTGAACAGGAGTGGACTTAGAACGCTGCCTTGTCTAAGTCCTAAGTCACTGGTGAATTCTTGTGATTCTAAGCCGTGTATCCTGACACAGTTTCGATTTAATTTATATAAACTTTTTACAGCTCCTATAAGGTTTCTTCCTATCTCTCTATCTTCTAATTCTTTCCAGATGTCCTTTCTCGTTACCCGATCGAAAGCTTTCTCCAGGTCCAAATTGGCAATATACACTTCTCTATTTTGCTCCCGCATTTTGTCCATTAATTGTTTTATCGTAAAGACATGGTCTTGAGTGCTGTACCCCTTCCTAAAACCACTTTGTGAGTTCATAAGGCCTTGTTCTGTTTTTTCCATTAGCTTTTTTCCTAGTACCCTTTCGTAGACTTTAGCTACCACACTTAACAATGTAATGCCCCTATAATTTTGGCACTCTTTATTATTACCTTTCTTGTAAAAAGGCACTATAACTCCCACTTCCCAATCTTTTGGTATTGTTTTTGTATCCCAGACCTCATTGAACAGTTTAGTCAGTAATTTGATTCCACTAACCCCCATAGCTTTTAGCATTTCAGGCTTTATGTTATCCTGTCCGGCTGCTTTACCATTTTTTATTTTATTTATGGCTTCGATCACCTCACTCTCTGTTATTTTTTCTTTGTCTCCACCTGGCGTTTCCGAAGTTGTGTCACTATCTTCTTCATTTATTTGATTTGTCAGGGCACAGCAAGTTTTAAAAATACTCTTCCCACCTTTTTATTACATCCAGGGACGGATGGGCTGGGATTCACCTGCCCGGGAAATGGCCCCAGACCGGCCCAAGGTATATATGGGCAAAATCTATTTTTATATCAGCCGGAAAAGTTTAATAGTTTTGAAATGATTAGAACAATACACAGAACATTTTGAAAACTTATGTTTATTTGTATGTAACTGGACATAGATGAAATGGGTAGTAATAGAAAACGAGTGAAAAAATATGATATACGTTGTATGCTGAAAGTATTTTAAATCTGAACAATATTAATATAAAACATAATTTTTCCCTTTCATGGCTTTTATAATGAGGTTCAGTTTATGAAACTTTATAATAATTGTTTACTTATAATTTGCTTAGTATAGTATCAACAGTAACATGGTTATTGTTATCGTTATTAGAGTAATTATGAGGAATGGATAATTATGAATTAATCACTTAAAAATTGCATAAATTCGCCCAAACAATTGACTTCGCGCATTCTTGATAAAATATTAAATTAATAAATAAGGGCCTTTTTTAGCAATGTGCTTGTATTTGCTAAGGAGTTAATCACATCTTCATTGTCAATGCTTATTAAAATGAATTTTTCGACGTTCATAATCATAAAGGACTCGTTAGATAGCCGGTTTCTCAGTAGAGTCTTAATACATTTTAAAATGGAAAATGACCTTTCACAGGACACCTGTGATATGGAGAATGTTAAAAGACATCGATAAACTAAAGAAAGCACAGAGTAAGCGCATTGGAACATGTTACATTTTAACAGGATGAGGTAACAGCATATGGAACAATTTTGGCAGCTGTTACAAGTTGTAGTAGCTTCTAGAGCGGATATGCAATCTTCTTGAGTGGATATTTCATCATCTTCTTCATTACAGTTAACAAAATCCTAATTAATTTGATACGATTCTTCCACGGATAGCGTTAATTTGCTCCAATTATTTGCAAAACTAATTAATTCCTCTTTTATCTGATTGGGAGTAGCATGTGGATTGAATTTCAACATTTTCTTAGATAAAAATTCCAAGCAATTTTCGGGTAATTTTTTACTTTTCCTAATTTCGTTAAAATATTCTGGATCAATAACTTGCAAGTCTCTACATAAATCCATGTTTTTGGAGAATCGTCTCTCCATCGATGAAACCACTGTATCCATTAATACGTTATATGTTGCTACTCGGAATCTTTTTTTTTCAGTGATTGGAGAGTCATCCTTAAAAGTTTCAACAAAAAGCTTCGTAACGATCCTTCGATGAACACTGGAAAATTCCGTTTCAATGTCAGCATCGGTTATATGACATCTTTCATCGAAATTGTGGCATGCCCACGTAATAAATATTTGAGTCGAGTTTTCGATGCTGGCCATATCTCTCTGAATTGGGCGAAGGTCCTGAATCGCTATTTGAACCATACCATTGCACTTAATTAAATCAAGACCCTTTGTTTGCAAGTACCTAGACAATGGACCAGTTATCGAAAAAATTTAAAAATATCTAGGCGAGTAATACATTTCCGTATTTTAACAACTTTTGTTTGTAATTTTCAGCTAGAGCTCTGGTATCAGAATTAATTTTCAGGTTGGTTTGAACTGCATGCAAAGCGTCTATAACATCAATATACACAGCTTTATCGGCATTATCATATTCACCAAAAACTTTTTTAGGAGCCGATTCCTTGGCCCACCAACGTGTTTCTCCTATTGTTTGTAAAGTTCTATGTTTGGAATATTTTATAGTAAAAATCAAACTTGCATCCTTTGATGGGATTCTTAAAAATTACAGTAATCGCATTTAACAGACTAAACAAAGATGCGGCTTTTACGTTAACCTTCATTAGGTCAGTAAGCACTAGATTAAGTATACTTTATTTATTTATTTATTTATTTTGTACTCAGCCAACAGCCGTTAGGCTAATTATAGGCGTCGCTCTACATTTATGGGTACTTCAAACCCCACTAACGACTGTCATGATGCTATTATGACATCTGGGACCAACTATTTCCGTTGCAGCCGCACCACGAGGCGCCGAGAGAGGCAGCCGTGGAATTCCCACCCAAGTTCTGACCAGAAAGAGCGTTGCTTAACTCTACTGATCGAACGTGGACGCTTTTTCAAGCTACACCATCCGGGACCCTGTGACTGTAACACCATAATATATGAACATGATTTGGGTTATCTTTCAACATCTTTGCTGAAAAACCATTATACTCGCCTTGCATTTTTGCGATTTTGATAAGCGACGCCCACCGAACTCCGCAACCAAAAGGGGAAGCCCCGTGATACAGTACACCGGTTTGAATAGTTTGGCTAAGGTCTCACCTCTCTGATTTAGTCAATCCAAAAGGTTGTTAACCGGCAATAGAAGTACAATTATATTTAATTTTCCGATAAATCCAGATTTTCAAAAATAGTCGCATATACTTAATTGTCTAAAGTAAACGGAAATTATATAAATGAAACAAAAAGTTTCAGTCACATTTTATAAAAACCGCAGCCCAAATTGGACCAATTGGACCGGCCTTTCGGGAAACGTCCCGAGCTCCCGATGGTCCCATCCGTGCCTGATTACATCTGATTCCTCTGTTAGCGGTTGTCCATTTTTATCATTTATTGTAATGCTTTTGTGCTGTTTGCCTAATCTTAATGTCTT
The DNA here is from genome assembly GCA_940337035.1 of Agriotes lineatus. NCBI lineage: Eukaryota > Metazoa > Arthropoda > Insecta > Coleoptera > Elateridae > Agriotes > Agriotes lineatus. Next base: position 94,305,874 of record OW679199.1, read on the forward strand.
CAGTGTCTTATAGAATAGTTTTTGGTTTTCTTTGCTCCTCTCTTCCATTTGGTTTCCGAAGTTTTCCCAAGCCGTTTGTTTTGCTAGCTTTATTAGGTGTTTAACTATTTTTCTTTTTTCCTTATACTCGTTGTATGATTCTGTGGTTTTCTTATGTAGATATTTCTTCCATTTTTCTTTCTTTAGCTTAACTTGTTTTGGTACCACACGTTGTGCGTACAGAATTCAGTAACGTATCTTTAAACATATTCCATAATTGTTCTACATCTGAAATTTGAATTTTATTTTTGATTTTTCTTGTCTCGCACTCCATTTGCTTTCTAAACATTTCTGCGGTCTGTTCATCTTTTAGTTTGTATGTTCTTATTGTTTGGTACTTCCTTGTCTTAGTCTGTTCTCTCTTATTGTTGTTCGTCTCTTGCACATTGCTCTGCTGTTTTATCTTTCCCACTACTAAATAGTGATTGCTGTAGATTTCAGAGCCGCGATACACTCTTACGCCTTTTATTCTGTTTCGGTTTGATTTTTCTACTAAAATGTAGTCAATAATTGATTTTTCTTCTCTGCTCTTTACCTCCCTTGTGTACTTATGAATGTCTTTATGTTCAAAAAATGTATTGCATACCAAAAGCTGGTTTTCGATGCAGAATTGAATTAGCCTTTCCCCATTATTGTTCTTTGTTTCTTCCTCCTGCATACCAATGACACCTTGTGATAACTGATTTCCTTTTCCCACTCTTCCATTTAAATCGCCTATAATAAATAGTTCCCCAGAGCTAGTTTCTAGTGTTGTTGCTAGTTCAAGCCAAAATTTTTCCTAAAATCAGCCTTATCGTTGTCGTTGGGTCCGTAGGCTATAATAATTGTTAGCTTTGTTTCATGTTCTGTAAATTATAATTTCAGTATCCTTTCATTGATGTGAGTTGTATTCCTCAGCCTCATAGCCCATTCCTTATTTAATAAACATCCGACGCCTGCTTCTGCTCTGTCTTGTTTAGGGACCCCTCCATATATCAGTAAATTGTCTCCTTGTAATTTTACTTCTCCTTGTCCTTTATTTTTTGTTTCGATTATTGCTAAAATATCTAATTTAGACGTCATAAATTCCTCGTTTAATTCATTTTCTTTCCCATTCAGCCCCCTAATGTTCCAAGTTGCTAACTTCCAATAATTTCTTCGGTTCCCATATTTGTTTTGTATATTATTTGTTTCTATACTATCTTTGCTCATTGAGTTTATATTGGTTCTTTTATCCATAATCCTTTTCTTTGCTATTTTTGTCGTACTGGTTCCGTCCTTTGCGTATTTGATTAGTTTTTTGAGTCCCTATCGTCCATCTTCTTCAGACTCCCACCTTCTTCATCTACCCATTTATATGTGGTGCCATTTATTTCTATTTTTCTGTATCCCACTTTGATTTTCTTGCCTTTTCCTTTTTCTTCTCTGCCTACCTTCCTGATCGCTGCTTGTATTTTTTGCTCTTCCTTTGTTAAATCACAATCTATGAAAACTTCGTTGTTTCCTAGCTTGCTTTTTTGTTTTAGTATCTTTAAAATCTGGTCAAAGCTTTTTAGTTTCACCACGGTCACCTTTGCTTCCTGTCTCCCCACCTTAAATGCCTCTTCTATGTCTGCTGTTACATCTATCTCTTGTCGGAAGAATTCTTTAACTTCTTGCTTGATATTGTCATTTTTAAAATCTTTTCCTTTGATTACTATATTATTTCTTCTATTCTCTTTCTCCTGGTTCTCTAGCTTGCTCTCGAGGTTACTGATTCTTTTCTCCATCTCTTCTTTTTCGTTTTTCCAGTTTTTGGCCTTTTCCTCCCACTCTGCTTTAACTTTCTTTAGCTCTTCCTTCACTTCTACAAAATCTTCCTTCATATCTGTTATTTTTAGTTCGAATTCCTTCTTTATCTCCTCTTTTACCTCGTCCAGTTTTTTGAGTATTGCTTTCATCTCTTCTATTTCTTCACCGTTCGTCTGAACTTTTCTTTTTATCTCCTCTCTGTTACTCTGCCTTGGTAGGCTTCTAGATAACTTCGCACTTTTGGAGAATGCTTTTATTTGTTCCTGTTCCCACTTTTCAAAAGTTTCTGGGTCCTCTCCTTCTCTTTGCCGTTTTCTTAATTCTTTTGCACTGCTCACACTGTTGGCACTGTTTCTCGTATCTCCGTTGACCTCTGTCTTATACATAAGGTACTCACGTATTACTCGCGGAGAGCCTTTCCCTTTCGCACCCACGCCACTGCTTTATGTCCTTGGGCTGCACGATGCACCAATCCGGCCGCGTCTGCCTTTACGCGCGAGCTTCGTTATCGCGGTCGTTTACGCTTCGGCCGAGGGGGTTTTACGCTAATTTGGCCCGTATTTTATCTTCCAATGGACTTTCAATTCAGGATTTTCGGTTCTATATTGCTTAGCTTCCTCGCGGATTATTGTATCACTGTGACGCTGCACTTATCTTTACTCGTCACGCACTTTATCGCTTTATTTTCGCCTTTGTAACTCGCAAAATCGCATTAAATTACCGCACTGTTGGTGGAGCCTAAGTGTAGGTTGTCACATAAACATCAACCACGATGCATTACTTTAAATTTTTCATTATATTGGCTTAAGTAAACAGGCTATTACTTTGTTAGCAGCTTATCTCTCAGACCGCTGTCAGGCTGTTAGTCTTAATGATAAGCAATCCAAATTTTGTAAAATTTCTTCTGGAGTACTGCAGGGGTCTATTCTGGGACCACTTTTTTTCACAATTTATACTTCGTTATTCCCCTCAGTTTTGCAATCGAGTACATCCCACTTTTATGCAGACGACTCGCAAATTTATAAATCTTTCAAACCCGACGAAATTGTAGAGTCTTGTGAAGCTATAAATTTAGATCTTGAGAACCTGGCAAACATTTCTGAGCAACATGCCTTACAATTAAATCCAAATAAATCAGCTGTTTTAATATTTGGCAAAAAAAATGACAGACAAAAACTTTCAAATTTAGTAAATATTAGGATACAAAATAAAACTCGACCATTAGTTGATTCTGCTAAAAATCGGGGTTTAACACTTGACAGCAGCCTGCGTTTTAAACAGCATGTGTCTAGGTGCTTGCAGAGTGCATACTGTAACCTTCGGCTTATTTTTCAAAACCAACATGTTCTAAATAAACAAATTAAAGTTATGCTGTGCAATAGCCTAGTTTTGTCTAAATTTGATTTGTGTGATTCAGTTTATGGCCCTTGCTTAGATCATCAAGATAAATCCAGAATACAAAAGCTGCAACATTTTTGTTTACGGTTAATATTTGGGATAAGAAAGTACGAAAGAATATCACATAAACTAAAGGAAGTGAGTTGGCTTGACATGAGTAGCAGGCGTTTTTTGCACTCCGCTTGTCTCTGTCACAAAATTATAATCTCAGAATGTCCACCTTATCTCTACAATACAATTACATATCGTACTGATGTACATAATTTAAATTTAAGGTTCAGGGTAAATTGAGTATACCATTGTTGTCCAGTGAGCAAGCTAAACGGTGCTTCTCCTATTCGATTGCAAAAATTTACAATGCTTTGCCCCTGGATATTAAAACTTTAACACCAACCAGGTTTCGGTGCCAGCTTAAGAAATTACTTTTAAATTGTACGTTGCGTGCTATCTCGTAGTATCTAATGTTGTATGTATATTTTTCCCTCAACTTAAAATGTTTTATTTTAATTGAAATCTAGGTTTTTTTTTACATATGGTCTCATGTGCGGTACATAGGGCTTAGGTTTAAGTTTTTTTTTCTGCGGGGTTAGGTGGAAGAACGGCCCAGCTATATTTGGTAGCTGTGCTGAATCTCGCCTCACGCAAACAAAATAATATTGTGTTGTTTTTATGATTATCAATCAAGGCGATTTATTATTATTATTATTATTATCATCCTCTAGATTTAGTAGATCGTTTTTAAATTTTGAAACATTTGTGTATATAAGTGTACATTTCACTTTATGTCTGCATAAAGGAACATTTCATTGGAAAAGTATCCTCCATGCCAATTTGTAATCACATCATTTACCTATTGCTAGATTGAGCAGATTGTAAATTTAATTTAAAAAAAAAAAATCCCACTTCTGTTTTTGCACTTACACGCTTTTGCTTTTCACCCCTTCAATTATGCTTTGTAATTTGCAAAATGTTCCTTTCACATTGTACTTTTACTTGCGAAATTAATGTGTTTGACTTAAAAGGCTTTAAAATAATTTGTGCCCTGGCAAAAACATGACAATCAGAAGAATTTATAATAAAGAAGGGAGTGAAACAAGGAGATAGTGTAAGACCTTTACTATTTGAGGCGTATAGATGCACAGTGCGACATGTCCAAATGAACGAATTTTGAGAAAAACACGAAAAACTATAATGATGCTAAATTTGTGAGACAACGCTGCAATTTTTTTTACGCTACTTGCAAACGTATTTAGGATACCTAGTGCAAAATTTGAAAAATTTATAATCTATAGTTTTTGAGAAAAACAAAAAACAATTTTGGACATGTCGCATTTTGCTCCTAAGTAGTAACCTTTTAATTTTTTTATACACTTTATTGCACTAGTTTATAAAAAAAAAAACTTGAATTATAAAGGAATTTATTATACCGTTGCTAATTCTAAAGATAAACAAAATTAATAATTAAAAATGTTAATAATTCAAAAATTCAAATTTGCGCCAGCTTCTTCAACTTCCTCTTGACTTGTTCCTGCTTGTGTAACATCTAAACTATAGTTATTACTGTTATTCTCTTCAAACAGTTTTGTAAAATAACACGGTGATTCTTCTTGATCCCATTTGGAACCATAATGAGACGTCAGTAGACCTGTTATGCTTTTTATTTTATCTGGTTTTAATGGCACTCCGACTCCTAGTTCTTAAAGGCGCATTAACTTAGTGTTTTTAACTTTCTTAGAAATCTCTTTACTTTCCCCAATAACTTTGTTTAATATCTGCATTAAACGAATTAGCTTCCATTGTTGTTAGTCACTTCACTACCTGCTTGAATAGCAGCAATGCATAATATGCATAACATAGCATAAGTGTTCTATCACGTAAGGATGACCATGTGATCTGATTTTGACATCTTATTGGCTCACGTGGACATGTTGCACTTTGCACAAAAATTGTCAATGGACTTGTCGCACTTTGCATTTGAAGCCACTTTTTAAAAGCGAATTGTCGTTTTCTATGTCGGATTTTGCAGCTGAAATACATTTTAACAGATGCATGCTTTAATGTAGAATCCAGTGATGTGCTTAACTCATTTTCGTAAAATTTGTGACATGTCGCACTTTGCATCTATACGCCTCATTTATAATGGTGGACAGAATCTAAAAAAAACAAGAACAAAAACAACAATAGGATACAAGAACTTGAGACCTGTAAGGCTAGACTGCCTAATGTACCCAGACGATATTGTACTCATCTCAGATACCTACACAAAATAAAATGCAGAAACTAGATGAAAATGGAAATAAATATAGCAGAAAGTAAGTGCATGATAATCAACAAACAAAATAACGATATGTTTTATTGGACTTTTTCCACTGTCTCGAGTGTTTATCACACAATGTTTCGGGAGTTTCTGATCTATTCCCATCCTCAAATGAATGAACCCCTGGTTAGTCCTGAGGACTGTTTTCTTGTACAGCAAAATAAATTGTATTTATTAAAAATATCGGTTTAATTGGAGTACGTATATCTTCCTGAAATTTTGTATAGGGCCATAATTTCTCATTCTGTACAACTTTTCTTGGTAAAATTTTGCCGTATCATGAATAAAAACGGGAGTTTACATGAAAAGAAAATAGTTTTCGCCTCACTGTCAAGGCCGCCTTGTTTTTTCAAAAACTCAAAATATTCTTAAAATTCTCTTCAGACCAAGCAGGACCTAATCCTTCTTCTTCTTCTTCTTTCACGGCTCCTTCTGTCCTCTCAGTCGGATTGGGAGTTCCGGTCCTCTTTTACCCATTTCATCCATGCTTTCCTATCTCTTGCTAAAATTTTCATCTCTGCTTTGGTTTTTCCCTTTGATCTCCCTATTTCCTCTATCTGATCCATCCATCTTCTACGTGGTCTCCCTCTTCTGCCTCTGATCGGTTTTCCCATTTTCATTATCTTTTTTGTTAGTCCCGCTCTGTTCATTCTTGCGATATGCCCGTACCAATTCAGCTGCTTTTCATTAAATTTTTCTAGTATTGGTGGTTGTTGTAAAGCTTCCCTAATGTACTCATTTCTGGCGTGGTCCCATTTCGTTAGCCCTATGATCTTCCTCAGGGGTTTCATTTCCATCGCATTTATCTTACTTTCATGTTTTTTCTGCCAGGTCCAGTTCTCTGCAACATATGTAATTATGGGTACAGTTATTGTGTTGTGGATTTTTAGTTTCACTTCTGTTTCTATTTGCTTGTGGCCTAACATTGTATTATTCAGCGTGTAATATAGTCTCGTAGATTTGTTTGCTCTGTTAGCTAATTCTGCGTCAATTTTTCCATCATTTGTTAGGATTGACCCTAGGTATTCAAAAGTTGTTACCCTTTCTAGTGCTGCGTTTTTGCATATGATCTCCCTGTTAATGTTTTCTCCCTTTTCGTTTATAATCATCACTTTTGTCTTGTTTGAGTTAATTTGCATCTTCATATTTTCAATTTCTCTAATCCAGTTGTCTAATAGGTCCTGCATTTTTCATCTGGAGTCAGCAATTAATACCACGTCGTCCGCGTACATCAGACTGCTTATTGATATGAGATTTAGGTTATTAAATCCTATCACGGTGTTTAGTTCTGCTTTAGTCTTGATTTGTTTTAATATTTTGTCCATTATAATCACAAATAGCAGTGGGCTTAGACTGTCCCCTTGTTTAATTCCTCTTTTTATTTTGAACTCTTCTGACCGATGACCTGCTATTTGCACTTTGCCTTTCACTGTGCTGATCGTGTTTCTAATTATTCGGATAAGTTGTCTTGGCACTTCTAACTCGGCTAGAGCACTCCATAGGGCTTGTCTGTTTACCGTATCAAATGCAGCTCTTAGGTCAATAAAGGTTATGTGCAGTTCTTTCCCTTCTTCTATTGTGTTTTGTATTAAGGTTCTTAGGATGTATATATTTTCGTTCGTTTGTCTTCCCGGTCTAAAAGCTGTTTGCTCCTCTTCTAGCTTGGGTTCTATGTAAGCTCTTAATCTTTTCTCCAAGATTCTTGTAAATAGTTTGTGAGTAGTTTGGGCTAGGCAGATGGCTCTGTAATTCTCGCATTTCGCTGTTTCTTCTTTTTTATGTATCGGCAAGATTAGATTGGTTTCCCAATCTCTAGGGATTCTAACTGTTTCCACACTTCGTTCAATAATTCCCATAACCATTGCTTTCCTTCGTCTCCTAGCCATTTTATCATTTCTGGGGCTATCTCATCCTCTCCACTGGCTTTCCCAGATTTTAACAGTTGGATTGCTTCCTGTAGTTCTTCTTATGTTATTTCTTGTATTTCTATTGCGTCTACATTTTCCTCGCATTCTCCCCTTATTGCGCTCCCAAATTTTTCCACGTAGAACTCCTTCCAGGTTTCCAAAATTTCCTTTGTTTCCACTTTGAGTTCGTTGTGTTTATTCCTTATGGCTTTTATTTCTTTGCAATTTGAACCTCTTAGTCTTTTTACTTTCCGACATAACTTGGATATATATTAAACGAGTTTCAGGTTCACTTGCAAAGTTCGCTTGATAGTTTCAACAGTTATTTTCCAGAAGAACTCCACGAAAAAACTTAAGAAAACCTTTGGGTTGTAAACGCATACTCTGCTGTGTCTGAGAAGCCAGCCTGGCTCACATCCAACAATATGAGTGCTTGACTGCGTTGATATCAGATTTTGCGATAAAAGATAATGTAATTACGAAAGCGCTATTAGAATTTTGGTGTCACCTAAAAGACGAATTTAAAGTTTTGGAAGATTAAGCAAAAATCATTCTTCTGCCCTTTGCAACAACTTTCCATCATCAATAAGCAAAAATACACTGCTCAAAAAAATTAGGGGAACACTTTTTTGAACGCGTATAAGTTTTCCAGCAAATAATGGAAGCAGGATATTTTCTTGTTATATTATTCTCTAGACTTGTATTGACAAAGTGCAAAAAGAATTACGGTGATTCGTTTGCTCGTTTTCTTCGTAGACGCCAAAATGTATAGAAAGTCTCAAGACAAAGTGGCTTTTGACCACAAAGCAAACATCCGAAGCTCATCAAATTAGTCATTGGACTCAGGAAACGTCAGTTTTAACTTTTTCACTGTTTCTGAGTTCAAAATGCGTTTTTTAAGTGACATTGAAGTCGCAAGGGCTGTTGCTTTGCTTGAAGATGGTCGATATATGCGGTATGTAGCAAACCATCTCCAATCACCTCCATCTGTTATCTGCAGAGGATGGCATGGGTACCGAGAAGCGGGTAGATATTCCAGGAGAACTGGACAAGGCCGTAAAAGAAAAACTACCCCTCGAAACAACCTGTAATATTGTGAATTCTTGTCTTCGCCGACGAACTGCTACTGCTCGTGAGTTACAAAATCTACTCCGAAGTGCCACTGGTGTAACAATTTCCAATCAGACTATTAGAAGACGACTCAAAGAAATCAATCTGACTTCTCGCAAGCATGTGCGAGCTCCTCGCTTGACCAGGAATCACAAAGTTATCCGTCTAAACTTTGCTCGTGAAGATGTGCAATGGCAACTTCCACAATTGAGGTCTGTGCTTTTTACTGACGAGTGGTGGTTTTGTCTAACTCGTTGCGATGGTCGTATACGAGTGTACAGACGTCCTGGAGAGCGATACACTGCGGTGTGTATACAGAAAGTAGACCGATTCATAGCTGAATCGGTCATGGTTTGGGGTGGCATCAGTATAGATGGTCACACCCACTTGGTTGTCGTTCCCCAACGTCTCAATGCACAAATTTATGTTGAGACGATTCCTCAAGAGCATGTTGTGCAATTTGCGAACAATTTCGGCGATGGCTTCATCCTACAACAGGATCATTGTAGATTACATACCACAAATTTAACAACAAATTTTCTCCAGGAACAAGATATCCAGGTGATGGGGTGATCAGCCATGAGTCCGGACTTAAATTCGATCGAACACGTTTGGGATTTATTCGACAGGCGTATTAGGAAGTGTCCTGCTGCACCTCAGACTCTTCAGGGGTTGGACGAGGTCCTTGTGGAAGAATTGTGAAATTTACCACAACACATGTTAAGACGTCTTATTCGCAACATGCCTCGACGATGTCACGTTGTCACTAATGATAATGGAGGGCACACACGCTGCTAAAATTCGGTATTCGAGCGCTAACAGAGTTTCTATTACATTTTAAGTGATGAATCACATTTCGATTTTGGTAATCTTCTCAATGGTTTGGTGTTACTCAAGAAAACCGTTATTTTACAGCATATTTATTGTTTGTATCTTGTTAAGTAATGTTGAAAGAACAATATACTAACGTTCATACTTGCATCTGTATTTAATTTGAAAATTTCTGCACAGCTGAAAAAGTGTTCCCCTAATTTTTTTGAGCAGTGTATCATCACCCTTATGCAAAAGTGATGTTTTAAGAAAAAGACGTTTAAGATTCCAATTTTTAATGCTGTTCAATGGAAACAATTAAGTTTAAATCAAAATTTAAACTAGTATTTAGAATTTCACAAACAATTCGCGCTTTTGCTACACGATAAAATATCGACCAACAACCTGAAAATACAGTTGAGTAAAAACGGCCACAAATGCACATAATACACTACGTTCATATATCATTATAGCAGCGCATTATTCATCAAGCCAAATTGGTCCAGTGGTAGAATGCTCGCCTGCCACGCGGGCAGCTCGGGTTCGATTCCCGGCCAATATATCATTTTTTTAATTTATATTAATGAATCTCTCTTAAATTAGCGAACCGAAGCGTAGCTCGGGTGATTCACTAGTTAATTATAATGTTAATAACTAGAATAAAACGCTACCTAGGTGAACAATCAATTTAATTTTAAAAGTTTTTTCCCTGTTTTTGTGAGTGTAAATTGCAGTAATTTACTAAAACAGGAGCAACCAGTTTTTCTATTATTACTTAGCAAACAATACTAGAATGAAAATTACACAAAAAAATAGAATTATTAGAAAGATACGGCCAAGGCCTCCTGGATTAATATTAATCCAAGAGGTACGTTGGCCTCAGAATTACAAAAATTATACAAATGTGGCGGGCCGCGTAGAGACGTCAGTCTCGTATTAATCCAGGAAGCCGTGGCCTTCAACATAAGGGTGCCAATGATGCTCAGAAACGGGAGACCCAAAGAGTTAGCGCAAGCACTTGCAAACAACGAAGTTTGTTGGAGCATATTTTTTGTTGTTAACCGTAGTAACAGGAAGCAAGGCAAGTAAGTCATATAACATTAAAATACCACAACAGATAATATTTTAATGAATCTTACCAGAAGTTACATTTACACTATTATTCTATATCATTAACTCTACCCCATTTTAGCCTAGATTTAGTCTTTTCCAATTTTAGCCACGAAGGCACATATCCTTCAAAATACACAGCGTTGGGGTATGGCAATGGTGGAGGAGTGGGCTTAAAAGGATGTACGTTCTTCAATTTGCGCATTACAAATTCCTTATTAATTTGCTTTGGGTCCCGGTACTTATCCATATAAATATTAAATGGCTTTCTTTTGGGGAACCACTCCTGAGGTCTTAGATACGGTTTAGGAAAATCGTACTCGAAGACCGGCTCTTTCATATCTAAAATACGACTATTAAAACTGTTATTTTTTAAGCATATTACATACTTAGCGTTTTGTGATAAAATTCGGTAAGTGACCGATCCCAATCAGACTGAAAGAACGCCAAGCCTGCTGGAGTTAGAACATCCTGCTTTGGTCTATACAAATCTACTGTTTTGAAGGTCCTGTCTGCTAGTGTTAAGCTAAAAATATGACCAAATTATGCAATATTTCTGGGATTTTACTTGCAAACATATATTTACCAAGGTCCGTCTTTTTTATACGAAGAAAAATCTATCTTTTGTTCCTGTTTATACAGTATGAAGATTAGCCTGTGATAACCAGTGCCTCTTGCAGGAAAAGGCTGTAAATATTCTATAATTGTCTCTCCTTCTTCTACTTTATTTCCAGGTATGTTTCCTCTGTATACAAGAACGTTAAAATATTCAACATTAAATTGCATATAACGCAACTTACATAAACCAATGAACATATTCAGATTCTTGCTCATTAAAATGCCCATCTGGATTAGTTAAGATTAACGTCCATAAAGTATTTTCATCACTTGTAAAACTAACTTCAGGCTTTTTAGCAGCTTGCGATGGTTTTATAACATTTCCATAGTAAACGGGCAGTTGTTTGTCCTTATCTACATCATATAGTATAGTCAAAGGCACTCTTGGAATAAAATATGCATCGCCAAACAAGTGTTCGTAAACGCCATAATGATCAGCTACTTCTTTTATTTGATACTGTCCAGCAGTTTTCAACCACTCGCTTTTTGTTTCGTCCATGTCAATTTTAACTAAAACATGTTTGGGGTAAAACATCTTGAAAGGAACGTTTAAAATAATAATTGTAGCATTATAACACAAAAAAAAAATTAAACTAACGCTGCTTGGTCCTTGCTAACTTTTCCAACTCCAAATTTTTGCGATTTGCTTTTGCAACTTCCAATCGTTTCCATAGCTGTTCACTTCTAGAATAGGAAGCGTGCGGAAGTCCTATATCTACCCGGTAGTAAATGTCTGGGTCTTTGTAGTTGAGTTCTGAAAACATAACCTCAATATTATAAATAAATGCTGCCACAGTTCGTACCAGCAAGTCTTTGTTCCAACGACCGAGCGGTTTCTGGTGGCTTTCCTCGCATATGATGCCCATTGCGCACCGAAATCGAAATATTTGAACTTATTCTTAGGTGTAAATTGTTGCTGATACAAAATTTCCAAACATTAGATGCCATGCCTTTTTTGTTAGTGTTATGGAATTTGTATGTTAGTAGGTTGGTATTTATTACTTCCGTGAAACGTTGCCGCGTATCGGAAATGTCTAATAAAATTGGATCTTTTCATAGAAACGGGCTGACATAGTTTTCTGTTGGCTATATGTATCAAGTATACATAGGGCCGGTTGCAGAAAGCAATGTTAAGTCTGGTGTCAGCTAACATCGCGTCAAAGTGAACAAAATCGCATCAAATTTTGTTTACTAATGTATTAGTTACCATAAGCATTTGAGATTTGATTCGTTTTTGTTCACTTTGACGTCGCGTTAGCTAACACCAGACTTAATATTGCTTTCTGCAACCGGCCCATAATGTAGGACTTTATTGGTCGAGTCAAATAACGTTTGATTATGTAGGAGTACGAGTTGCATACAACGCTTTATGTTCGACTGCACTGCGGAAGATTTTCTTTTACCTACAATAATATTTACATTGAACACATTTGAAAAAGTAAGTTGCCATTGAAAAAATTTATGGTTTCGAAGTGTGTTTTTTTCTAAAGCTTAATTGTGTTATCAATATCAAGAAGACCTAATAATCTTTACGCACAACCGGGCCGAAAATGAAGGTTTACATCTTAGTTACCACGATCGAAAGTACAACTTTATGCCCGGCGGACCGTAAAGTAATTTGCGGGCGCGCAAATTATTTTACGGCCCGTCATCTTAACTGTGGTAGCAAATTTTGGCATTAAAAAAACCTGTATTTATTCTGTGTATGTTCCATGCAGTTGTGCGTAAAACGTTGTACGTACCTCAGGCCGGAAGTAGATTACACCCTTAGCCAAATAAAGGCCCTCCTCCGTCGCAACTCAAATTTTGACTGCGGGCGTAATCTTACACTTCCGGCCTTCCATACGTAAATAAGTATTGCTTATACATATAACTATTACTGGATCGTGTCGCAAAACATGTTTTACTATGTACCTACATCTATTTCGAGTTCAAAAAGTGCCACTTTCAATGAATTAATCAATCAATCAATGGTTTATTAAAGTTTAAAAAATGTAGAACTTTATAAATATAAATAAAAGTACTTAATTCCAAAAACGAAATTCTACTTTTGTAATTCAAACTTAACCTACAAAATAAAACTACTGCTTATAATAAATAATAACCTAAGTGCTACGTAAATAATAGAATAAAACTAAAATCTATGATTAAGTAATAACATCTTAGAACCATAGAAAATATGAGAACTTATATCTAACTAATTATTTCATTGTACAGTCATTTCACAATTACTACTACTAATATTAGAGAATTTGAGAATAGTTGAGAAATCGTTTTTGTGTACCAAGAGCGTAAGAAGGCGTTTATGGCCCGCGACGTGAATATTAAAGAACGCGGCTATGCCTCGGGCCATAAACGGAATATTCACAATTAAAACTAGATTTCTAACTTTTATCAATTGTTACAACCTACGATGTCATTGATTGCCAAACTGATAAACAAGACCCTGAGCGGGCTGTAAAGTACTTTATGATCTACTTAGTGTAGCTTAGCGGGCCGTAAAGTACTTTATGGCCCTTGGGATGTAAAGTGACACATTACGCCCTCAAAGATAAGATATAAAATGACCAATTTCGTCCGGTTGCACATAAATTACTTTATTTTCAAACGTCATAAAAGTGACAACTTATGTGACTTGACAAACAAAATAAATGCCTAGGCATAAAAATGGTTACTTTTACAAAAGCGAAGTAAGAATAAAACTTGAGTACCTTTCGAATATTGTTGACATTGGACTTCTTGATCGTCGGAGACTGACGTAGACGTCAATTCTCGATAATCGTAATTTTTGAAATATCTATTGAACTGACTCACAACGTGTTACCTTTATTTACTTTTTAACGATCTATTAATTTTAATTATTAATTTTCCACACGTTGGTCCGTCATAAATTTGTTAAGGTCCTCGTTTTAGCGCCTTTAATATGCTATGAACCTTCAGGTATAGTTATATTAATCTGTTTTTAAATTAAAAATTGCCTTTTTATGTATAGAATGTCAATAATCCTTATTCGAGATAGCTGCTGAAAATCAGGGGTGGATTCTTTTATCTATCTGATTTCTGAAAAATGTATGTTCTAATATTTTAATATCATTCGCATAAGTCACAATAACTTATGTCAACCAAATGATGGCAAAGTATTACAAAAAATGATTTTTATCTAGTATGGCTATGAAATAGTTCCTAATTTATTAATGCAACTACGTTTATACTCAAATCTCAAACTTGACATTTGATTTTTAAGTGACTTATAGTAACGTTCATAAATTAGAAACTATTCCAAAGCCAAACTAGAAAATGATAATTGATCACACTATATAATTTAATATACCGGGTGTCCGTTCTCAAACTCGAACATAGGCAATTAACATTAGTGCATTCACTCGTTCTTCATTGAAATAATTCATTTTTCTGTAGATAATTTTAACAGACGTTGACAGAAAATACCTGATTTACGCCAACTAATTACCAATTTTTTTGACAAATGCTATCGAACTTGAAAAGCAAGGCATGACATTAAAAAATTCCCAAGTTTTAAATTAGTATTTTAAAATAAAAATCGCATCTTGAATATTATTATTGGTATCATTTGATGCGTAATAATTTTATCTTTCCATTGATACCATTACCTTCCCTGTAAGTTGAATTGGCGAGCAGGAATCGGCAAAAACAATACAATGTTAATCGCCTATGTTCGACTTTGAGAACGGACACCCGGTATATTAGTCTCCATGTTATTACAGGGTTGGCGGCCAGCTTATTACAGGGTAATTCGGTAACTGAGTCATTACAAAACAATCAAACAAGGGCCATACGATGAAAGTCAGTTGCTTCACAGCGCTAAATCGACAATTAAGACGATATTAGTTTATGCGATCGGGGCTCACAAAACCTATCACCTCTACAATAATGACTTGCTCCAGCTAGGTGCAGTCGAGAAACAAGTCGGATACAGCGGTAGAATTGTGGGTTTACAATAGCTCAAAATTAATGCCCTAAGGCGCCACGTAGTTTGTACTTAAACAACTGTTAAACTACGAAACGGAATCTGTTCATTTTTTCAAGATGTTAGCTTTTCAGCTCCAATAGGCCAGGGACTTACCTTGTCGCACATTTTCTCGAATACTTGTTTAGTCTGGGTTTAATCTAAAACCCTTCCTCCAAATTGCTTTACAGGAAAAGAATGCAAGAAAATAAACACGGAAATAATTTAAGCTGTTCTATTGTTACTTATACCAGCTCACAATGAAACCATTTAAAGACAAATTTAATTTTAACAACTGCCTAAGTGACGTCCCTGTATAAACAGAATGTAACACCATCATATGCTGTAAACGTTAGGGCACATTATTTGGGCCAAAAAAAAATAAAAGTCCGTATAAACATGGATTTAATTCTCAACTTTTGAAGAGATAGAAGAGGTTAGAACTAGGTTTTTGTCATTTTACTGAAAACTGGCAATGGATAAAAAATGACAATTATATTCTACCAATAGAAGGGTTATTTATGAATTTTTAATTTTTTTTACATATGGCTTTAATGCATTGAAATTAAAAATCTATAATGTATTCTATTTTTTATACAACAACTTTGGTATAAGAAAAAAACTGAAATAGCTAAAAATCTTTTAGAAAATCAGGCTTAAAAAGTTATAATAAAAACATTTATAGGGGTTGTAAATTTTAATCCATGAAGCCGAACGTAAAAATAAAAATAATCATGAATACGCCTTATTTTTCTAGAAAAGACATGCCAATCTTTATTTTAATGTCCTTGACTAGTTTTCAGTAAAACGATGGGAACATATCATGGTGTTATGTGTTAGACTCAGTAGGTATAGTATAACTCAGACATTATTTTTCCCACCAGCAAACGGCGGTTTAATTATTCAACGAGCAGGAACCTTAAAGGGGGTTTCTTAATTCAGCTGTAATAGAACGTTTGTAGGGCCTCGGAACTCGATGGAAGCATCTGTGGGGCTGTAGACGGTTCTGCATAGCACCTATAGAGGGGAAAGCGTTTGCGTCGTCTGGCTGCGCAGAAGGTGGCTGAATGGCGATAAGATAACCACAGCCTCGCCTGCCCGGTGATAAAGAAAATAGGGGTTCGAGAATAGTCATTATCCACTTGGTGGATTAAAGGTTGGCGAAAACATTCACGGCGGCAAAAACACAATCCCCCATTACTTCTAAAATACGATGAGGATTCAGACGTCAAATCCGCTATGAACCGTAATCGGGATGGCACTCTAATTAGCCATAACGCTCCCCTCGCGTGCGGCTATTCCTTACGACACACTACAGCACGGCCGACACCACATTTACTACTTTGGAGTGACGAGAGCTTTCTTTATTACAGCCATTGGCCTTAAGGTGCAACACCCATTTAAAGTGAGACAGAGCGGACAGTACTAAATTCCACCACAAGTGTCCACAAAAGAAGAGTTCCACCCCGGGCGTCGTAAAATTTAAAATACCGTAACAAATTATAACTGGGCCCGAGGAAAAGTCTCAAGATTCTCTTTTGATCAACTTCCAGGGGTCGAAAATGACAGTCTGCAATTGAGCCCCAGCCGACTATACCATACTGCAATTTCGAGTCCACCAGATATCATAATAAACAATTTTTAGTTGATTTTCATTAAATACTTGTTTTAACATTTCACCTTGTGTAAGAATGTGTTTACTGTTGTTCTTATGTGGTAATCCCATTTCAAATAGCAGCCGATAATTATTCCCAGGTATTTTATGGCATCTGCCTTTGCAAATAATTACATGTTGATCAAGTTTTTTGGGAAAACTTCAGTATAGCGTCCCCACTAGGTTTGACGTTTGCCTCGCAAGCTCAGAAAACCGCCGAAAAGCAGTCAAATGATGGAACAGTGTGTATTACTTACACACAAATCTGAAACGGCAACTAACCTAAAATTATAGCTCCCAGACCAAAATATTCACGTATATGTGTGTGAGTGGGGACGCTATATTGAAGTTTAGCCGTTGCTTTTTACGTATTGTTTATGCAGGTTACTACTGTGTTGTCTGTAAATGAAATTATTTGTCTTCTGTATTTAATATTTGGCACGAATATGAACTGGGCCTAAAACTGTTCCTTCGAGTACTCCACATTTTACTATCATCGGCGAGCTTAATATTCCATTAATTCGCGTTCGTTGTATCCTTTCACTAAGATAACTGCTGAAAAGTTGGAGAGAGTACATCTGGGACAATAATATAAAAAAAGTAGGTACCGAGGTACTACACAACGCTTCTAATAATTCAAATTTCAATAGTAATTTGACTGCAAATTAAATTTGTCGTGTAAAATGTCATCAATATAATTTTTTGTACGGAGAAATACAATCGTATGGAAAATATGGTATGTTGCAGTGCAAGAATAGTTATTCGTACTGCAATAAGTAATGAAAGGAATACTTCTTTCATGAGTTTAAAGTGTCAGTCATATACGACTGAAAAAATATGCTTTCATAAGTGCTCTACCAATGCCAACTGAAAAACAAGGCATCAGCTCTCTGGCTTGGCGTCAGTACGAGAGCAAAACCTAACCTGCTAACCTCGAATTTGACATAGACTTACAGTGCCAACTTAAGAAAAAAATCAAAACCATTTATGGTCACCCGGTAATGAAATAAAATCAATGGCCAATTCGGCCTTATTGTGACGACGTCAAGCCGAAGAGGCGAGGCCTCGTTTTTAGGTGGTATTCCTTCTACACGTAATTTATTTGCATAGCAATATCTTGTATGTAACTCAAAATTTTGTCAGAAATAATTTCTGAATTTACAACTATCAAATTGACAATACACAATTTGAATAAAAATGTTAAAAAAGTGTTACATTCGTTGCGATTTTTCGTTACAAAAATTACTTTCATGCCCACTATGAAAAAAGAGTTATGTTTAGATTGTGTGCCCCAATTAATAAAATATCTGTTGTTGCAGAGTAGGTATATAACAATGGCAACGTTGCTTTTCCAACGGTAAATATAGGGGAATTAGAAAGTTACCAAAATCGGAAACGACCTTCACCAAGTACTTTAAGTGGGGATATACAGGTTGTGGATAAACAACAGTAAAAGTGTCGACTAACGTACATTGTGCATCCCTTTCTAATACATGGGTACGACTGAAACGGCAATAGGAAAAGTTGACCCTGAATTGGTTTTGTACCTTATAAATGTCAATTTTGTAACGAGTTGTTATTAACTGGCGTAATTTATTTATTTATAACGATGATAAGATAAGTTTTTTGTGTTTACCTGTTACACAAACACGGAATCCGAAACGCTAAAGTGCGTAAATGCGTGTGTTCTCGAGTGGAGTGTCTAGATTAGGAGTAAAAGCTATTGAGGTGATGATGATATCATAAGTTCAAAACATGACCGAACTGTTGGTTTCACGCGGCGATACGTTTCCAAGATCGTTTCTGGACACCTACCGCACCACTAAAGCCGCAGAGGACTACTACAATGACTTGAAATCCAGCAAAAGCGACGAACTGGTGCTCCAAAACGCGGCAGATATTCCTGTGGTTAACGAAATCTACCACGGCCACTCAGAAAACCTCTTGGACAGCACCGGCTGCATGTCGCCAACGGAGGGAAACTTTTTAGACAAGCCCGATGTCATGACTTTGCCGCATAGGCATCGGCGACGGGTGCCTGTGTACGATAGGGTTGACCCGGAGGATAGTATTAGGGATATCGTTACTGAAAATGATTTTTATAGGTATATTTTAGCACGTGTGCATTTTCTGGAAATAACCTAATATTTTGTTGAAGGTTCGTGCTTTTCAAAAAGCATTATGACAAATATTTGCATCTGTCCCAAAAGTATGAAGAGGCACGGAATATTGCGTATTATCTGGAAGAAAAATATCATGAAGTAAAGGTATGATTTTAATTAAGATATTTTTTGATTCGTCGAAAATGAAGGAGACTGCCGAATTTGTATGCAAACTTTGTTATCTGTCGCTCGTTCTGGTTATCTAAATTTAAGTATTCAAATTGTTTTACAAACATGGAACAATGTTGTAGCTATCGCTCATATCCTCGCTTGCATTTTTAAAAGACAATGAGTAAGAGGTCAAGTTTACTTCGGTTACCATGGGCCGTGTCCTAATTTACATAAAATCTGTTTATTCTTACACCGTAGTTCAACACTTGGTGCTAGGAAGATGCTATCACTCAGGATGTTCCGCAATAAATTTTAATTTGCAACACTTGAGTGTTGTTAGAAATGTGATTTTAATTAGTATTGATTAGTGAGAAATTGCAAATGTTAATGAATGATAGGTACAAAAATGAATCTGGAAACTGCATTTTTTTAATTGCTTAATATTAAAGAAATGTTATGCATGAACATTTTGTTTAAATATTCAAATTTTAATGCATTTTTACACAATTAAATCATGTCAGCAGAATGATTAAACAAATGTGGGGACTTTCAAGGTTAAATATACAGTATTTGAATTGAAAACTACGTTGATGCTATTTTCTTCTTCATACTCTAGTCGTAATATCCATGAAACTTATTGTGAGTTTTCTGGCCATTATAATATTTGTAGTAAAAATTTTAATTTGCCATGTACAGAATATACTTTAACGCTCAATAAAAAAAAACAATTGTTTTAGAATACTTTTATTTGAAACACTATTCCTAAGTTAAAAGTAAAGTGTCACTTTTTTCACAGAGTGAAAAAAAGTGGCACTTCACACACTGAAATTAATTTTAAAAAGCCCAAACACTTTTTTAAATAGAATTTTAGAAAATAATTTAACTCAATTTCTTTTCACCTCCTTGATTTTTACTTTCTTTTACGATAAAGGAAGTATTGGATTCACCCCAAAAATTCAAAATTGAGTTTTCACCAGATCTTCACGTTTTAGAGTCCCCTGAATCCAAAAAAACATATTTTTGTTCATTGGCCTGTGTGTCTGTCTGTCTGTGTGTCTGTTGGCGTAATATCTCAAAAACGAAAAAAGGTATAAAGTTAAAACTTCATATATAAGTTTTGTGTACTATCTAGATGCGACAGCAAGCTTTTGAAGGTAATTGAATAACCGGTAGTATAGTATTTACTTTTGTGATTTTTCAGTTTTTATTGGATTTTTTTCAAAAACGGCTCGAACGATTTTTTTCAAACTATATTTTTATTACATTTTTAATGTGTACTAGCTGACCCGGCAAACGTTTTGGATTATGACAAAAAAAAATCATCCAAATCGGTCAAGTCGTTCTCGAGTTTTTGCATTACGAACACATGGCGATTGATTTATATATAAAGGGTCTTTCAATAGGGGTGATGGTTTTTTCAATCTAGATTTCTCGGTTCCTGATATATTTTGTTTTTACTTCCAAGTGTCAAAATATTCAGTATAGTTTGCAGCTTCATCATGCAGCGTTTGACGCTTCCCAACCGTTTAGAAATTATTAAAAATTTTTACTAAAGTTCTAGCTCAATTGTGGGTGCTCAACGTTTGTTCACCAGAGAATTGCGTCGCCGTCATCGTTACTGTGCGCAGGCTATACGCCGCACTGTGGAAAAGTTGGACCGTGAGTTGACTTTAAAGGACAATAAGCCACTAAGAAGATAACAAAAAGCGCGAAGTGAAGAGAATATCGCAGCTGCAGCGGCCAGTATTGTCGATGAGCCAAATTGGTCGATTTCACGACGATCACAACAATTGGGGCTCTCTCAGACGTCAACTTGGAGAATTTTGCGAAAGGATTTGAGCCTACATCCGTACAACGTTGTATTGACTTGAGAGCTGAAGCCAAACGATCACAGATTGCGTCGGGAGTTTGACGATTGGGCCGTTGAGCACTTGGAAGATGATCCTGATTTCGGCCAAAAATTCATCTTCTCAGACGAGGCGCCTTTTTGGATGAATGGCTTTGTTAATAAGCAAAATTGCCGTTATTGGTGCGAGAGCAACCCACAAGAGTTACATGAAATGCCGTTGCATCCCGAAAAGCTCAATGTGTGGTGCGGTTTATGGCATGGTGGCATCATCGGGGACCCTATTTCTTCCGAAATAAGGAGGGAAGAGCCGTAACCGTCAATGGCGACCACTATAGAGCCATTTCTGGGGCCAGAGCTTGAGAACATCAATATTGACGAAATGTGGTTCCAACAAGACGGTGCAACGTGCCATACAGCTAATGCTATGCTCGATTTGCTTAAGGATGAGTTTGGCGA
Source organism: Agriotes lineatus (assembly GCA_940337035.1). Lineage (NCBI taxonomy): Eukaryota > Metazoa > Arthropoda > Insecta > Coleoptera > Elateridae > Agriotes > Agriotes lineatus. Next base: position 94,327,170 of record OW679199.1, read on the forward strand.
TTGGATCATCTCACGACGAGGATTTGTGAATTGGCCACCGCGGTCATGTGATTTGACACCGCTAGATTATTTTCTTTGGGGCTACGTCAAAGCACAAGTCTATGCCGACAATCCACAGACTTTGGATCATTTAGAAAGCAACATTCGTCAAGCTATCGCCGGCTTACAGCCGCAAAGGACAAGGTGATCAAAAATTGCATCGATTGGATGCGTCAGCGTACACAAAGTCGTGGTGGACATTTGAACGATATCTTGTTCCAAACATAACTAAATTAAAATTCTATCGCTCTTATTATATAGAAGATTGATGTGAGATAGGTGATTTTCCAGTTGAATACCTCTAAAGTGGGTTTTTTCTATTTTTTTATTAACTCCTATTTTAAATAGAACACCCGGTATATTATTACATTTTTGAATTGAGTTTAAAATTTTAGAGAAAATTTGTCTCTTGTTTCTGTAGAATTTGTAATTATTGAAAATTCTTGACAAATGCTTGTGTGCGTGTATCGCACCAGATTTTGTATCAATATTTTGCCGATCATTCAAACTTGAAACTCCAAACATCGTAATGGGTCCACCTTTTGAATGTTTCTATTTCTAGGCCATTTAGCCTAGTATTGTGCCAGAGAAATCTGTATTTCTTTAGAAAGTGATCCGGAAAACGATGATCCTGATTCGGCTTTGGTTTTTTATCAGACTTTAATTTTTTTCTAGTAATTTAATAACCAGCAGAGGGCAGATTTTTTCACTATTTTTACTGAGTTACTCAAATTCAAGTTTACAAATGGTGATGATTCTACGTTGTTTTCATATTTTTTGTATGCATTGGTATCCATATAATCTTAACGATAGCTCGTCATCAAAAACTTCTTCTGTTAAACTATCATTTTCGTGGTAATTGTTTCCAATGCTACTTTCTGAAGTACTTTTTTATCGGAAATGTCATCAATTTGAACATGGTTGACATTTGAACAATTTTCCAGGTGGTCAAATCATTTTTTGGACTATACCTTATATTCATCTGGTACATTTGCTGACTGTCTTCCTATCTTGTTTTGCTCCATGAAGAGCTTGAAATGTAATGATTATATGTTCCATTGTTATATCACAGTGTCTAGGAGCACTCCAAAGTGCACGCAATTTTTAGTATTGGGTGCACTCTAAAAGGGAAAATCTAGGCTAGGACCTTAAATTACCCACGAATTTATATCAGAAAAAATAATTTAGAGCCGTAGAAGCACTGTAGGGGAAAATTGTGAACGTAAATTCACCCTGGCGGCACCGGTGCATTACAAAGCAGCTTAATCCCGTCGAGCTTGTTAGGTTATTTGCAATCGTTGTTATTGTAATAACTGACAATAGATTCGAACAAAATATGCATCGACGTCAAATCAATGACGATCACGATTTGAAGTGCACTCAATATCAAAAATTGCGTGCACTCTAGAGTGCACCTAGACACAGCGTTGTTCTATTATCGGTATATTCAAAATGATCAAAGCTATTACCAGTTCCCGAGCCAGTTCCTAAACAACTCTCAACTTCTCGAGGAAACACATATTCGTCTTGTTTATCATTGTAAAACACGAGCAGTCAAACAAACTTACATTTTTCTGGTGTAAAACTGAGTTTTAAGGTCACTATATCAATAAGGTACCGCCATTCCATTCCTCGCTTGAAAATGTGAGAAAATTGTGAGATAAGGATAACAAATACAAATTTCCCAAGTGCAATAGAGAAGACACTAGTTTTTGGGGATTTTCTTTTTGCCGTAATGGCACTTGTAAAGTGAGGAATCTGTTAGGTTATGTGTTTTTATCCCCAGTTGGAGAAAATTGTGCGACAAGGATAGATATAAAAAATCACTAATGGCGGTACCTTATTGATATAGTGACCTTACTGAGTTTGAGTTTAGAACGCCATCTACTGCATTCTTATTTGAAATTTAGTATAGGTGCTAGACTGTTCCCTCATAAAGCTGTTTTTATTTTGTGCTAGTTCTGATGTGGTGTTTTGCACTTCCATCTGTATATGGGTTTCTTCTGAAATGCTCTTTATGAAGCCTACACACTGTTCACGTTGTTTTGGCATCATAATATGAGGACATGGAAATTTGGCATTTAAGTTGGCAGTAAAGCTGTCTGTTTAATTAGGTTATGTTTTTCTAAGTTTGAGGTTATACATAGCGTCAATGTCTAGTGCATTGTTGTCAGTTTTACTAGTTTGCAATAGAGAAGTTGTGTATGTTTACGGAAGATTCGGCAACACAGTAAATATGTTCGTATGTCAGGCACTTCAGTGACGCAAAGTTGTATCATGTAGAACAGTGTGTCCAACATTAAAAAAATAAATCATGGCCTCCTATTATACCAAAACAACGTGAACGGTTTATACTAGTATTTTAAAATTTTATAATTTTTGAGAATTCTATACAGTTTTTTTCGGTTTTTCCCTACTTATATAGTCCATTTACTTGACATCTGCACTGTCAAACTGACATTATGTTGGCACCACTGCTATTTTGCACACTTTAACAATTAAATTACTGTACAGTCTAATATAAAACACATTATTTTTGAGGTATAGTCAAGAAACTTTTTTAAAATTTGACACTGACAGTGCAGATGTCAAGTAAATTGACTATACTATTGTAAGCTTGATTAAAATCGACGATAAATAGGTGATAGGTATCTATATTGAATTTTTCCATTTTAAGCGTTAAGACAAATATCTGGTCGGTGGATCCCTCATTGATCCTGTTGATAACTTGATAACACTCTAACTTGTTTGCTTTTGTGCAATTCTTATCAACCCTTCTCTTTTTTTACCTGTGCTTGGGACCAGCAAAATGGCGCAATACAACCGTCGTATCCTGGCAGCGTTGGTAGTGGTACTTTTATTTTTTTCTGTTTTCCGGGATTTTTTTTAATAATTATTTGATAAAAGAATATCTATAACTTTTGTAAGAAGTTTAGTTTTTGAAAAAATCGCAAAATTAAATTTTTACAAGCAGTAAACTCTATTCACTATAGCCCCGGATTGTCAAAAATGACGTTTTATGGTAGCACTATTGAATTATTATTGGTTTTTTTTGTTACTACGAGGTTGGACAATGCAATTTTTAAAATTTGCGTTTGTGTTACCTGGCAACTTTTATTTATTTTTGCATAAGTCAGTTCGAAATATAACCTATAATTTATAGTTTTGACATTAGTAACTTAATTGTTTTTAGTTACCCATAGCTTGACTTAAAAGTATTAACCAGGATATAAAGGGATTGTTTTTAATTGTATTTTGACATTGATAATCCGGGACTATAGTGAATAGAGTTTAAAAGGAAGTCGTGGTGACCTTAGCTCATTTTTTCAATTTAAATTAAGTTTAAGGTTACTTAAGTTAGATTAGATTATGTCAGATAGTGTTAGATTAGGTTGTTTGCCTAAGTTAGGTGAAACGAGTACTATGAATTATTTAAATCAAGACGTAATTGATAAAGATTAAAAAATTGCTACTTTTCGTCGTCATCTAGATTTTAAAAATAAAGGGGCTCACCTGAGTTCCGAGCTCTGCCAAACAATAGTACTTTTATCTGAAGTTCTACCTATTAGATAATTTTTAACTTAAATTGTTTTTAACAAAAATATTCCCAACTTTTAAGCATTGAAACACATCGAATGTGCATTTTAATAAACCGTTGTGGCAACATTTTTGTCAATGTGAAGGGAGTGCAAAGTTCATTTGATTTAACAGAGCTCCTGCGTGATTTTTTGTATATATTTGTCAAATTCTATGTGTTTGTTAAGATTGTAAATAATTGCAACTTAATCATATTACTACTTCAAGTTAAATTAAACAGTGAAGCATCAAATGACATATCAAGTACTTTTACAACGTATCATCACTAAATGTGTCTGCAACGAGGGCACAAAGGCTACTAATATTCACCATTGACTCCACAAAATGTTAAGGAAGAATTTTTATCAATTAGAGCGGTATTTAAATGATGCCAAACTTTAAAAGTTGCCATTATCCATCAGCAATTTTTGTAACAAATTCGACTTTATGCACTATAAACTTCAATTATTTTTAATTCAAAAACGAGACTGCAATTGCCAACATAAAATATTTTTAAATGAATATTTGTGTTTCAAAATTATCTCTAAACCAATATAAAACAAATAAATCATACTATTTTTTAAATGTTTTAAATTGCAGATGGAAAGGGACGATCTACTTCAGCAAAGGGAACGCTTGGCCAAACGTCTCGAGTCAAATGAATCTCTTCTGAAGGAAAAAGAGGATGAAGTATTTGTACAACTAGAAAGGGTGGTATTTTTAGAAGAGCAGTGTGATAAGGTATTAAATTCCTTTTATCAGTATTACCCTGTTTAATATTCTTTTCGCTCTAGTTAAAAGCAGAAAAAGAGAAGTGTTTTCTGCAAAAGATGCACCTTGAAAAGGAAAGAGACGAGGCTCTTAGACTGGTAGGTTGTTTCATAAAAATATCATTTTAATCCTCATAATATCCATCAACTTACAGTTGAAAGAACAAGCAAGAGAATCGGAAATAAATCGCAGAAAATTGGAAAAGGCTCGGCAGGAAGTCGTTACGCACATGACAAAAATGAAGCACGAGAAGGAAAGTTTAGAGCGAGAGGTGCGTATTTTTAATTTTTGGTCACTTTTACATTGCATATTTACAGAATGATCAACTCAAAGAAACTTTGGAAGCCGAACGTAAAGGGATGGAGAGATACATCAGCACCCTGCAGAGGAAACGTGCTGCTGCAAACCCAGACTATCTCCAAAGAGAGGTAAATTATTTATTTTGATCCGAAGCGAACCTTCACAACTATTTTTAAATTGTTATTGGGCTATTTGTGGGAAAGTTCATTTGTATGATGCAGATGTACGTTTGGAAAGTTTAATCAATGGTGAATACAAATTATTTTGTGCAGGAATTAATCGTGAATCATGCAGACGTTTGTTGATACACTGAACCGTGTTATTTAGCATTCCAAAACACACACAATGCTTTTGATTTAATAATCGTTGCTATATCGGGCCTTTTTTGAATTTTGTTTTACTTCAATTAGGTCTCTCATTTGTACGTTGATAGGATTTCGAGGTAAGAATTTGAAATTGGGAGATTAAAGTTTAATCAAAATGTGTTAGCTGAAGTATTTAAACGTTTTTATTTGTTTTCTTATAATTTGTCCATATGTGCATAAAAGTGTTATTGGTATTCGATAATTTCGGAATGGTTTTCCATGCTTAGATAATTCCTGCTATACAGGGTGATTTTTAAATGTTTCGCCAAACTTCGAGCTATTATTCTACACACCAAGACAAGTAAAAAAGTCCATATAAACATGTGTCTGACAATTGCGCGTTTCCGAGTTACGAGCAATTTTTGGGAAATCAAACCTTCAAAGTAGATGTTCGATATGTCCACCTCCCATCTCCACGCAGACGTCTAATCGCCACCTCAATGACTGTCTTACTCTTTCAAAAACGCCTGACATTCTTCTAACAGTTTGACAGGCATCGTTAACATGCCGCTTTAACTCCTCTACTGTATTAATGGGGGTGGTGTACATGCGGCTTTTTAAATATTCCCAAAGGAAGAAGTCTAACAGATTAAGGTCTGGGGAGCGTGGCGGCCATAGAATAGGCCCACCTCGACCTATCCACTGCTCGCCACAAACTTGCGATAGGTGCTGCCTCACATGTTCATATGGACTTTTTTACTTGCCTTGGTGTGTAGAGTAATACCTCGAAGTTTGGCGAAATATTTTAAAATCACCCTGTATAGAAAAAGGAACTTATTAATTAAAAAATTACTTAACATGTTCAAAAGCGATTAATGGAGTGTAGTTCTATCAGATTATTCAATGAAAATTGTTCAAGAGACAATGAGATCCCTTCCGCACAAATTAAAAGTATTTACAAGTCACTTTACATGATAAATTTACATTCTAAGAAAGCTATTACAAATGGAATTTTTCTATTATCCATTTCTCAGAAGTTGTTCTTGATAAAATGTTCTGCTTCATCAGAAATTTTGAAGTTACTGCTAAGATTTAGCCTAAAGGAAAAATGTTTTTGTTATTTTATTAAGGGTTCATATTTGAAAATTGAAAAACTACTGTTGTGTTCACTCAACACTGAAAGTAATGATCATGAAATTTATTCCGATGAATTTCTTAGATTTGAGGAACATTAAATACAAGAATTAGTAACAAAAAATGGGTAAGTAAATAGTACTTTAGAAAGCAACCTTTTGTTTGGTGTGAAAATTGTCTAAGTGTAGAAGCATATAAAGTCTCGCATCACATTTAACACACATGAATTTCTTCAAAGCACCCTGTTCGTCGTCTAACCTTATGGAGCATACTCATGGTGAAAATATCCTTCGTGATGAAAGAAAACATTAAGCATTGCTTGACTTTGTTGGCCTTTTTTCTTCTGTTCAAAATCTCACCTATCGATGTTGCAAATTGTATATGGTATGGTGTCAGTACGTAAGGCAACTTTCTTATGCCATGGCAGGGTGGCCACTTTCTGGAATAACAGAAAAATCAGGGAATTTTTATAAATCTTGAAGTCGGGGAAATATTTCAAATTCAGTAAAAAGTCAAGGAAAATTAACAAATAAGTAATGTTATGTCATAATCAGAACTTAACTTAATGCGCTTACAGTTCATCAACTTTGTGTTACCGACAAAAAGCGACATTATGACACAATCGGGACATTTTACACAAAATTTGCAGCCCTAGCCCTGTTACGATGGACGGTAACAAAAGGTTCCGGCTTTAAGCGCTCAGCGAGTAGGATGAGTTCTTGACGACCTTAGAATTAGGGCTGCGATCCGGTAAACGAGCTAAAAGATGTTAGATATTGAAGCGCCACCACTTTCTGACTAAATTGGGGAAATCAACAACAGGTGAACTCTGAAAGTGGAAGTAAATGATACGCCTTTCGACTTCTGGCTTGGTACAGCTGGAGGCGGCGACTGCAACAGCTGAGTTGAACTTACCTTTATTAGTGACATTAACTTACTACTGTCTGACTTCCTGTACATCGAAACAAAACACAAGTATGCATGCAAACATCATGAAAAACAAATAATTAACAAAAAACTCCATTAAGGTAGTGAAATATGTAAAAGTGACAATGGACAATACAAGAATTACTCGTTGCAGTTAAAAATATATGCGAAAGAGGTTAGTTAGATTAAATGTACGACGTTTAAACTAAACACCGCGGTAAAATGACAACAAACGACATGACTACGTTACATGATCAAAATTAACAACAATAACTCAAATAGTGACACAACGACAATGATTACTTTAACTTACAACGCAAAACAACATAGACATTAAAACTTGATGGTAAAGGCTAACAATTAACTTCAAAGTGGTAGTTTCTGTTCAACATCTTACAGTTTAAACAAACAGTGGCCCGGCGGCCAAGACGACACTTTGAAATCACTTCACTATAAATTTATATGCGTTACAAACATTATTAATAGCAAATACCTGGTGGAGTGTATTCAGACGTTCTGGTTACTTTGTTCATCTCAAGCTGCAGGTCGCATCTCAGCTATTGCCTCAAAAAGAACGGCAGGAAACTGCATAGGGGCGATATTCAAGCAGGTGTGACGGCTTTAAATCCCCGGGACGGGAAGAAGCGGGAAGATTTGGTACGACAATTCGTGACTTCATTATGATGATGATTTAGCACATAAACGAGGTTTTTCACTTATAATCCGCTATCAGCGTGATTGGAGATACCCAGCTCCACAATACAGAAAGAAACCCTTGGCTAAACGTTTCACGACACTTGACACAGGGACTTGATGACAGCTAACATACAGCTTTACTAATTTCGACAATTTCGACTACTTGGCGAGGCCTTTGCCAGCAGTAGCACCTTTTAACGGTCTGAGTGCCCGCCTATGTTTAATGCTTCGGCCTAAAGTGCAAAAACTAAACGAAAAGGCGCAAGTGTGACTTATGATCGTTCTCTCTTTGACTTATGCGGACCGCTTGGAAGGTCTCACTATATAATGAACTCCTAAATCAGCAGTTCGCATGGAAACTCGGGGAAGTTTTGGCCTGTGTGAATGACAAAATTGCAGACAAAGGACCGTCAGGCAACGACAACATTCTGAGAATGCGATAAGGCACATTGGCATGCAAGGGCAAAGCTTAATGGAATAACGGAATAATATTTTGGGCTACACCGCTAAACTATGAACTTGTGCTTAAATTATGCGGGAAAAATACTACAATCTGAATTTCGGATGCAGGAAAGCGCTAAATTCCGAAAATTGTCCTCACATTTGATTTAATAAATTTCCAATTGGTCAACATGGCTCCTGCCTTCAAATAAGCGACAGTGGGTACACACAAAATTGTTGTATATTTTTTGCTCTAGAAAAATGCAGGTCTTCGACCTGGACAATCCGGAAAAGTCAGGGAATTTTAAATTTACAAAAATAATGGCCACCCTGTTATGGACTTCCGGACACATTTGATGGAACTGATCTATCAATAGCTCTCATATTTGCATACAGCTACACACAATGGTTTTTTCAGCCTCTCTTGTTTGTTTTATCGAGATATTTTGAAGTATCTTTGTGAAATGTGCTGAGCATGCAAATAGCATAACGATCCTTCCACCGTAGAGCTAAAACATTCTTGCTGATCTTAGAAATTTCCTCCCCTTTTCATTGTTCAAATTGGACATGTGTTTCCTATTCAGTCGAACCATTCCACGTGAGTTAATTTGTTGCAATTGTGTGTCTCTTATTTGGTTATTGTTTCAAAAGAGGAATTACCATTGCGGTAAACTAAGGCCTTCAACATCTGTCCTTCCTATTTTATTGCCAATGTAAATCAAAAAATCTAAAGTGTAACCATTTTTGCAATAGTAAAATACAAAAACCTCTATACCGAAACAAGGCTTTTTTAGTTTTGATATGCTGTTTTAATCCTAAGGGACTCTAGCACATGATCATACTTTTTACAACTAAATTGTAATACAGTGAAAAAATACTACAAAACTGGGTTTTAAGTATTTTAAATATAACTGCTCTGATTTTGTGATAGAAATCAGCTTTATTTCTTCCACATTATTTACAATAGTTTTTTTGCGAGCATCGCGAGCAAAAAAAACATTTGAGAATGCAAAATAATTTCCCAATCAAGTATCAAACAACGTTTTTTTGAAAACTGCACAGCTTCAAATTAGCGGAAACTCAAAGAAAATGTTGTCTACATTGTGACCACTTTTTTTAATCGAAAATTGCTGAACGTAATAGTATTTTACAGTAGAAGTCCGTTAGGATAGCCTTTACTACCAAGCCAGAGAATTTGTGAGACGAGCTCGAAGAGCGAGTCGAATAATACTGGCGAGGCAGTAAAGGCCCTAACGGACGTGTATTGTACAATAGTTTTTGTAATACCTACATACAATTCGGTCATATCTATATTTTTCTAATTTATTTTCATCAAAACGCTAGGTTTGTGTAATGACGTTTTAGAATGATTGAGAGTGCGTAGAACGTTGCAACTGTTGTTTATAAATGTCATTTATTTCCAATTTCGTGTATGGCTATAAGCAGTTTTAAGTTGTAACCAGCTCGTAACTTATGACATCTGTAGAAAATGATGAAGATATTCCTAAAGACCTTAAGATTGTGAATGAGCAAGTTATTTTAGCGTATGTTCAGGAGTTATAGCAGTCTTTTGCGCCTTCTCCTATGTGGAGTTGAAGGCTTGCTTGCTGCTGGATTTGTGTGACAAACGTCACTTTGACGTTCAGCATACAATTTAGCAGGCCGTGGTCTTTACGGACACTTTTTACGGCCGGGCCGTAAAGAGGTTGCTTACGTAGTAGTAAACAGTCCTTAAAGAAATATTTAACAAGTAGGTATTACAAAAAAGACTTTTTTTAAGGACTGTTTACTACTACGTAAGCAACCTCTTTACGGCCCGGCCGTAAAAAGTGTCCGTAAAGACCACGGCCTGCTAAATTGTGTGCCAAACGTCAAAGTGACGTTTGTCACCCAAATTCAGCAGCAAGCATGCCTTCAAATCTACATAGAAGAAGACGCAAAAGACTGCTATAACTCCTGAACATACGCTAAAATAACTTGCTCATTCACAATCTTAACGTCTTTAGGAATATCTTCATCATCTTGTACAGATGTTATAAGTTACGAGCTGGTTACAACTTAAAACTGCTTACAGCCATACACGAAATTTGAAATGCATGACATTTATAAACAACAGTTGCAACATTATACGCACTCTTAATCATTCTAAAACGTCATTACACAAACCTAGCGTTTTGATGAAAAAAATTACAAAACGATAGATATGACCCAATTGTATGTAGGTATTACAAAAACTATTGTACAATACACGTCCGTTAGGGCCTTTACTGCCTCGCCAGTATTATTCGACTCGCTCTTCGAGGTCGTCTCACAAACTCTCTGGCTCGGCAGTAAAGGCTATCCTAACGGACTTCTACTGTAAAATACTATTTTGTTCTAGACTGTAGAAGACTTTTACATCCAGTGAACATAAAACAGTCACTTTGACAACTGATTTAGGTCATGTAAATGTCAACATTTTTGAATAAAATTGTCTTTAGCAAAAGCTAATACAACCAAAAAAATTAAATAAAATACAAAAACTAACTTAAAAGGTTCAACAATAATGCCCAACTTATTTAATAATAATTAATAATAAAATGTAATACATAAATAATAGATAACTAAATAAATACTAAAATAAATAAAGTAACTAAATAAATAGATACATACCAAAATAAAAATTTCATTAACATAAATAAAATTCATTATCCTATAACATAAAATCGTTGCTCTCTTTTTTTGTTTGTATGTTTGTATCTTTGTTCGCTATCTCCTCCGAAGATACTGGACCGATTAAGTTGTATGATGGCTTAAAAGTTTGCTAATTTTTAGACTTAGATCATAGGCCTGTTTTTATTTACAAAAAAAGTACGAAAAAGTTTTAATTTAATTAAATCCTCTAAGCAGCATAGCGGAGCTTCATCGCCGTGGGCTACGGTGTGACAGCTGCTGTGGCCGTGTGCTGTTAGCTCGGGTGATGGCATATGTTCATATATCGTTATAGCGGCACATTATTCAAACAAGCCAGGTTGGTCCAGGGGTAGAATGCTTGCCTGTCACGCGGGCAACCCGGGTTTGATTCCCAGCCAATGCATCTTTTTTTTAAAATTTATATTAATGAATCTCCCTTAAATTAGCGAACCGAAGCGTAGTTTGGGTGACTCACTAGTCATAAATAAAATTCATCAGCATAAATAAAATTATTAACATAAACTCCTTTTTAACCTCTGCTTAAAGATATGTACATTTTTTGCGCTTTTAATAAAATCGTCCAGTTCATTATTTATTATCAGTCCCTTTACAAAAACAGTTCTAAACGCCCCCTCCGATTTCACCGTATTTATTAAAAAATTGTCCCGATTACTTGTCAAATGATCATGTACATTCACACACTGAACATTCAAATGCTTGAAATACTCAGGTAACAGCCCACTCTTCAGCTTGTATAAGAAGATCATACAATGATATTCAGCTAATTTTTGTACACTGAGCCAGTCAAAATATTGTAGCATGTCCTTTGCCAGAGTATATCGATGACACTTGAGGATACTTCTCATACCCCAGTTTTGTAGTTTCTGTAGCCTTGCAATTGCTGTTTTGTTTAAACTGAACAAAACTGTTCCACATGTCTATTACCACTCCCATATATTTAATAGTATCTTCAAATTCTATTTCAGTGTCTCCAACTATTCAATAATTTCTGACATCTCATCGGGGGATTCATACTTAAACACTTAGTTTTTGAAACATTTAATTTCAATTTATTCGCCATCAACCACTTACTAATATTCAGTAAGTCAGCATTTAATTTTCTTACAATTGTAAAAACGTTTTTTCCTGCTGTATAAATTACTGTATCATCAGCGAACATGTATTTTACAATACTGCAACTATATCATTTACATACAGTGCCAATAATAGTGGTCGTAGGATGCTCCCCTGTGGTACTCCAGAAGTTACTTCAATTTTACTTGATTTTATTCCATCATACACCACAACTTGTCTTCTATTTGATAAATAGCTTGACAGCCATTTTAATACTGTATTACGGAATCCATATTTTTAAAGTTTTATTATAAGTTTGTGTACATCGACGGTTTCAAAGGCACGTTTTAGATCCAAAAACTCTGCAACCACCAAATCTTCATTATCTTTACCCATCTTCCAGTCGTTCAATACACACTGCAGCGCTGTTTCACAGTTGTGGATTGTTCTAAAACCTGTGTAATTAATTCTTTCGCTCATTCTTTCCACGTGCTTCTTATATACCGGACAAGTTGTATCAAAGACATCGTGATTATAATCGAAATTCATGTTAAGTTTTTCATTTACAGCCATACAATTAGCGCACTTCAGTTGTTCTACACTACAATTCTCTTTTGTGTGTCCTTTTCCTGCACATCTTCTACATGTTGGCTCGTTGGAACATTTATCCGCTTTATGATTGTATCCCTAACACCTGAAGCATCTCATTACACCTATACATTCACTGACTCTGCATATACTCCATCCCACTCTAATTTTATCTTCTCTCATAATATTATTAAAACTACTTACGTCTGTCTCAATTATGGCCAAAAAATTTCTTTTGGCTTTTGAAATACAACAACATTAACTTGTCCACCATCTAATGATCTATTTTGCCTCATCAAAGTGTCCTTCATATCTTCCATAGTCATAGTCTCTTCAATATCCTGAATTAATACTTTAGGCTTACGTTTTTCTATCACTTGAGTGGTATACTTATCACTTAACTTCTTTTCTACTTCCATCTTGAGTTTATTCCTTTCACCTTTCGCTTCACAAGCTACTGCTAGCCCTCCATCTTTAATTTGTTTTATTCTAGATATTCCAATTTCCAATTCTGCCAGATTAATTTGAGTCTTCATCTTTCGTAACAATAGCCCTTTGCGATACTCCTTCTTTAGGTTGTATTATTAGGGTCTCAACACCCATTCGAACCTTCTCCGTGTAAGACACTTTTTGTACTAACCCATCAGCTGCAACTTTACTACTTTTCACTTCTTCCGTTAATTTATTCAACAGACCATTAATTTCCATTAAAGCTTCCACTTGATCTTTTATAGCATTTATATTTTCCTCTATTTTTAATATTCGCTGTTTTTCCTGTTCATCACTTTTAAGTACTTCAGTCATAGTGTTTATTATTAATTCCTTAATTACATCTACATCAATTCCCCCTTTCAATGATATATTCATACATTCTTCGCAGAAAAATTTAACTTTCCGATCTTTCTTTAGCGCCAATGCTCGTATCTTGGTTGGCGCAAAATAATAAATATTTCGTGGAACATGCCTCACACATTTTCTTCTTACATCTGTCACAATTAAAGCATTTTTCACCCATTCTTCTTATATAGATATATGGACATAACCTCAACAAACTTTAACTATAATAATCTTTGAGTGGATGTTCAAATTGAATAAACAATAACTACACTTTTAGTTCTGACCTTATTGTCTTTCACTATCCACATGCCATACTAATGTGTATATATGATAATTAAATATAATTTAGTAAATTATTAGAACCACAACTATTTTGACAGCAAACTTTACCAGGTCATTCGCATTCACATGAAGAAGTGAATTTTGGAACCATTCAAGTATTACATCCGTTTTTGTATGCATAAAAAATAGAAAATATAGATCGTTTATTTTTTAAAGATCCACCACCTGTTGCTTAATGTTGGCCAACGGAAAAATCACTAGTTATAGTTACTTTTGTGAGTTACAAATGGCAATTCTGCAAGTGAGCTGTCACCTTAATTTCATGCATCAAACAACGCAAGCGCAACTCAGACAAAGTTGAATTTTCAAATTATGCCTCGGAAAGGAAGGAATTTACTCGACAAGAAATTGAAAACCACCCTATTCTAATGTTCCAATGTTCCCTCGAGATGTGGATATATAAAAACGGTTCTCCCACCAAGACGTGGGTAAATGAAAATCTTCCGACAACAAATTTTAAAATAAGAAAATCAGAAGGAGAGCGGTTCACAGTATTGCATGCTGGATGCTCTTCTGGATTTCTTGATAGATGTGGATTACTTTTAAAATCTTGTAACAATGACAGAGATTATCACAAAACAATGACTGGCGATTTATTTAAAGAATGGCTTACGAATAGGTTAGTTCCAGCATTAACGTTAAGGGCTTCAAAACAGTAATTATAATGGACAATGCGCCATACCATTCGGTTCGTGTTGAGAAGCACCCAACTCGTTCTTCTAATAAAACAACAATGCAGGGTTACTTAACAAAATTTAATATTGATTTTGAACCTACATATATAAAAAAACAACTGTGGGGACTGATAGAACCCATTTTACCAAACGCCCCTGTGAACTATGAAATTGACACAATTTGTTATGAGAATGGTATAGATGTATTACGCCTCCCACCCTATCATTGTGAATATAACCCCATCGAATTGACATGGGGGTATTGCAGACAATATTACAACAAAAATATAAATATGGAGACTGATGATCCAGAGCGAACAGCAAATTTGTGGATTGAAGCTCTATCCAATTTCACACCTGAAATGTGGCAAAATAGCATTCGTCATTGTGAGGAACTCATCTCTAACGACAGGCGTAAATATATGGGCAACTTTAGTGTTCAAGATATACCACCTATCATCATCAATTTAGCAGAGGAATCAGATTCTGATCTGGAGACTGATCTTTCCGTTGATGATCCCAACACTCATGACATGGAAGTTGAAAATATCCCTAGTTCTTCTCTGTAAACCATAGGTATTTTAAATTTCTGTTTAATAATCATCAATATACTTACATTAAACATAAAATTTGTTCCTGAACTTAAAAAAATGCAAATAATGTAGCCAAGTCACCTCTTCTGCCAAATGTGCAAAATGCAAAATGTGTTTAACATGAATTTAGTTATAAATCCATTATTTGGCCACACTCCACTTTGAACAAAGCTCCTTATTTTCTTCCAATTGTGAGAATTGGTGGAAAGATTTATACATTTGTACATCAATCGTGTTTTCTCAGTCAGTCTCAGTTGCATAACTCGAGAAAAAATGGAATTTTATGGCTCCTGCGTCAAAAAACATGATATCCCAAGAATCTGTAACACTCCTCTGCATTATACCATCCGGTAAATCTAATTTTAAGTAATTCAAATGCTCAAACTTCCGCCGGGCCAAATGTCAGTTCACAATTGGCATTTAACAACCTAACCTCAATTTTGAGTCCTCGTTGTGGATATACCCTAGCCATAGTGCCACGTATTCTTATCAAAGAACATGCGACGTTGGTGGATCTTTAAAAAAAACGGCCTATAGCAGGGGTGGCGAACCTTTATTGATCTACGTGCCATTTTTTTCTAAAGAAGTGGTTAATGAGGCCATGAAGTGCCATCAAATAATGCCAGGTAGAAACAGGCTAAAAATACATATTCCTACGTACATAACCGAGCTAAAAGGTGGGAGCTGAAGAAGACTAACCTGGAGGTGGCGGACAGCCTGGAGTGCCGTGCAAACAACGAAAGTGGGCCCCAAAATTCCGCAAGAGCGTAGTGAACGTTGCTTCCAAATTCTCCCTCACAAATGAACCAAGCTATAATTAAGCTGGTGAAGCACGAAGCCGAGGGGCAACCAACTTATTCAAGCGAAGGCTGGGATGGAAAAGGTCGAGAAATACTACCATACGCAATTCAACTCAGGTTATCAAAATCTCCTAAAAATTGGAAAAGGACCACCAGAAAAACTATTGGAATACAGAGTGGTCTAAATTGATAGCAACATAGCTGTAATTTGCTGAAAAATGTTATCACAAGATGAAAATAAGGTTGCCTAGCTACAGAGGGGAAAATTTATTCAATATTTAAAAATAAATGTAAATAGGGCTGCCTAACGACCAGGGGAAAACTTACAAAATAAATGCTTAAAGTAAAAGTCCAACTAGTTATTTCAAATACTGCATGCGAACTACAAACTAAGCGTAACAGCGCCCCTCTCACCGTCACTCTGCGTTGCCCGCGCTAGCTCACACCGTAGCTTACTCCCATCCGTTCGATCAGAAATTTGCGTAAAACTACCTATCTCTGTCGCGCAGTCTGTTGCCGTTCCGGCGCCGGTAGCCTAAACTTTGTTACTATGACATCAATTGTTTCGGTGAGGTACCTAAATTCCTTAATTAAGGCCGTGCCCAAATTATGTTGCCGCGTGCCATCAATGGCACGCATGCCATTGGTTCGCCACCCCTGGCCTATAATCTTATCTCCATTGAGCTTTTTATTGTTATTGTTCTTCAAACCACCGTTATCACTGAACGTGCATATTGTAGGATTGAACTCCCAGGAACTGCTGAGATGTGTATATTTTAGTATATCAATTGATCAAATTAGTCTTGATTATTCCCCGCTTTACTGTCAGAAGATTTGGAGTCACCTTCCAATGCTACATACTCGCTGCCACTATTTTGCAATATTTTCTCTATTCAATAAAACAGGTGAACGAAGAATACAGGAATTGAATTTAAGTTATACTTATATACAGTGCCTTCAGAAATGATCGAACGTTTTTGAATGGATATTATATTGGCGCCATTTATTTTAACTATTTGATGTTGGCTACTCGTGCAGTGTTATACAACATGAATAATATGTTGGTGGCACTGTAAGTCTATGTCATATTTGAGGTTAGCAGGTTAGGTTTCGCGTCAGTCTGTGTCAAAACTGACACAAAACATAATCTGCTAACCTTGAACTTGACATAGACTTACAGTGTCACCAACATTGTAAATTAAGGGCCAGTTGAATTTTTCCATTGTTATATGAGATAGAAAAAACCAAATTATCTTTAAAAAACTTTAACCAGCTAAACGTCATAACTTGAAAGCAAAAGACTACTTAAAACTGATAATTAGTAGAAGATTTATTTATTTTCTCAAATTTATTTCGGCCTTTCTGCAGTAACTGTACAGATAAAACAACCACAGCAGACGATCCATAAAACTAAAAACCGTGTTTTTTCCCTAGGTGAATGAATTAAAACTAGTCGCCCACCATAACGCAGCCCTCAGCTCACAGTTCCAAAAAGCCATGCGCCACCTCGCCACGTGCAAGAGGCGCAAGTGCTCGGTATGTTCCTACACAAAGGCAGCTTTCGGAATACCTCGAAATCCCAAGTACGAGTAAGTGTTCTTTACGCCCATGTCGGCTTTGCTCCAACAGCCGTGTTCCAGCCGTAAGCTGCTGTCCTGCCTGCAAACGCCGTTCCTGGAAATGCGCAACATGATCAAGCCTCCCCCATCGCCGATTACGGGTGAAGGTGAAAGCCTTTCCGAGTGGTTCCGTCCTTTGTGTAGCCCCCCCGCCAGCCCCAGCGAATGCTCCTCCCTGAGCATACCCTTTGCGGAACTTGCCATTTCCTTCATGGACGATGCCTCGGATTCGGCATCGCGTTGCCAAGAACTTGATGATAAGGACAAAGACGATGGCCTTAGCCACAACAGCCAGGCTTGTGCTAGTATTAGAGGTATGGTAATTTTTTTTTAAATTGAAGAAATTAAAGCTTTTTCCATAATTTGATTCGTTCACATTATATTGAACCTCCCTATGTTTAGATTTTCTAAAATTTATGGTAGATTTAAAATGTTGGTGAAATGGGTTATAACTTGTTACATTCAACAGCCACTTTATAGATGTCCAACATCAAATACTATGAGATATAGTCTAGAAAGGACATTTAAGCATGGTAAATTTGATACAGACAAAGAAGCAGTGCAATGGTGTAAGACCTATGGACGTTAAATGCACATGGACATGAAAATCACATATGATTGCAACCTTGAATTTTTTATAATTGACAAATTATCCATGTTTTGTTTTGCTTTGCTTATGTTTTTACCTACTAAAACCTTATGTAAACAATTTGTCTATATAACCGCGAAAGCCTTAAACAGTACATAATTTGTCTATAAGTACATAAATACATTAATAGGTATCGAATATTTACAAAATAAAACCACTTTAAAATTAATTTCACAAAATACCTCGAACCTAAATTATAAATAAGCATATATTTATGTTTATGTAATGTTCTTCATTGAGGATCATGCTTGAAAATCCCTCTGCTACAATGAAATCATTATTTTGTTTGTATGATATCTTCAAGAATCTTTTATCTGCTCTAAAATAATTTACATCAGTCATGCACAGCTCATATAGTACAATTATGTATTTTATTCGAACAATGGGCCGGAGTTGAGGTATTACAACGACAACCATTCTCGTTTATAACAGAGCTTTTATAATAAACTGTATTGCAGTACTCCGACTCACCTGACAATATTCTTCATCAAAAGCAATGTATAAATTTAATTTGAACCCAACTGTATACTGGGTATCCCGTAGAGCAGGGGTCGGCAACACGCGGCCCGCGGGCCGCATGCGGCCCTTTGCAACTTTTTGCGTGGCCCGCCAAAGCACTAATATAACTTTAGGAAAAATCAACAAACTTAGATCGTAAGCGTGCCGAAATGTGGCCGGTGACAAAAATGCGCGACAAACAGAAGCATAGTGGGAAACCTATTTTACTGAGCAAGTTTAATTCCCACTCCCCAGCGAATACGACGTCTCGCTTAGCAAGTGTAGCATTCTTTCTAGTGATGGGCATAATCGGATGATTTCAATAATCGGAATGTTCCATTTCGGAATGTTTATAAAATCGGAATTTCATCCGATTATTTTACATTCCGTAAATGCAAGCAAGGGAAAACGAGCGAAATAACAACAAGCGGAAGGAAGAAGAAGTGCGTGCAAATTTACGATGAGAGCACTCGCCGTTGCGCCGTAAGCCCTTATCTGCGTTGGCATCTATTGTTTGGGTTTGTAGGACGGTCAGTAATAGCTATTTACGTTATTAGACCGGTAGCAACATGTTTATGGCCGCGCCAATACTTTACAGGTCCAACCGTAGGGCGAGACCTGTATGTTTGGCAAGGCCATAAGAATTCTACCGGTCGTGTATCGTATAAGGTTTTTTAGGATACTGCATTGGTAACTAGCGTTTACATTGTTACAAACGAGTCCGGTAGATAAAATTTACCGGCCTAGACCAGTAGTAGTTCTATTACTGGTCTAGGCCGGTAAATTTTATCTACCGGACTCGTTTGTAACTATGTAGACGCTAGTTAGCAATGCAGTATCCTAAAAAACAATTTATGAGTTTGAGTCGCACAGTGGGATATGAGGAAATAAAATATTTTTTTCAAATTATTACAGTAGTTACGATAATAGACTTTCGGAAAATGGTAGTGATATTTTAAAGTTTAATAGCACATAAAGTACATAATAGATAGTATAAAACAATACTTGAATTTGAAGTCTGTAGCTGTACTATCTAATAATTAATCTACGAAATACCACTGCCATTAGTGCCATTCACGTATCATACACATGCGCACACGGCGCGACCCGTCGACATTCGCCAAACAGCATATATCAGTCAAGTGAGTCAATGCAACATTCCGTATTCCGTTCAGTTCAAATTGGCATTTCGTTTTCTCATTTTATGTACCGAATAGTAAAATAATCGAATTCCGAAAGTTCCGAATTTTGTGCACTGAACAGTAAAATAATCGAATTCCGAAAAGTTCCGAAATAATAGGAACCTTCCGATTTTTTGAACAATCGGAAACTTTCCGATTATTCATTCCGGATAGGTCCATCACTAATTCTTTCATTTCGCCAGTTTGCTACTGTATGTTCATATGTGCGTTCATGTTGACAGCCGTATGACGTTTCACTACAATATTTTATATTTTTTATATTTATATATTTTATATTTACATATTTATACATATTTAATTGGAATTGTATTTTCTCTTTTTTCCCTTTTAAGAATTGTAAAATTCTTGTTCTCTACCATTATTGTTATTATAGCATGTCAATAAAAATTTTTTTTTCTATATTTATTTTTAATAATATTCATACTCGTATATGATATAAAAGCACTATTTAAGTTACATTTGAATGTGCGGCCCGCATAAAAAAATTTATTTTGAAAATGGCCCGCCGTCCGAAAAAGGTTGCCGACCCCTGCCGTAGAGGTATCCTGAGAAATTTGTAATTTACTTGGGGGCTCAAATAAATAAAAAAGTTTGTAGGAACTAGGAACGTCAAAAAAGTAACTATTCGATACATAAGTACTCGTCACCCTACGAGATCCGAAGTAACGGATATCAACTTGCGAAAGTATTCGTTACATTTTTAAAACAGTTACTGAAGTTTCATTTTATTGCCATCATACTGTGTGCAGAGAGAACATCGTGATGGCGCCGAGTGACCGTCAGCCGTGGCCTCGACCCAACTAAAAACGGTGTTTTAGAAGTGCCAAACATAGTGAAGTGTAATTTAAAAGTGCTAAAAATAACTAACAACGGAAAGTGTCTGAAAACATCACAATCTACGTCACAACCATGCCCGACAACGTCACAGCTCGCCGACCACGATTGGCCCATTCCTAAATTGAAATTGCGGACCGCAAATATCCTAAAGGAGGGCATACACACGTAAAGACCTACCATACATGACTAGTCACACTATTCAACATACCTAGAAATGGAAGAGCAAGAGTCGCAAGCGATAATACAGGAAATGCTATTAGAATTACAGGCAAATAAACTACAAATGCAATGCGAAGGAAATCATGCAGCTAAGAAATAAGAGCTTCAGCAGGAAAGAGAATCAAGAATGGAAGAAAAAAGCCATAGAATTGAATATTAGGGCAAGCAGCGAAAGAATAATCACCCACCTAAACTAGAAGATCAACTACGACTAGGTTCGTGGAATGTAATAGGAACATACGACGAAGGAGCCTTGAAACAAATAATAAAGGAGATGATAAAGTACAAAATAGAGATACTAGCGATACAAGAAACCAAGCAGAAGGGAAACGAAATCATGGAGGTAGACGAACATATATATTTCAACAGAGGCGGAGAAGACAGAAGGCTGGAGATAGGCTTTATTATAAAGAAAGAGTACAAATTAGCAGTAATAGAATTTAAGCCAATAACAAATAGCTTAGCAACCAGGTGGCCATGGGTTCAAATCTGGCCGTAGCCGAGAATTTTCTCGGAGCAGCAGTGGATTTGAACTCATTAGTTAAGTTAGATGTAAGTTGTTGTGTGTGTGGTATGTTTGCATGCGGGGGAGCGTAGTGTAAATCGCGTGCGGCGCATTACCTCCGTTGCACTTCCCGCGAGGTATGAATGGTCCTCGACACCGAAAGGTAAAAGAGGCTATAGATTATGAATGAATGAATGAATGAACAAATAGGATGTGCTCCTTGAGAATAAGAGGAAAATAGCGATACTAAATATACACGCCCCAACTGAGGTGCAAGAAATAAGTACAAAGGAAGACTTTTATGCCAGACTAGACGAGGAAGATGAAAAAATAGCTAAATACGACCTTGCAAATGCGGAAATAGGGAAGGAAGAGTGCTATAGACCTATATCCCTAAACAAATTACCAACGCGACATAGACGTTCGTCACATCTAACCTCTAAACTTCATACATTTCGTTTTGCTGTTTAGGAGCAATTTTTGGCGGTTTTCAACGGCCCCGACCGGGCGAGCTTGGCGGCCAACGAGCCTCCGCTCGGGGACCCGCTGCGCGAGGACCGTCCGCAGCGCTGGCTAAAATTACATTCGCGTCGGCTTTAGCAATTTTCGGCAGATTTCAAGCGTTATTTAGTCTGTGTCGTGTCTACGCCACTGATAATTTTCTGTTACTGTATTTAAGCAGTACTGCCAATCATGTAACTTTGGTTGCATAGCATTTAGGGTGAATACATGGTCACGTGGGAAATGGGAATTAATGAAAACCCTGTACAAGGGCACCAGGAGAGCACCAGATGGCTCATACGCCAACCAAATAGATCATGTTCTTATCGAAAAGGACGAAGAAAACTGCATAAGGGATACACAAAGCTTCAGAGGACCAGACGCAGATTCGGACCATTTCCTACTCAGCATAAAATTCAAACAAGTAATCCCAGTAGAAAGAAACAGAAAAAATAAAAAGGAAAAAAGCACACTTAAGTAGAATGGTAAAAAATGAAGACAGAATGGAGTACCAGGAAAACCTGAATAACAGACTAGAAACAATACAGAAATCCGACAACATCAAGCAACAATGGAGAGAGCTGAGTGGAGCAATGGAAGAGAGCACAAGATTACAACGAAACAACAACGTACAAACAAACAAAAAATGGTTCGATGCAGAATGCGAGGAAGAAATACATAAGAGGAGCAGACTAAGAATGGCAATGCTAAAAACAAACACAGATCAAACAAAGGAAGACTACATTAAACAAAGAAAAGCATGCAAAAAAGAGAAAAATTGAAAATACAAAGAAGAAATAATAAATGGCATAGAAAATTGTTATAGAAATAACGACACACGGAATCTGTACCAACAGCTGAAAAGACAAGGAAAAGGATGCAAACCAAATCCAATATTCTACAAAAACAAGAACGGAGAACTGGTTGAAGGGTATGAAGACATACTAGAATTATGGAAGGACCATTTCAACGAATTATTAAATGTTAAAGTAGACACCAGCGAAGAAAATGACGAAGAAGAAGAAATTGGAGAAGAAGACAACCAAAACAACGAAGACCCACCAACCCTAGATGAGGTTGAAGAAATAATAAACAACCTGCGAAACAGCAAAAGCCCCAGAAGCGACACACTACATGCGGAAGCAACGAGGAATTGACAACCACAATCCTGAAACTAGAAGAAGCAGTACAGACAATTGGACTTGGTATAAACGAAAAGAAAACAAAATACATGACATGGACAAATCAAGAGTACATCAACACTAACAGACTAACCTTAAAAACGAACAAAGGGCGGATATACAACTTCGAAGAAGTGGACAGATTCTTATATCTAGGTACAGAGTTTTACAGAACACCTGATACAAGAAAAGAAATTCAGAGAAGAATTATGGCAGGAAACAGGTGTATACGGGCATTTAATAACTGCATGTACAATAAAAACTTATCGAGAAGGCTAAAAGTAAAAATATACAAAACCATTATAAGGCCAATTATAACATAGGCTAGTGAAGTTTGGACAATAGGAACGACGGAATGCAAAATGTTAAGAATATGGGAGAGGAAAGTGCTCAGGAAGATGTATGGAGGAAAGAAAGTAAGGGATACGTGGAAAAGAAGAACCAATAAAAAACTACAGGAACTAATAACTTAACTGAATGCAGGCACGTACTTGAATCCAAACAGCTCCTTCCTTGGCCAGCCCAGAAAAATTTGCTGCTATGACTGCAAAATAGAGAGCCATCCAAACATGACATTGCGAGCATGCTAGAGGACTGAAGATCAGTATGCAGAATACAGTATATTTGACAGGATAACAGCCACAATGATATGATGATAAATCGAAGAAGAAAGTTCATTCAACTCAATGACTTGGAATGTCGGAGCTCTCAAAATTGTGCACATTGGACCTTGGTTTTTCTTCTATCTGACAGAAGTTAAAATGCCAAGAAGATTGGCTGGCAATTTTAGGATCTTAGCACATGAACTACCCAATGCCCTTTTCGAAGAAATGCTTTGACAGTAACATGCCCCTGACCGAGAACACCTACAAAAAACCTGTCGTCATATATGGATCAAAATGACCTTACTATCTTGGCATAAACTAACTTGCACGGTGATGTGATTGTCAATGACCACTGTTACAGTTAATTTGTAGTTTCGCATGCATTAGTGAAAATTAACTAGTTGTATTTTATTAGTAAGCATCTTGTTACGTCTAATTGGTGGCTTCGTAGGCAATATTTCAAATAATTAACTAAATTCAACTATTTGCATTTATTTCCCTCCAAATATCCAATACATCTTGCGTGACGGGTTAGGCAACCCTATGTTCTTCTGCTGTTAATAAATTTCTAGCTAAAAATTACAGTGATGTTATCAGTTGAGAACACTCCATATTTTAGTGATTTTTTGTGGGTCCTTTTGCCAAAATTTTGGGCAGTTTTTGATAACTTGAATTGTATGGCGTCCGGCTGGTTTTTCTCGTTCTTTTCCATTGCAAAATTCGTGCAAGTAAGTTGTGTGCCCCCTCGGCTTAGTGCTTCAAAAAGCCAGTTGGCTTGGCTCGCTTCATTGGATGGTGAAGAATCTGGAAGCACAAATGCCTTTTTGATGTTCGAATTATTGGTTTGATGTTAGTATTCTTACGTCTAACGCCTCGGCGGAATTTTTGGGCCAATTTTTGCCACATTCACTCTTGACTGAATTTTTTCTCCAGGTTAGTTTACGATAGCTTCTACCTCCTTCTAGGGGCTCACCTAGAAATTTTGTACGCTTTTAGCCAACTTTTCCCTGGGTTTCGCAAGTGTATTGGAAATCACTTTGCTCCGCATTCCTTGGAAGCGCTTGGGAGCATCGCCTACCTACATTTTGCTTGCTCGTTCCCTGGCTTCGAGGCGAGGCGCCTGCAATAGTTGCCCCCGCAGACGGAAGCTGGCAATTTATCCTCCTCGGGCCCTCGATGCCGCTCCTCCAGGTGCAAAACGGAACCGCCTAGCGATGTGTTTTTGTTACGACCCCGTTGAATGTGTCGAAGGTAGCTTGCCCTGAAAGTATTATGAGTTCCGGTTAGTCTATTAAGCCATAATAGGGCGTTTGAACTCACCTGACTTACGGCTTAGCTGTGTTTCTTGGCGGGGACTGCTGCAATATTTTGGCTCTCGCAAACGAGCTCAGTTTTTGAGGTTATAGGCTAATTTCATTAGTATCCGAAAGGTTGTGGTTATTGAACCGCCGCGGTCACTTAACTACCAAAATTTAAGTAATTGAAGTCCGGAATTATTAGTTATTGCTGTTAGGAGCGCGTTCAAGCCTTTTTCTTGAAATGTCATAACAAGCCCAATGAGTTTCTTGTAGAGATCTTTTCGACCCTTGTATGGCCATGTAATTTGAAGGTATTTCGCCCCTTCTAAATTTTGGGTACCATCATAGAGTCAAATAAAGCTAACGATCGGGGTTAAGGTTAGCCTATCGCTTGCATTGTTCTATTCCACGGCACCTTGCTTAACAGGGCGCATGCTAATTTGTACCTGCAATTCTATAGTTAATTGCACGCCTGAATTTTTCCGACGTGGTCGGCTTTGTATAAACCTCTGCCTCACGGAGCTTCTCTTGACTTGTTTTTCATCCCTGAGTGGGCAACCATAAAATCAGGAATTAACCTGATAACCACTGTCTTTTTTTACAACCAATTTTATTTATGCAGCTCGCCCTTTTATAATTGCTTATGCAGCGCCTTTTTAGTGTGTCTATGCTATTTGTTTGATTGTTCGTGTTAATTTGTTAATGCCTATTTATATCCATATATTTGTCTGCTGTTATTTATGTTTGCACTATAGAACCTGTTGTTTAAATAAATACTATTACTAGTTCGTTTTGCTATTATTTGGTTTTGCTGGGTTTATCTCTTACCTTGGGGAGGTCCGACCCAAGGATTTGTCGACATCGAGGACCTGGCGCCCTCTCCCATCGTTTTTTTGCAGCTTTGATGGAACTCCCGACCCTTCCCTACGAGTTAGTCAACTTAGGCCGATAATTACCAGCCGGCAAAATACCAAATATAATTTTCGCCACCAGGTAAGGCCGACCCTTAATCCTTCGTCACACCACATTATTTTGTTTATATTTACTGCATCTTTGAGGTGAATCTTTTTTAGTTAGGAATCTTGAAAAATTCTCCGGAAACGTGATCGAGTTAAATCGACAGATCAGCTGTTTTGGCGTGCAGCTAAGTTCAGGAAGATGTGGTTGACATTTTCTGTTCCTGCGAACCCATTAAATAAACTAACCATCATAACAAACTATACACATGGCAGTTTACCAGAGTCTGTTTTTGAGTGCGTTATAGGTTGTACCCGAGTTTTAAAATAAAAATTATACACGAAAAATAAGGTTATGTACGTATTTGACATACGATCAAAGTAAAGTTGGTTATCATTCATCATCGTTCAATTATATAACGGAATTGCTTATGGATCGCCGAGTCCGTTAAAATACTGTACGACAAAAATGCTGTAGCTTGTAACAGGGACTGATTTGTCATGATTGGATGAAATTTGTAACAGTACGTTTACTTAGCCTTATACTCTACTGTACTATTAATTTATATTGCCCTGGGTTCGCTAGCTTAAACAGTGTATAAGACTCTTAAAATCTTCTGTGCGGCTAAGGGAAGACTAAGCTAAGGGAAGACTAATATTGCTCTGGGTTTGCTCATTGTCCCCTGGAATGCTGAAATTATGCATGCAAATACTGCCAACAATGAAAACCCAACAGTTTACGCAAAAAGATATATAATCTGTAAGAGAAACAAATACAGGTAAACACATGTACGTAAAACACCAAGAATAAATGACGCCAATACATACAGTAAAGCTGTCAACAGTACTTTAATTATCGACGGGCGAACACTGTTTCTACTCGCGTTATTACATAAAAATACACACTATTCATATAAACAGACTGTACGCTGCATGCATGAAAGCAGCTTAAATAGTGCGTTAATGTTCAGCTGTTGACGCAAAGTCAAACCCGCTCGTACGAAATATATTTAAATTCTGCGCACAAATACCCTCAAGGTCTATTCTTTAGCACGCTTGTTGCAATTTTCGAATTCAGCTGACGCATGCGAAGAATGCATGACTCAGTGAAGAGGTCAAGCTGCGCATTTTCCCAGGTATCGCAAGATTGCTATTAAGCTCCGGTTTTCTCAATTTCACTGATTCGGACAGTAAATGGAGGTAGTTGATTATAGTAACTAACCTGGCTTTAATAGTTCCGCCAGAGAAGTTGAGGCCAGCGCTGTGTACTTCTTTGAAGTCAGAATTGCAGCTTCTAGCGGTGTCGACTGGAACACCACACTGATTCGCTCACGAAAACTACACCTCGGCTTGAGATGCAACGGGCGTTGGCTGCTTGCTAACGCAAATTTACACAGGCACTTTATAGTGCACTTTTAAATCAGGCGTCGCGTCCCTTTGATTTTAGGACGACGCGCACGATTGCTAACTTAGGCGGCCCTTACAACCCAGTTGCAGTAATTTATAAATGTAACATTGTAATCCACTGGCTTCGTTCTATTTTTAACCACACTCGTGGGAATACCGTCTTGTAAATTTACTTCCACCCGTGAGACACTTACAGTGTGTACCAACTTAACAAATATGAGAAATACGGTTCAGCTTTACTACTGGCAGAATAAAAATATATGAAATGTATATATAGGGTGACACGAATTGGCCCATTACAATTTTCCATTCGTAGAAGCTCCGAGATAAACGTACTCAATGTAGTTAATGCGCTTGTTGATGAACATAAATAAGGCATTCACCATAGATTTGGAGCACACTTGGTCATGGAAATTTGGCAGTTTTTTGCATGTAACCTGGATTTGTTACTGTGTGAACTTAACTTTCTAATGGAGGTTAAGTAATTTTATATTTGAGGTTATGAATCGTGCCTTCAGCTGTGTTGCCAGTTTATTCTTAAAATACTCAAATATTTGTGCTGCCAGTTGTTACTTTAACCATGTTTTACTGTTTTATAGGTTATTGAAAACAGTAAAATTTGTTTATTGACCCTTTCGCTACAGGAGCCGGAATATCTGCAAATCGCTGACTATCAAATATGCGAGAGATGTATTATAACGCGAAGCTTTTTAATAATGCATTCGCTACAGGATACGGGCGCTGTTGCATCTGTTTTAACCACAACCAGATGAATCTGCGTGAGTTATCCCCTTTGCTGCACACATTCACTACAGGAAGCGGGTGATTCCGTGGTTCACAAAGTTTTCCCCGTAGCGGAAGGGTTAAAATAATTATATGTCACTCTGGCAACAAGGCCAGAATAAAATTGAAACAAGCAGTCAGATGGTGAAAACTTTTTTTAAAAACAGTACTTTGTGGAACCTTTAACAAGTAAATTTTTTAAGGTTTTGGGAGCGATTCCGGTTTTGCATCTGATTTCTGCCCGGAATACAAGAGCAATACGACGACGCCAAAAGAGAAGTTCAGTCCCAAGGGAACCCTGGACGAAGCCGACTGTGCCAAACTCACCCGCACCAAGTGGACTGCCTCGTTTAGAAAACTAATCAACCGCATCAAGAAGTGAAACGGTAGCCGCATTGCGTAGGTACCAAACGTTTCTGACATTCACTTACTAGTTTAGAAGACTCAAGACCGTTACGTGCAATTACATCACTATTATATGCATATTCGCGCACATGGTCACCTGGTGGGTTGTCGTCGTTGCCGTTTCACTCAGTCTGTTGAACAGCGCCGTTTGTTTTAGCCGTAGTGAAACTCAGTATTTTATTTTTTAATGTCGAAATTTCATAGCAGGGATATGGAAGATCTTATTTTTTAAGTGCGTTTTGAGACTGGACAGTTTTAATTATGTAAGAGCCGTGTTATTTGACTATATGTACAATGTACAATCAATAATTTTACGTATACAATTTTAAAACGACGTTTTTCCAGAAAAGTCGTTAAGAATAAAGATGTTGAGGGGTCCAACCAAAACTTTTTTTTTGGATTCTGGAAAGAATTACAATCACTTCTATTTATTATTGGCGTTTGTTATGGTGCTTCATTCTAGGTAACTTTTTGAAACGTTTTACTGTGCTCAAATATTTTCCAATTATTAAAGCTTTTGTTGAAGTTAGAACAATTGATATTATTTAGGAACTGAATTTTTTGTGGTGTATCCACTCTATTTTAAATGTTATATTAACGACATTCTACTTATATTTGCACCCTTTTTTTAATCAGCAAGGATTGTGATTGATTTTAAAGTTTCTAAACCTCAAGCTAAGTGCCATGCAAAAAGTAATTGGGGCAATCAAAATTTTCTACTCCCGATGTAATCAGTAAAAGAATATTTTATAATCGTTACTTACCTTGTAATCTAATCTCACTTGCATTTTTGTTTAAAAGAAGTATATTTTTTTTATTTCCAACCTTTCTAAGTTGAGCCTTCTTCAATTATAGAAATATTTCACGGTAAAATTGACATTTTCACGTTTTAATATCAAATAATAAATTTCAATAATATTACTTACATTTAGGTTAGGTTTTTTTCTTTACCAAAAGTTTCTTGTTTTTAGTGGTTCGATATAAATTACTTTACCGGCCATTTTTAACTGTTTTTGGATCACAGCCAATTTTCCGTCCTTTTTTTTAATCAAAACAGAAAAACTGAGAAAATATGAAAAGAAAATTTGCCTTGTCGAAATGTTAAACAATTTTTGACACCTTTAAATGTATGCTGACCTATGTGCTTCCACCTATGAAGTCTCGGACAAACTATAATTCAATTTCGGGCTTGTGGTTCCCTTGTTACCATGAATTTAATTTAGCCAAAACTGGGCAGTTTGCCACTTTGAGGCGAGAATTGAATAATTTTTATTTGGTTACACTGTTAACTTTGGAAATATACTCAAAAATAGATTAGATTATTGAAGTAAACCTGTAGCTTGTGTTTCGCATAGTTAGAGATTAATTTCGTCACTGTGAATAAACCCCATTGTAAATTCAGAAATAGGAAAAAATTTAAATAATTTCAACATTTTTATTGCTCCAATATGACAACACAAAAAAAATTTGATTGCCCCATGTATTTATTTTTTGTAAGTAAAAAAATAGAAAGTGAACTGATTAAACGATTAGAGCGTAGGTCTAATGTGAGGTTTTACACGATAATGAAGCACCGAGTTGTCTTGCGAAAGTACTCATAGACATGCTAGACTGACGTATAAAATAGGAGGAGTCGAGCAATACAGCACTCTCGGTTCATACTTGGAATTTCATCATATCTTCTTTTATTAGCCTCGAAGAAACTCACCTTTTAAATACATTGAACTCTCAATACCTCAGTATTTATCCTTAACCGTGTTTATCCGATTGATATTTGGACTAAGTTTTTACAGAATTTGTATGCCATCGTCCTTTACAATTAACAATAAATAGTTAGATACTCAATTTTGTGTAGCTAGGGCTATTCCAGTAAATTTGACTGATTTTTTTGTAGCACTAGTTGATTAACGTTGAATTGATGTCATCGGGATTCTTTGTCCAAAGAACACCCGATTAGAATAGTTACTGTGTCAATAATCTATGTCACCACTCTTTCCTGTTTATTGTTAAAACTTCATGGCCGTTAGGTTGCGCTTTATATAAATTTCTCGTTGGCAATTGGGATAAAATTGCTTACACAGTAAACGTACCTAATTGGCGTCCAGTTTTAACAAGCAAAAAACTAAAGTACGTTAAACGATGTAATGCTAGCGTTCGTTCCACCTCTAGCTGAAAGTAGCACGTTAACTTCCTAACGGAAGTTAATAATAAGTTTCATAAGATGTTATACTGTTACATTTAAAGATCTAACACCACTAGTGCAAACGTTGAATCTAAACTAAGGTTATATACTATATTAGAAAAATTAAACTATGTAAATTGTTATGCGATATTGTACTTCGTCCAAATGACAATTTGAAGGGTGAAACCACATCTACTTAGTGAAAATGAGAATTGTGAACTTGCCAAGTATGATTTACTTTTATAGGGAGTTTTATCTTGAATTGTTAACTGTAAAAGCTAGTTTCTTGTATTGCTAACGTACACAGTAATAAGTTAATGTGTCTGAAGGTAAACAGTGTGTCCCAAAATACAATAGTTTAGAAGTTTGATCGATCTATCGGAATATTTTAATATTGAGTAGGTAGGGAAATCTTTCCAAATTTTGAGAATATTACTGAATGTTTGTACAGTATTTTTGACCATTTTTGAAATTTAAAAAGTTGGGTTTTTTCTACATATAAATTATGGTACGATAAATGGTCTTTTTTAATAAAATTTTTGAAAGTGCAGATATTTTTTTCTCGCATAAATTGTGGTGGGGATTCTCTGCCGGCTTTATTACATAATAAATGGTTCATATGAGCAAATATAAATTTTTTTGCTGCAGTTTGACCATTGAGCTATTACTACCATCAGTAATAATACAAAATTTCAAAGATTGCACAAGGTATCTCTAAATATTCATATTTATGGAAACAACATGCCTTTACCTACCTTTTTATCGTTTCCTGCGGTGCTCCTGTGAATATTATTAAAGAGCATGATTTAGAAAGTATTTCTAAAAATACTATACTGACATTCGGTTATACCGGGTGACAATGAGACCAGGGCCATGCCTCTATCTCCATTACTTATGAACAATGGCCACATCCAGTTTCACCGGAAATGACACCAACTTTAATTTTTTTAAATGGATCACCCTGTATATTTTATGTTTTTCGGAATCTACAAGTCAAATTACATACAACAGTTTTGCCAGATTTGCTGGAATGTTAACAAAATTATTTAAAAAAATTAATTATTTTTCAGTTTTAGTTAAAGATAAAGTAGAACACGATGCATATTGTTAGCTATCTAATAGCAAGACGGCCATTTAAAAAAAGTGACTTTCTTAAAAAACATGTTGAGCAAATTTAGTTATTTTATTAAGGGTTTGTTATTCACCTAATTGATAAAATCGCAATTATTATGAGTTACTAGTTGCTAGCCTTCTATGGTAAAAAATAAAATTAAAAAAAAATCTTGTTTGAAAAAATGAAAAATATGCAAGACTGCTATATGTTTGACTCATAGACTCAGAAAACCATAAAATACAGGATGATCCATTTAAAAAATCAAAATTGGTAGCATTTCCGGTGAAACCGGAAGTGAGATATTTTAGCTATATTTATTGATCAATCAGAAATTATGTTTAGCATCTTCCTATAAAATTGTATCCAAATCGATTCATAAATAACGAAGATGGAAGCATGGCGCTGGTTTCATTGTCACCTGGTATATTGCCCTAAGTATTATTTTTTTATTTTAAAAGCCGTTTTTTAGTAGGGCTATCATTACAATAATTTGGCGCCCAACGTGGGGCTATCATTACAATAATTTGGCCCCACGTTGGGCGCCAAATTATTGTAATGATAAGGCTTTTAAAATAAGCCAAATCAAAAGCAGTTTATCTCAATATATAATTTTATATATTTATTGCACTTTGTTGCAGATCAAAGACAAACAGTTTGTATAAGACTATTAGTAAATATCAATGTACAATGCTTTTAGTTTTAGCGCATTTAGATGTTTTTTAACTTCTACGAATTATGCCTGCATTTCTACCTCTGGTTGATTTCCTTTTTTTATGTAATATTTAAAGAATTTTAGTGGTAACTTACTGGTAATATAACACCTGGTATTTCAAGCTAAATTTTTATATCAATGCTACTTGTTTATACACATGAACTGGCAGTTGTAAAAAGAAAGCTTTAAAATTTGCAACATGATTTTTATATGTAGATAAAATGTAATACAAATACAAACATTACAGCAAATCAATCACTCTGGAGTTATGTATCTGTATAAACAGCCATAAATCGATGCAGAAACTTTTTCATACTCTCAACTTGTTCTAGTGTATGCAGATCAGCTTAAATATTTCTCAATTGGTACTCACATAAATGATCATTACAATTTCCGTACGTATGTTGGCTAATACTACACCTACTAATATGACACAAATATTACTATGGCACATGTCGGACATAAATAACCAGTAATTACCCATCGCTGATTACATTTAAATACAAGCTTTTAAGGTTGCATTTGGCTTAGTTCATAAACATGAAAGGATTTTGACACCATTTATCTTATAGCATCCCAAGAGGTTAGTATGTCTCAGTCAGCAATGTACTTAACACGTCTAAAGTGCAGTAGCCTGTCATGGAATCTTTATGCACAAGTAGTATTATTTTCAGTCGCAGAGCTCCTTTAATATATATTTTTGTATGCTATATTGTATTTATTTTCGTATTGGTGGCAGCTAACTTCTAAGTTAATTTCCATTACTTTATTTTATCGCGTACCTAGCTTAAGAATAGATTTAGCAATGCGTCCTGTTTAGTTTACATTCAGCAGCTACAAGTTGTACATAAGTTCCGTTTTGAATTCCCAGTATTTCAGAATTCGTATCTGACACCCTTGAATTGTATGTGATAAATAAAGATTAATAATTTAAAACATGCCTGTGTTTTATTTCACAGCTATTTACTTGTCCTTATGGTTTGGAAAGCAATCAAAGGACCGATACCTTTTTCTGCTATTATGGAGGAACGTACTTCAATAACACCTAATGGATCACACCTTGCTGAAGGATGGATATTTTTAATGAAAAGTTACCGAATTCTAATTCCTCTTTTTCTGTACACATATTTCTACTGTATGATCAAAAACTTTAATCTGTAGAGGGCTGTGAATTTTTTTAAATATTTAATTTGTTGGTAATAATGAGTAAAGAAAGGTACTTAATAATATAACCTGTACAGTTGTATGTATACCGAACACAAAGTGGTGCCTTGTACGTAAAATAAAGGAAATCACTTTAAACATCTGCAGCTATTTTGGTTACTAACATTTTTGTTTATTCTACATTTTACGTTACTAATATAACCTTAAACTACGAGATGTAAAATACCAATGTCACTTCAACTGTCAACAGAGCACTCGAGAGGATAAAAGTTTTCGATCATACGTTAGTTACTTTAAGTATCTGAGAGGTAAGAATTTGATGCAATTCTGAACAATTGTTTGTCTATCAGCAGTAGACCAAGTCAATACGACGTAAAAAATAAATACCGCAGCTCTCCAGCGTGGTGTCAGCACAAGAAGGCTCGACTGTTTGTAGAATTTAGCGTTAGAGCATGTATAGGCGCAGTGTTTACATGTATTTATAAAAAATAAAGATGTCCTGTGGAAACGAGGTTGAACTGATCCTGTAGTCGCACCCCATTTCCTTGTTTTGTAATGGAAAACAAAGTATCAAAGTAAAAACCGTAATTTTGAATACAACTTAAGTATGTATTATGTAGTATTATCTGTAAAGGGCCATTTACACGAACAAGAATTTCTGGTACAGTGACATTACTAGTTCTCTCTGTCTAACATTCACGTGTATTAGAAAGAGATTAACAATGTCTTACAACTCCTTTGCTACAAGAAAACTTTTACCGCCAAACTGGAACGTGCGCTACTTTCTACAAGTTTTCGTTAAAAGTTCCAACTCCGCGCAAGCGCATTTTTCGCAAATCTGTAATGCCAACCTGTTTTTCTAAACGGTAATTCGTAAACATAACTTCGTTGAGCGAGTAAACATAACTTTTTGTTAAGTACGTGATTTTAAGTTTTGTTCTTGTCTCAAAGACAAGTTTTATGTTAAAAATGCGGCAGTGGAAAAGAGAAGAAATTACTGATACAAGAGAACTCTTTTTTGAGGTCATGTTTCTGTTTTATTTTAACCCTTAAGTACTAACGTTACGTCTGAGAGACACGTGTAACATTTCCCCCTCCATTTAAGATTTATAGTTGATCCTTCATCTACCTTCAAATAACGAGTTTTTAAAATTTCGTTGCGGTGGAATGTTTTGTGCGGAAGTTATTTGTATTTAAAAATAAATTCCGTCTCAGAGACGTGACGTTAGTTTGCACGCTACTATTTTTGCATGATGAATCAAAAACCAACTTGCTCAAATACAGTTAAATCAACAGACAGTTGCTTGAGCAGCAAGTGTTCCAGTAGTAACAAGAGGTCAATAAAAAAACCAATTAGGGTAGGCTGTGATATGTGTTATACATTTGGCAGTACTGAAGTGTATTGTCAGTCTATGTCAAACTCAAGATTAGTAGGTTAGGTTTTGTTTATTGTTTGACACAGACTGACACAAAACTTAACCTGCAAATCTCGAATTTGACATAAACTGACAATACACTTCAGTACTGCCAAACGTATAACATACATCACAGCCTACCCTAATTGGTTTTTTTATTAATCTCTTGTTATAATGAATTAGACAGTGAGGACAGTAACGGAGAACATAATATTGATGAAAATTCTGCTATACCTGGTGACCCTAATGTGTTCATCTTGCACTAATTCTTTATAGTTTTAAGGTAGTGTGAATTTTTATACGTATTCTTTTCTCTCACTTTTTTTTAGTTAAGTTGTGTTAGAATACCAGTTTAGTAATAAATTCATAAATAACTATATGCCTGTCTCTTAGACGTCATGTTAGTATTAAAGTCCCACAACAGACACGTTAGTACTTGAAGGTTAAAGAGATTAGTATGACTGTATGACAGACAGCTGGAAGTGAATTTTAGTTTCTTATACAAGAAAAACTTGTTGGTGTAAACGGAATTACAATTTACTTTTAACTGGACCCGTAACTTCACTGTACCAGAAATTCTTGTTCGTGTAAATGGCTCTTAACCTCATTTACCTTGCGGTATATGAGCCCAAATTCAGAATAGTTGGACTAGTTAATGTTTAGCACATTTTCTTAAAACAATGCGAATTTCTGTCTCTTCATGTTTTCAAGGGGGTGTGAACCAAAAAAATTAATTTTTGTGAAGAAAATTCTACGAATGAAAGTGGAAACGCAACATTTCTAGGAACAGGTTTTTGAACAGCTAACAAAGGTTTATGCTGAGCAGACGGTGACATCACAACAGCGAGTATCGATGCATTCATAGCGACAGGACCACTTACCACACGGTATCACTAATCACTTAATGAGTAATTCCCATTGAGCTATCTCAATGGTAATTCCATACTGCCTACAACCTCACTGTTTGTCTGAGGCAGTATATACAGGGTGATTTTTAAGTTGATTCTTTCCCTTTACCAGGAAATAAAGCTAAAAAAAATAAGCATTATTTATTTACCACTTTTGCGAAATATCAAAACTAAATTAAAAACTAAAATTACTTAACAAAAATAAACTAAACTTAGTCTAACTTAAATGCTATGTTCAAAATTATCACCATTCACTTCTACACATCGCTCAGCGTGACGTAACCATTGTTCGTTCATCGCTTAAAGTAGCATTTTGACGACACTCCTCATAAAGAATCATCAATTTACTAATTCATTGTTTTCATAAACATGAGCCATTATTGTAGCATAACATTAATAAAATTACAATGGAAAACTAGTTGACAGGTCATTGCTTGACAACAGAGATAAACAAAAATAAAATTAACCAGCTGCCTTTGTGACAAAGTTCAGTTTTTAATTTGAAACTTTAACACCCTGTACCTCCGTTAGTTTTGATATTTCGGCAAAGTGGTAAATGAAAAAAATGCTTTTTTTTTTAGCTTTATTTCGTAAACGGAAAGAATCAACTTAAATATGACCCTGTATATCAGGCAAACTACAGCGAGTCAGAATTAATAGGTATTGGAGGAGAAAAAGAAAAAAAATATGGAGAAACAAACATTGAAAGGAACGGCTAAAGTTAGGACGGCGTACCAACGTTGCCAGTTCGTGCACTGATGGATAAAGCGGGAAACTTAAACTTTCAAACTAATATGTTTCAAATTACAATGATACGTATATTAACTCAAAAATTTACCGTAATAGCAACTGTTATGATTACGCATAAATTCTGTAATTAAATATGTGTTTTCACTAGAATCACATTTAATGGTATAAAATGTGTTGTCTTCTATTACGTTCTCAGTAAACTTGGTGAATATTGCTACACGCTGTCTTGCATGGATATTTTTCACTAGTTCTGAAGTATCCTATTTTGTTAGTTTCATTTTTTATTTTTTAAAAACTCCATCAAAACATGAAGTGTCTTGTCTAAACGTTTAATTTTTTTACTTTGTAAATAATAATATTTTAGTGTTTTATGCATACTCTCGAGATGCATATTTATGTTGGCAATTGCTCCAACTCGAAAACAATAGGCCCATTTTTCAAAACAAGTTGCATAATAATTAATTAAATATTGACGAAACTTTAATCTTGATTCATTTTTCAGAATATCCAAAAACTTGAAATTTCTGCAGATCCAAAAGTGTCTGTAAATATTTTAAAGTTTTATAAGCCCATTCCCTCTTCTCAGCATTATTAATTTTTGACAAATTTGACTACCACGCACGATCTATGTGCCAGGAACAATAAAGCTTTTTATATGGTCGACCCATTATATTTTCCCATAGGTTATAAGATACATTTGTTATATCTGACATAAAAGTCTCAGTTTTTATAATGCCCACGTTATCTCTTATTTTCTGAAAGAAAACTTGATTGATATAAGAATTTTTCCTGTTAGAAAACATAAATGCTAAGGGCATCCCTTCATTAAACTCATCTACACTTAAAATGGTAGTGAGTTCAAAATCATAGGCAGTAAGCCCATGTGTGCTGTCAATGGCAATAAATATAGTTCCAAATTTTTTAAAAAGTGCTGAATCCATTAGTGAAATGAAAATTAAAAAAATAAGAAGATTCGAAAACAGGCCTCTTTTCATTCAACACGTAAACAAAATAGGAACAGAAACTGTAGCCGGAAACCCAATATTGAAGAAACTCGGCTAATTACAGAAAATTTACATGGCACGCATTCAGAAATTATATCTAAGGATCCTGGAAATGATCATTTATATGAGTGAATAATTAGGAAAAAAATATTTTGTATTATCTTTTAATATTTACATTAATAATTATTTAAATTAATAATTATATTATATCTAAATTTTTGTTAATAAAAAATATAAAATGTATAAATAACCTGATTTATATTAATTTAACAAATGAATATTGGCATTTGGCTTCTCTAAAAGAAAATTAAAGTAAAGATAATTTACTAAATTTTGGAGCATTTGTGCGTAATCATAACAGTTGCTGTTACGGTAAATTTTTGGGTTAATATACATATCATTGTAGTAAACGAAATACAAACTGCACTCGATGAAGGAAATCCTAATTTGGCAGTATTTATTGACCTAGCTAAAGCTTTCGATACTGTTAACCACAAACAATTATTAGAATGCCTACATAACATAGGAGTTCGTGGAAAGGCCAATAAATTAATAGAATCGTACCTACAACACAGACTGCAACATGTAAAAATTGGAACCTGTCTAAGTGAAAAAACAGAAGTAATAGGGATGCCCCAAGGAACTGTTCTAGGTCCAATACTATTTACTATTTATGTAAATGAACTATTAGAATTACCATCAACTGGCAGAATCATAGCTTTTGCGGATGATACAGTAATATTATACAAAGGCAAAACATGGACAGATGTGAAACAGAAAGCAGAAACAGATCTAATAAATATAAATGAGTGGTTTAATCGCAAACTTCTTACTGTAAACTTTGATAAAACCAAATTCATTCCTTTCATCTGTCGTAATCAGAACACACCTATATATGATACCTTAACTGTCATGAACCCCAACAACACTACAACATATATAAAAAAAGTTGGAAAAATAAAATATCTAGGAATATACGTCGACACCTATTTAAGATGGGATGCACATATAAATGCACTACTAAACAAATTAAGGCAAGTGCTATTCCAGTTTAAAACCTTAAAGTATATTCTAAACACCTCAAACCTAAAAACGGTATATTATTCACTTGTTGACTCACTGTTACGTTACGGAATTATTGGATGGGGCTCTGCATCAAAAACACATTTAAGAAAACTAGAAGCGATGCAGAAGCGGTTCATAAAAATCATGTTTAGTAAGACGCAAATGTATCCAATTGATCAGCTATACGCAGAAACAAAAATATTTTGCCTAAGACAAATCTATCTACAAACATTGATTATACACCAGCATAAATATAGAAAGGACTTAAAAAAAATTGACCATCCTCGTAACACTAGAACCAAAATAAACAATAAAAACGAAATTAGTAGAGTTCACAAAACCATTGGTCAAAAATCTGTACATCTTTTAGGGCCAAGAATGTTTAATTTATTACCTACCAATATCAAAGAAATAAATGCCATAAGCAAATTTAAAAAAGCCATTAAAAATTGGATCATGGAGCAAGACAGGGTACTTATGTTATCAGATATAGAAAAATTCCTGTAAACACCAAAGTAGCAGAAAACAAAATTTCAGATTGCAATTATATTTGTGCAATAATTACTTATAATTGATTTTGTAGAGTTACCACTATGTTTTAGTTAGTTTATTAAGAATTAGTGTTTATATAAAAATGGTAGCAAGTTACATTGAAGTTACGTGAGTTGCTCACGCACAAGCTATGCTTTTATGAGTGGCTTACGTGTACGAAATCAAATATTTTCTAGTTTATTGAAATAACTAATAAGTAGAAATATAAAATGAGATAAGATAAATAATAAAAATTATAAATATTAAAATATTAGAATAACAACCTAACTTATGTACAGTTACTCAATTCAATAAACCTTATTATTATTATTGTAATTTGAAACATATTACTTTGAAAGTTTAAGTTTTCCGTTTTATCCATCAGTGCACGAACTGGCAACGTTGGTACGCCGTCCTAACTTTAGCCGTTCCTAACATTGAATGTTACTAGACTGAAAGATGGTAAATGAAAGTAAGAAACGACTTTTGGGATTGAACCGTGTCATTATTGAGGTCGAAGAACTCAACGTTTCGCCCACTTTCGTAAGCAAAATCTCAGCTTCTTCCTTGACCTAAAGATAAATTAAACACTATGTCATCTAAAGCGAGTCCCTTGCTCTTGTAATGCTGTATACATTGGTGAAACAGGACGTTCAGTGAAAACTCGCATCTCTGAGCACCAGCGCTGTCTCAAGTCGGACCTCGTTTCATCATCGGCCATCGCCGAACA
Organism: Agriotes lineatus; assembly: GCA_940337035.1. Classification (NCBI taxonomy): domain Eukaryota; kingdom Metazoa; phylum Arthropoda; class Insecta; order Coleoptera; family Elateridae; genus Agriotes; species Agriotes lineatus. Next base: position 94,367,180 of record OW679199.1, read on the forward strand.
CCAACGCGATACCGGCCATAAGATCCTTTTTGATCAAATTTCCATTATCTGCAAATCCCTATTCTTCTTTAGCAGAAAGATTCGCGAAGCCATTGAGATTTACAGACACCCTAACAATCTCAATCGGTTCGAAGGCTTTCCTTCTATGTGGAAAGTGCTAATTCCTAAGCCCCGCCCACCACGACGGCGCTTGCTTATAAATTCTCGCCTTTCTTCTCCCGATCGTTAGTCGAGTTTCGCCTTTGGCGTGGTTCACACGTTGAGTTACCGTGCTCTTCTATCCCTTCCCTTGCAAAAGAGTTTCGCCTCTGGCGTGGTTTACACGTTGAGTTACCGTGCTCTTTTGCTTTTCCTCCTGATGAAGACCCCTTACGAAAATGAGCAAAACGTTGAGTTCCTCGACCTCAATAATGACACGGTCCAGTCCCGGAAGTCGTTTGTTACTTAATCACAAAACAGCTAGGCGCAGGTGTCAGCAAAACCTAGTTTGTCAGGGCTGGCAAAAAAACTAATCTCTAGCCTGAGAAATATAGCTCAAGTTTATAGATAGACCTTCGAAAAACGTATCAAAATAAAACATACAGCATGTACCAACAAAATAATATATAAATATCTTTTGCTGGCTATCTTAGGCGATAAAAAACGTCCTTTAGCACTATCTTACCCACAACACTTAATTGCATATACAAATAATTAAATAGAGCTAATGCCCTAACGCTGTCATGACCATCTGGTTTTCCGAGGGCTTCAACAAAATCTCTTCACAGGTCCTACCAGCTTTGTCCCGGCACTGGTTGCATAAAAATATATTATTCTATGGATTTTCTTATACGGGAAATAAATTCCGCCTATTATTTGAAAAGGTTTGTATCAACATGGTCCCGGAAATCCTTCTTTTAGGACGATACGATAGTAGAAAGACCAGATTGACCGCGATGGTACTGATAATAGGAAGTTATCGCACCTCTCAACATAACGCAATCGTTAAAATCATGTGATCCAATACGCAATACGTAATATCATATAATGGACTGGTGACTTATGGAGTTATCGCACCTCTCACGGTAAAGCAAACGTTCCGCACTAAATCGAATTGTTTTCCCTATTACTGTTTTAACAGTTGTAATTTGGTTACGGTATAATCGGAATTTTACGGCAACACCGAAAAGCACTCACCACAGGCTGGTTTGCGTGAGGAGGCAACGGTATTAAGCCCCCGATTGTTCGTAGCTAGCTCGCCGGAAGGGTGAGGTTCATGTTACTCGTGAAGTCTGGTCCTACATTAGAAGAGTAAACATTTCGGTGATTGCCACGGCACCACTGTGAAAATTCAACCTGTAGCTATATGAACCTGCTCCGTCCACGATCGAAGCAGCGTGCTCTGAGGCAAAGGATACTTACATGAAAGCTGAATTTCTTTTCGACTAAAGACCTAATTGCTTTAGCTGTGTGAGTTGAACTTTCCCTTACACTTACTTAACAATTGTCCAAACCATGGCTAAAAATAATTTCTGAATGTAGCGCGCCTAAAGGCAGCGTTTTCTTTTACTCAAACGAGATGTCTTACACTCAAAGAAACAAAAATGTAGTTTAACAATCAAGATTTATTATACTTTTATATGACTGGGGCTGCATTGTATGCACAACAAGAAATGTAAAGTGCAAATACAACTGATAACCGCAAGCGACGCAATTTATAAAATTAAAGCTCCGATAGTTTATAGTCAACGGATTCCGAACACTTAAATAGAACAAATAAAAGACACCGAAGAATATAGTATACAAGAAAAAGGATTCCTGTATATAGAAAGAGAGAGGTTTATATCAAAACAGGTAGCCTAACTCCCTCCAAACACAGAATAAAACTCTATATACACCAATAATACTCATGCAACATTACACTGGTACTGCGGATTCAAACTGGCTCATGTAACAGCGCTAAAAGCCCCACAAAATTCAAAACAACAGACACAATTCGGTGAAGCACTTTAAAATATAATACAAGTACCTTAAGCCGAGAAAGTTAAATTCAAAGAGGTGCATCAGGAGGGTTTTGATGTCTTCAGCCTCGTCTGACGTATCAGACCCAAATTACAGCTTTGTAAATGGCTCTGAGATGACCAGATGCAAACGTAGGAGTAACACATTTCCTCCTCAAGCGACTTACGAAATACGACATAGAGCGGCGCAAAGCTCCCGGGTTTATACAAACTTAAAAGTCATTGTTTAAATCCGCTGAAGCGAAGAAAACGCATGTTCATTGTAATAATTAAAGAAAGCGGCAGCGAGGTGTAATTTACTTCCGATTACTATCTGAAGAAATGGCAATTGGCAGTTTGAAGGAATCTCGATTAGATTTGAGGGATGTTTCACTACCGGTGATTTTTTCACAGTTACTTGAAAATCACTGGAACTACCAGCGACTCAAATACTCAGATCACGATGACCAGTGATATCGTGCCCTCTTGTGATAGTAACACATTCAAAATTAACTGTATCGGTTTTTTAAACTCTGCTAATCAGAACAATTTTTTGCCGCCACTGAAATTCAAGGTTTCTTTTGAGTGAATGGTCAGGTCTTAAAAATAATATGTAGAGTTGATAACGCTGCGGGGATTTTCTTTGTTTGTCAACTTTACACATTTTTATGAATAAGGAAGGACACGGTTAATTAGGAGAAGTCCCAAGTAAGTTTACACAACCCACTTTGTAATCAGCCAGTGACTAACAGAAACTACATAAACAATGAGACTGGTGAAATATTCTTGAATTGCCAACTGAGGTGCATGCTACAACAGCGATCGCCCATCTTTAATCTCGATAACCCTTTATCCGCACTCTCGAAGTTTACGTCTGTTTGATTCTAAGGGCAACACACAAGTGACGCTCGGTTAGTTAATAATCCCGCGCTTCGGCTACTCCCTACCTTTTTCCCGCGACTCCGTGTTTAGCCATCTCCTCGTCGCTCTCATAGCGTAAAAACTGTAATTGGCAGCAAGCTACAGTGTCTAGGCAGCCACATGTGTTTCCTAGAATTTAGCATGTCGACACGCAGGCAGACCACTCAAGTGAAACATATTCTGAAACCGCACGAGTTGTCTTAAGCACTTCGGCGCAGAGCTTTATAAAATATTAGAATGTGGCAGAATCTACTCGGCTTCACAAAAAATGCAGGAAATACCTTAACAATTTTTACAATGTGAAAACAAAGAACAGGACCCACCAAAACAACTAAATACGTAAAAAAATACAAAAAACAACACCCTAACCTCGGTTTCAAGTCATTAATGAAAACTAACGTGCATTCTTAAATTGAACTGCTTGAGGTTGCCGTACCTAATACCTTACGATATAGTTTACGTTATTTTAGACAATTTAACGGAGCCCGATATAATATATTATGTTACAAGGTCGGCAAGTGCCTTAGAACTGGCCGGGAAGACGTTTTTTTTTATTTTTGAGGCCTGTTCCAATAAGGCACTTAACGATCGAGTGTAAATGCGTTTATTTTAAAATGCAATATATGAACCGTAATTTTATTGAAAAGGAATCATCACAAATAACAAGACGGAATGTAACATGTAATAACCCACATACTTACTGTAAACTGAAGTCTTTATATCATTTGATCAACAGAATGCCCACGTTAGTGATTCATCTTTCACTCCGAATAACATATACTATTTTATCCGCAAACGTATTCAGGTAAATTTCATTAATATAAATTAAAAAAAGGATGCATCGGCCGGGAATCGAACCCAGGCCACCCGCGTGACAGGCTAGCACTGTACCCCTGCGCCAACCTCTGTTGTTCAAATAACGCGCTACTGTAATGGTATATGAACATACTGAATCGCCCGAGCTAATAGCACACGGCCACAGCAGCTGTCACACCATAACCCACGGCGACAGATGCTCCGATCCGCTGCTTAAAGGTCTATTTGAATTAAAACTTTTTCGTACTCTTTTTGAAAATAAAAACCGGCCTACGATCTAAGCCTAAAAATTAGCAAAATTTTAAGCCATCATACAATTTAATCGGTCCAGTATCTTCGGAGGAGATAGCGTACAAACATAGAAAGAAAGAAAGAGAGCAACGATTTTGTGTGCTTAGGCAGATAAAGTACGCAAAATTGCTATTTTATCTGCTTAGGCAGATAAAGTGACACTTTTACCTTGTCAATAAAGACAAATAAGTTGTCACTTTTGTGACGTTTGCGGATAAAATAATTTTCTGTAACAGTCCACTACCTTTATATTCATAACGGGCTTGTTATTATGTTGTTGTCATACAAACCAACAAGGATGGAGTAACTTACCTTTTCGTCACAGATAATGAACCTGGAAACAAGTAAAAATAGGTGGGTAGCGCAAAAAATATTTAGCGTTACGTTATTTTTTGCGCATTCTAACGTTAAGACAAGATTGTGAATTTGCTTAGATACAGAGGTGTTTCGATGCGGTACAAAAGTTATATGCAGCGTTTAGTGTTACTAATTTCATTATGGCAGCAATCGGTAATGCAGCTGAAGGGGAAGAAAGCGGTGTAAGAAGGCATGAGATGCAAAGAGCATTGAAGGAAACCTAAGAATACAAGAAAGACTGCAGTGCAATGCTAAATAAATGTGTGGACCAGTGTTTAATTAAACATAAAGTGTAAAAACCAACAAAGTGAGGTTAGTATATTCACGAATTGATATTTATGCAAAAACAATTTCATTGTATAAACTTACTTGAAAACAATTGTAACAAGTTGTTAGGATACTAGATGCTCAATTATTATTGTTTATATAGCCAAACCAGACGCTGTGCTATAAATTTGGTTCTCAAAGTTGAAATTTTATTTACATTAAACGTTATTATTTTGTGCCAGTTGTTGGTTTTATTCGATCAGCAGTGTGCAGAGTCCATTTGTGCAAAGTTTCACAAAGTTATAAAGTGTTATCCAAGAGGGAAGTAATCCTGAAGTTCGACTTCAGGGCCAGATTTCGGCCAGCTTTGAAGCAACGGCAAGCAAATACCAGTGTGCAGCATGTAGATTGGGCCTTCCTTGTGGCATACACGCAGACTGCAGCAACAGAAAGCATTCCAGGAAGAAATAACGAGCGTGGCGTTCCTAAAAAGTGTTCTCCAGGTATGAGGTCCACTTTTGGAGCTCGATTTGAAACAGCAGGGGGGCTCTAAAAGGTTTGCAGCAGTGTGGTCTAACTAGGTCCAGAGAGAAGCAGCAACCGCCAGGGACGTTCTAGAAAGAAATCACACCCGTGGAGTCACGAAATTGTGCAGGAGGCAAAGAAGAATTTGCTTATCAAACAAACAATTGCAGGTCCGTGTGCCCTGTGACGTCAAAAAGGAAACAAAACAGGTTAGCTAAACAACTTGAATCGTTAAATTACATTGTTATTAATTGCCTGAGGTGGAATTATTGATTTTTGGTCGATTTGCGATCAAATTAAGCGGAATTTTGTGTTTTAGATCAGCTCTGTTTACCATTCATTTTAAAGGTTTGTTATACAAGAGTAAAAGTCATACTGTTCTTAAAAATCCAACCCTTTCAGAGTTTTGAGTTCTCACATGTTAGCCGGAGCAGTAATTTTTAATTTAGTTGCCAATAAATAAAATATAAAAAAGGCAATACACCATTTGTTTTTGCAATTAATAATACAATTCAGAAAATTTTTAATAAGCCCTGAGATTCAACTATAATTCTTATTAAAACTACTTTGTATTTGTTGTGATTATCCCATTTATTTTAATTATTATAATATACAAATTATCGCCTTAAAACTGGGGTATTATTTCAGACTTGGCGCCCAACGTGGGGCTCCTAGTGGTTTTATTTAAATTTTCAATATGATATGTTTCGAGATCCCAGTGACTTTTGGTTAAAATCGGTTAGCCGAAAGTGGCACATTACTCTAATGTTTTTTTTACGTTTTCGAAGAATATTTTATAGTTTTTGATAGGAATTAAAATTCATAATGTAAGATCATATATTGCGCAATTATCTATAAGTTTTGTTTAAAAAGAAGTCCAAAAATGAATAATGGGAATATTTAAAAAAATCCTATTACATATTACGTAATTGTATATAACATTTGTCAGAGGTTTTTTTTAAAGCACAGATCGCACGATCATTTTGTTGCACCAAATTTGCTTGTCAAGCATGTTCGGTGACGTCATAGAACAATTTTTTATTTAGTCTATCAAAGTGGGTGGTTGCAACATCAACTTGCTGTATGTAACTGTTTGAATCAGATAGTGAGGTTCTGGTCTTTTGAAAGGGCGAGTTAATTGTTAATGTGTAGAACAAGTCATCATTCTTTCGTTATTATACAGCATGATGGAAAACTTTTAACCTCTAGAGGGCTGTGGAATTATTTTGTCAAAAATTTTTGTTGGCAATCGTGGTAGTAAAAGTCACATAGGCATTTTATATCTGTCAGTTTAATGTTATGTTAGGATTGTCATTTCAACAAATACAAACATTCTTGTTGAATACATAAAAATGTTAGTAACAAAATCAACTACACCTATTCAAAATAATTTGCTGCATTTTCCATACACAGCACCACCTAGTTATTGCTCGGCATTAAACATCCTGCAAAAGTTAAGTTTATCTGTCAAAATTGTATAGGTTATATTATTAAGTAGCTTTGCTAATCACTGCCTACACAAATTCAGTTTTTAAAAAATCCACAGCCCTCTAGAGGTTAAAAGTTTGCGATCATGCGGTAGGTATTACAATGGCGTGACATGAACGAGTGGTACACAAAGAATCGAAATCTGAAGATGACGAAAGCACAGTCTATATAAGAAACAGTCTTTTCACTCCTGTGTCGGCACTTTGATCTTCGTGTCGCACTAAACGCTCGCGCGCAATAGGCTGCGCGTCGATTTTGTTCGGCGCGGTTTTGAAAAACGCCCGCGCACATAACCTAACATTTAAAAATTACGCATTTTTAGCTGATACTCTCAGATTGTCATTTCCCCTGGCATTTTTAATTAAATTTGATATGCGTAAACAACACAACTCAAAGCCGTTATGCTTAAAAGTGTGGTAAACCAACACAACACAGAACAGGTTAGGTAGACGCGCCCGCGCCGTGAGTAGAGAACTACCGCGCAATAGGCTGCGCGTTTATTGGAAGCTGGGGACACATTTTGCGGCGAGTGACACGACTGTTTCTTATATAGACTGTGACGATAGCTTTAAAAATCATTTGAGGATGGGCGAAAGAGTGTTTATAAAACTTTTAAATGCAGTCACAAATATAGTATGATCAAAAATTATTTTCATCTAGTATGGCTATAGCGCGTAGAGCAGTTGGGAAAGCGCTAGGCTTGCATTAAGCAAGTCCTCGGTTCGAATCCCGCGAGAGCTGGAATTTTTCCGCAGCTTTGGCGGTTGGAACCGGGCTCGGTGAGACCATTCACAGTTGGGCACCAAATTAACTGTGCTCTACTCAGAACCACAGACCTAAGAGATAGAGTAACAAGGTCAACACATTACGAAGACACACTGCACACAATGGTTGCTGCGCAAGGCCAAAAAGCGCGCTCCAACTTTTTAACCCGAATTCGGGGCAAGTTGAACATTGTGCCGTCAGATGCTAGCGTACAAAGCACCAGTCCCTACACCGCAAGGTAAATAAGGTTACAGATAATATATACATACATGGCAATGGAATAGTTCCTAATTTGTGAATACAACTATAAATCACTTAAAAATCAAATGTCAAGTTTGGCATTAAGTATAAAAGTAGTTGCATTAATCAATTAGGAACTATTCCATAGCCATACTATAGATAAAAGTAGGTAATTTTTGATCATACTTAACAATTTCAAAAACCGACACACTGCCCAAATTAGAGCACGTCTTATTTTCAGAGATGTTTGACAAACACGATTGGTGATGTCACAAATACTTCCTGATTGGTGTATGACAAACAAATTTGAGGGAACAAAATGAACGTGTGCCCTATGCTTAAGAATAGTTTTTAAAAAAATCGCAAAATTTGATTTTTACAAAAATTTTCTCGGTCAGGCGGCCGGCCCGGGTGGTTGGACTCCTGGCGGGCTCTAGAAGGATTTTAAAAATCGTACACTCCCCGGCAACCACATTAGATTTTTTGTACTAACAAAAGACACTACTATTTTATGAGGGGCGCCATTTTACTTCTTTGGCTCAGGTACGAACATTTCCCGGCACGGTCCACGGTCCATCAATAATAGTATTTTGGGGGCTCCCCAAAACGCCGAATGCCCAAAACGCCGAACCGATAATTCGTCCAAAACGCCGAATGCCATTCCGCCGACTAGGTCCAAAACGCCGACTGCCATTCTGCCGAACGTGTCCAAAACGCCGAACGACGCCAACTGACGTCACGTCGTTCGCGGGCTTGGCGTCGGAGTCGAATACAAATCGAAAATTGTATTTGGTCCAAAACGCCGACAGCAGACCTATTCGGCACTTTGGCGATTCGGTAAAATGTGGACTGTCCAAAACGCCGAACCGATAATTCGACCAAAACGCCGACTGCCATTCCGCCGACTATGTCCAAAACGCCGACTGCCATTCACATCCCTATCTATATTCTTTGGTTTCTACTAAAAATACACAGAAACATTGAGGTTCAAAGAATTATCCTGTACTAATTTCATTCAAGGGCAGAATTTTGGTCGAATCTGATGCCCCAAGAAATATTCAAAGTTCAAATACTTGAGCGCCTGACGTCATCAAATTGCCGACGTCAATGGTGTCCTTTAGTTTAGTGCTTCTCGTACACATGCGTCGAAACAGCTGACGTACATAAATATAGCTAGAAGCGCTGAAAAGTTGTTTTTGAAAATTTATTGAGCTCCGGGCAGCCGCGAAGATGGCAACGGTTACGTGCATTGCTCCTGTAAACATTGCAGTTATTAAATATTGTAAGTGCATAGCACAAATTGGGTTACAAGCCAGCCCATTTTCGTAACCTACATTTAATTCACAGGGGGTAAAAGAGACGAGGAACTAATACTGCCCTTAAATGACTCGATAAGCAGCACCCTGAGCTTGGACCAGGTAAGCACACAAGCCGTGCCTTAGTTTGGCTGATGATCGATTTGCAGATGTGTGCCAAAACGACCATTATGGCAAGCCCTGATTTTAAAGAAAACAAAATGTGGCTGAACGGCAAAGAAGAAACCTTTCAAAACCCAAGGTTACTAAATTGTTTAAAAGAGTGTATGTATACAGCATTGTTTTTCTGAATGGCTTGGGTTAAAGGTTGCTCGACTCTGACGGTTTTAAATTTGTGATAATAAATGATGCATTTCAGTAAAAAAAAGGGTCCAAAGGGAATCACAAGAGTTGGTAAATTGGAACATCCACGTTTGCTCGGAAAATAATTTTCCCACCGCCGCTGGCTTGGCATCGTCTGCTGCAGGATATGCATGTTTGGTTTATGCTTTAGCCACTTTGTATGGTGTGCAAGGCGATATTTCGGCTTTTGCAAGAAGAGGCTCCGGTAGTGCATGTCGCAGTGTATTTGGAGGATGGGTATGATTCACTTTTATAAAAGTACTTTATAATCATATTAGCGGATACTAAAGCCAGTCGACAATACTTTTTATCAGTATCAGAAACCGTAAAGAAAATTATTATTTAGCTTTTATTAAAATTCTGGGTACTTCAGCTTGTAAACACTTGATAAATTATTTTCGTATACATACAGGACAAGATTTAGTAAAAGGCAGTAGAAACAGATTCCGTTAAATTAAAGAAAATATGCAGCAACTAGAGAACTGTCTGTACCCAATCGCACTTCTTAATGCTGGATTTAGGATAGAGTTAAAATATCTAATTTAACATTTTTTAAAGAGAAATTTAAATTTAAGTTTGTTTAATTTCATATTTTAAGTGCGATATTTTTTTCTTTCCACTACACTTATTTTCATAAATATCCGAGTGAGCTACAACATCGAAGAACTTGTAAACATGGCTGCATAGATTTACATAAAATAGATGTACTAACAAGAACCCTATCATAGGTGCAATGGCATGCAGGCTGCCTGAACGACGGAACAGATTCAATTGCGACGCAATTGGTTCCCGCATCTCACTGGCCGGAGGTGAGGATAGTAATCTTAGTTGTGAATGACAATCGTAAAAAGTACAGCTCAACATCGGGCATGAAGTGCAGTGTAGACACTTCCCCGTTCTTGAAGTATCGTACAAAACACATTGTGCCTGAACGAACACAACGAATTATCAGGGCTATTAAAGACCGAGACTTCGAAACATTTGCTATGATCACCATGCAAGATTCCAACCAGTTCCATTCAGTTTGCTTGGACACTTTTCCACCTTGTCCGTACATGAACGACGTTTCACATTCGATTGTAGAAATGGTTCACGCCTATAACGACTTTAAAGGGTCTAATAAGGTATGTGGAAATAAACAGTTGTGGTAAAATAAACTATAAGATCAATGCAGGTTGCATATACATTTGATGCGGGTCCAAATGCTTGTCTATACATGCTGGAAAAAGACGTGCCGGAAGTCGTTGCACTGGCTAAGAAGATATTTCCACCGGGATCGAATTCTGTAGAATATATTAAAGGAATTCCTGTGCCTCAACAAGTCCTTTCCGAGGTAACATTGTATCTAATGTTTGAAATATTTAACACATTGGGTGGTAAATGAGTCTTAATATTTCATTATGATTGTTTTAGGAAATAAACAAATTGGTAAATCTGGAAAAGCACAATCCAGGAACTCTGAAATATTTAATTCACACCAAAGTAGGAGATGGACCAAAAATTTTAACTGACAAAAACGACCATTTATTAACTGAAGCTGGCCTTCCGAAGAAATTGTAGGTCTTCCAATAAAATCACTAGGCTATTTTTGGTTGAAGGTGACGGTGGTGTTGTTTTATCTTTAAGTGTTGTAGTAAAAAACGCTTTTTGTGTAAGTACAATTTTATATTTTTATACGTGTATATAAAGTTGTTTTATAGAAAGACATGTTAAGTAGGTTAAGGGAATATGTTAATAAAAATGATCGGCAACTATTCATAGTTTGTATTGCAACAACATTTGACAGCTTTTCTAATTTTATGATACATTGTAACTATTGTAGGTAAGTATTAGTTTTTAATTATGTCTCCGACTCGATTGGTGTAGTGGCTCCCTCTGCAACAAAAGATAAAATAGGTTACAGACAACAATAACGGCAGCAAACTCTATTTTTTAATATGGACACTGCAAACATGTTATAAATCAAATTTAATTAGTAAAAATACAATCTCACACAAAGTTAATGTAACTACATGCATAACCTCAACTTACATAACGGCAGTAAAACTTATTGTTGACCAGCTACAATAAACAATTATATAAATTCCCAGTGGTACATACAATATGGAAAAAAGTATTTTGCCATAGTAACAATGGCTAATAAAGTAATAAGTATGAATGATATAGTAGTTGAGCTGTGTGTTTATTATGAGAATCAATGGGTTACGGCGAAGGGAATCCTTTCACCGTTCCACGTCAGTATATCAAAGAACATTCGTGTGTACATTCATCTTCTCTATATATTTTATAAAATTTCTCAACCCAAAATGTATGGCAATTTTGAATTTTTAAATTAATTAAAGTCGCACAACAATATACTATCTGTTCATTAAAATTCGAGGTTAGCAGATTAGGTTTCCGTCAATCTGTGTCAAAACTGACAGAAAACCTAACCTGCTAACCTCGAATTTGACATACACTTACAGTGACACCAACATATTATTCATACGTTTGAATTTCCACAGGCCGCTGAGGATGTTTTTTTTTTTGGATCTCTCGATACTTTACTTTGAGCCCATCAAATTGCCCATTGCCACAAGCAATCTTTGCTCAAGGTCAAATATCGGTGTCAGTAATATTTTAACAATTCAAATTACCCACTGTAACAAACATTATTTCCTCAAGGTCAAATAGCCCCAGTCGTTGTCAAAAACATGATTGCAGTAATTGTGTCTACAGACAGAGATGGAGTGCCTTAGGAAAAGGTCCTTCAGTATACACTCTTTTCTAATGTTTAAATTTTTTTTAAATGCTAAACTCATGACAATATTGCACTCAACATAATTATTAAATGTTCTGCAGATAACATTACAAACAACGATTGATGGAACTGCAATGAATCCAAGTACGAATGTATTTAGTCTTATTCTTTTGGTTATACGATACTAACGATGGTTTGTTCATTAATTCAGATAATGAATACACACCTCTATATACAAAACTGTTCCTGAGATTTCACTCAATAAATATTTAGATCGATGACAATATTTATTTTGCTCTCTGTGCCAATAGAAATTTAAAAAATTCCATGAGGAGCTATCATGGAGAAAAATGTATTTGCGGAATGCGCACTAAGTACAAAATGAATTTTCGTAAATAGAAAGTACACTTTGTATTGTTGAATACAAATTTAGCAAAAAGTATAATAGTTTAACAACTAAAATATGAATTGAAATCGTTTTAATACATACTTTGCGCTTTGCCATCGATCCATGGCGTTATTCTGACGTTGGACGTCATACGTTTGCTGGCATCCGCTTTAAATTCTGCTTTCAATACTTGCCGCACAAGTTTGGCTGCAATAGTTGAATAGTTGATGTAGCTGAAACAAACGCGAAACGTAATTGTAACAAATTTTTAAATAAAATCAAGTCGCCTCTGCTCGATTACATAACCTCAACATTAACTTATGTACAATTTTATATCAACAATTCCTTAAAAATGCACTTACTTAAGTCCAGCAGCTCTCCAGGCACTCATTTTGAGTTTATTTTACTAGAATTTTGAGAAAATTAATATACGGCCTAAACTTGCCTATCTGCCGATGGTATTGTTATATCACCACAGACGCGTTCCGAAATTCAGGATATTGAACGCAGCCGTGATACAATCAGTGGACTACTACAGTAAACTTTTATTTCATTTTGGAACCACAATGTTATTTATTGGCCCCCAATAGCAGGAGTAAAATTTATTTTCAGGTAAACTACTCTTTTTGTTTATGATACGGCAAAATTTTATTAAGAAAAGTTGTTCAGAATGGTAAATTTGTTTAATCTAAAAAATAACGGTTTAATCTAAGTCGACAGATCTTTCTGAAATTTTGTATAGGACCATAATTTTTCATTCTGAACAACTTTTTTAAAGAAAATTTTTCCGTATCATGAACAACAAGGGTAGTTTACCTGAAAATAAAATAGTTTTCGCTTCCTTGTCAAGGCCTGCTTGCTTTTCAAAAACTGAAAATATTCTTAAAATTCTTTTCAAACCAAGCAGGACCGAATCCCAGAATCTTAAAATAAAATTCAAAAATGTTTAGTTCATCTCACCTCTTGTAACATCAATCCTGGGACACACTGTATAACAATTATTAGCTGAACATGTAAATAACGAAAACATTATGTGTCTGCTTTTTACATCTTGGGTTTGTTTTTTCTTTTTGAAATAAAATATTAAAATACCGTTGATTTCCAAGTCCCAAGAGATGGCACGTCATGAAACAAGCCCATCCCATAAATAAAGCCCAATATTATATCAAAATTATTGTAACAAAAAGTGGCAATCTTACAAGTCAAAAAATGAGTTAATTCTTGATAAGAGATGTTTAACTATACTATATATATCAGGGCTTCATCAGAAGGAAAAGCAAAAGAGCACGGTAACTCAACGTGTAAACCACGCCAGAGGCGAAACTCTTCTAACGATCGGAAGGAGAAAGACGAGAATTTATAGGCAAATGCCGTTGCGGTTCAGTGGCGGTGGGCGGGGCTTCTACCCGTAGGTGTAGGGATTTAACTATACTATACCAAAGAAAAATCTTGGTAAATCAATGGAAACTTTTAGGTCTTTCTATGTTATTAAATCGGTGATGTTCTAGCAGAAAAAATATTGTAAAACGTATCATATCAAATACACCGTTGTTATATTAAATACTGATAAAGCATGTGCAAGTACATTTGCATTTGGGAAATTAAAGGACATTTTAAATATGAAAATGTCGAAGTTTAAATAAAAAATAGACAATGAATGCATACTTCCAGTCACCACATACGGTGCAGAGACTTGGGCGTTGAACCGAAAAACCATAAACAGGCTACAAGTACACCAGAGATCCATCGAAAGAAATTTACTAGGAATCACCCTTGCAGGCCGTAAAAAACAAATGAATGGATACGTAAACGAACGCAGGTTATCGACATGAGAAGAATAGCTAGCATCACATGGAATTGGGCAGGCCACGTTGAAAACTGGAGCGGCACTTGTACAAGATGGCGACCATGGGGTGAAAGACGAAGCGTTGGAAGACCACAACAACGTTGGTATGACGACCTAAAAAGAACAGCTGGTCTAAACTGGTACCAAGTGGCGCAGAATAGAGACACTTGGAATAATATAAGAGAGGCCTATATCAATCTGATAGAAAACGGCTAACAAAGAAAGAAGTGAAAGCATGTAGTAGAATTTAAGAGTTTTAAGCAAAATTATGTACACAGAGCCTCCATTCGCAGCTGCTTTAAATGTTGGTTTATTATGTCACTGTAGTACGCCACATAGATGGCCTTACTTTAATAACATAATTTTTGCAATCTTAAAATTGAATTGTAAAAAAAATATAGAAAACACGTGTTTAATGTCTTCAATTAAAAAGTGTGCCGCACCGCAAATACAACTTTTGCTAAATCGAATAACGGTTGAAAACATTCAACATGATGTGCAAAATAGGTAAAACTATCTTAACGTTTCTAATAATACTGAAAAGGGAAACGATTAGTAATGTGAATTACATTAATTCGTAGAAAGAAAAAATCGCAGTCGGTAGGATTCGAACCTGCGCTGCTACAAGGAGTCTAACAATGAAATGCTACGTACACAGTGGCTTATCGTTGCATTACGAGGAACACGGTGACCACAGGACAGTGCGCCCGATTGGTGACCATGAAAACGTGACAGACATAAACACAACACACGTTTTTATATACTGGGTGCTGCAAAAATGGCGGATTAACTTCATGTTCCGCACTTATGAGGCACTTTCTGGGTAGGAAAGATAAAAAAAATTGTGTTATATTTTTCAAGATATCTATAGTTTTATTAACATCAAAACTCGCTAAACTCGCGACAGTATTTAATTACGAATCGGTAAAGCTTCAACTTATAAAAGGCACTTTTTCAAACAAATTTTTGATATTTTCAACACATTTTTTAAATTTCGTATTTTAATAACAGTTCTTGAGTTTCTTTTCGTTACTTGGAAAATTATTGATAAGTATTTATATTCGTATAATTGGCTTTCAGCAAGGCGGTCTATATTGTTCCAGGCCATGACAATGGCTCCGTTGCCAGATTGTGTGCTAGGCCATTCCAAGACACACTAAGTTTTGTTTGTTTGAAATATATTTGACATTAAAAACTATTTTGACAAGGCAGTTCATGTAAGTTCCAAAAATGCCTTTGAAGTGTTACATACCAAGCTGCAAGTTAACTTAAGCTTCATCAGTTGCTCCATATGTTAGCGGGTTCAAGTTTCCATCTAATGGAACACTGGCACAAAATGGAAAGACATTTTACATTTAGAGAACTGGCGAATTGGAAAGGCTAGTGTTGTATGTGAAAAACACTTAAGAGCAGATATAGAGGGTAATAATATGAAGAGACTTGTTCTGACTGCAATATCACTAGCATCCAAGCAAGTTATTTTGAAAAAACTACTGTTTTAGAAAAAGTAAAAATTAGCAGCGGTTTACTTGCAATAGAAAATTAGGTACCTACCCATTAGAAATTGTTTTTAAATCGAATATTACGGTGAAGTGACGCACTGCGATGTAAATAGCAGTGATTTTATAGATTTTTTTTCAACTGGCATGCATCACAATGACAGGGATAGTGCACTGACAGATTGTTCATTTAGTGACCAAAACTAGTAATTTTTTGTTAAAGGTTGGCAAATCCATGTTGCCAGATTGTGGTAGGCCATTTCAAAGATCACTTTATAGGCCCAGTGTCATGGCCTGGAACAATATAGACCACCTTGACAACAGGGTTAAAATTATCATATTTTAGGCAAAATTATTGTACGTTTCAAAACGTTCAGGTATAAGAACATGCTTCGCAATTCGCATTTGAACTTGCTAACTATAAGGTCACTGCACAATTTTCTTGTAAAACGCGAATTTCTTTCACCAAAAAAATTCTCAGAAGTAAAAACTTACATATAGGAAATATACCGGGATTACCGGGTGATCAATAATGGCTGTTTGGGTTGGCAATACTCAATTTAATTTTTAATTGGTACAACTGGAACCTGACTGGAATAACTTCCTGTGACACTAACAACCATCGCGGGGACGCATTGTTGACTAGCAAAATTTGACACTTAATTTGTATTCACATAACCTTTAATCTTAATTCGGTTGCAGTTCTGCAAATATCGGAACAAAAAATTGATATTATTATTACCAACTCAATCAATTCCGATCACCTTACCAATTTACTTTATAGATAATTAGAGGACAGCGTAACCTATACAATACACCATTTTGAATACATCACACCACCTATACAATTACAGACCAAACAAAAACGAGCTCGTTGCTAGGCTGCTCGTTCCCACAGACCTTGCAAACAAAAAACAGCTATATATAAAGTGCCAATAAGGACTATAATGTCATGATACAATAACTTAACCAACCAAAATCTCTTTCCACCCACCTGACGTGCCAAATTCAATTTTTTTATAAAAAAAATAATACCATTGCAAAATTATCGTAAAAACACGTACGATAATGGACTCACTATCGTACATCGTACAAGTACTGAAATTATTGTACAAATACGATAATTATAGTACGGTTGGTAACGCTGTTTGTAAACAACGATGTCAACTGCGTATGAGCGTATATTATGTTGCATATATTAGCGGTTTTTCTCTTTTCATTATTTTATTAGCGGTATCTGAATCTGATTTAATTGATGAAATAGAATCAGACTCCAGTGATGAAATAATGAAAGAAGAAGAAGAAGTTCGCATCTTGGTCAACCTTACGTCAACTCCAGCTTGAGCAGATTTTATACCCTGGAACATAGGTGGGGATTGATATAGTACTGCAACTGAGAAAGTTTGCAGGCTGTCATTGGGGTATAGTCCCGAAAATCGATGAAGGTCATCAAAGTCATTGGCACAAATTAAAAAAACCGATAGTATAAGGCATGCCTAAAGAAAAGCAACTAATTAGGTTAGCGACTTTGGTATTAGGTACTTACCGAGATTTATCTAATTTACTCCTAATTTGATTTTTTTAGATTTGGAATAGATAGTACATTAATAAAAATTTTAAAATTCTTTAGGACACCAAATAAAATGTTATCTTTAGGGGTGAATTGCATAGTAAAACATTATTGTGATTACTTGAAAGTTGAGTTCTCAATTGATTCATTATTAATTCACAATGAAAAGTATTAAAATCCAAATGGTATTGTATCAAAGTTTTCTAGAATAACTCTCTTGTCATCAACAAAACCAAATTCTTTTGTTTCTATATTATTTAAAAGTTCTTTAGTTTTAGTATCTCTGGTAATTCGATGATATTGTGTACTGATTTTACTGTCTTTGTTTTCTAAAATATTTATAGTATCGGAATTAATCTTTTCGGACGTTCCATAGTTTAATGTAAATCCTTTTATTTTACAAACAACTTTACCTGTATTAGTCTTATAACAATAACTCTTTGGACCTTTTGATACCCAGTCAACAATCCATACGTCCTTACCTAGTTCATCGGCCCAATCTCCCAATAGACATCCTGTTTTAACAGTGTTTGTGCCGTTATCTATATATACAATGCTATCTGTATCATAATATACTACACTTTCTCCTAATATGTCTAACATTTCGTACAATTTTCGTCTAGCATTTGCAGTTGTAAAAGCAGCTATGAATATATTCGTATTGAAATCATTTTCTACAAAACAATCTTTATACTTGTAATCAGTTTGTAACATATTTTCATTTAATTCATTGATATGTATATTGTCAAGTCTGTCAGCTAATAAAATTTCATAAAATCTCTTAATATCTGTAACATATTCTGTTCCGCCCATATTTTGTCTCTGACCAAATTTACCCCATAAGGAATTTAAGCATATTTTTGCTACTGCTCTCTTTCCAGGATTATTTTCTATTTTACCCAATTCAATACCTAGAATTTCTCTTACAGCTTTTCTATATTCTTCTTCTGATTCAAAATCATTTCTCCATTCACTTGTCCCTCACTTTATTTTCATAAATGCTTTTACATATCCTTTAAACAAATAACTCGATTTTTTTTTTCAAAATGCCAAACTTCATCAATAGTTATTATTTTGTAGCCTTTTTCAATTGCCTTTTCTACCTCGTTTGTACACCAGGTTCCTCTGATAATTCTTTGAGATTCTGTATGAGTACATATATCTTTTTGATTATTTAATTTTGCACACAATTGACATAATGGAAATGCTAACTTTTCTGCACCAGATTTGGTTTTATTCTTAACAGGTAAAACGGGGTGATACAAACCTTTTGGTGGTAAAATTGCACATTTTATTAATCCAAACCATTTTGAATTATACGTAGGAGGTTTGAATATTTTAGTAGGATGTCCAACTGGATAATCATCATAACATTGTACTGTTGGATATAAACTGCAAATATCTATATATTTCATTTTCTTTCAATTTTGTTGCATTAGTTCTTCCACCAAAAAAAGCTTTTCTTGGGTTTAATTCTTCTTATTCTCGAGTATCTTTTTCAATTTGTTTCATTTCGTTTTTATATTCTTTTGACTTTGTAAACTCACATTCCCACATTTCTATTAAATTGTATCCAGCTTGTCTTATTTGCTCACATCTTTCTATTGTTTGTTCATAAAGATCTTCCATAGTTGTTTTATTTTTATTATTAATAAAATCTTGATTATAACACTTTTTACATCCATGCCAAAAACAACCGTGATATTGATAGGCTGTGTTAGTTTTTTCATCAAATCAGTCAACTTTTGCTCCACATATTTTCACTTCACCATCGTTTAATGCATGGTTTATATTTGGATTATGAAAAATATTCCGTTACCGGAAAGTTTACCGAATCTCAATTTATCGAACGCAATTGACCGAACTCAATTGATCGAAAATCAATTTATCGAAAACGCAATTTACCGAAACGCAATTTATCGAATCACAATTTATCGAATGGCAATTTATCGAATCCGAAATATGAAATGTTAAAATAAATACTACTGTAAAGCCTGTTAGCGTTACTCAGAAGAACACCACGTGGAGGTCGGCTTACTAATCTTCCTTTTTAATATATTTGCTTGTTTTTACATTCTCCAGATTTTTTAATTTTAATTTGGAGTGGTAAGATGATTCGAATCTCAACGAGTAAGATTCGAGTACTGGTTCAGATTCAGATACCATTACAGACCTAAAATTGCATTTTTTCTCCGAACTGTATTATTCTGAAAATACTTAAATTGCAAGAATTCTTTCTTTTGTAAAATTCTTACGGTAATTATCGTTAATCGCAGTATAATTACTTACTAGGGGTAAGATCTAAGAATCTATTAGTGAAAGCGCATGCTTGCAAGAATTCTTTCTTTTGTAAAATTCTTACGGTAATTATCGTTAATCGCTGTATAATTACTTACTAGGAGTATAAATTTCTTGTCCCTTATGGAAGAATATTCATTTGCTATTTTTACATTCTGTGAAGTGCAACTCAAATTTGACACAATGCCTTTAGAATTTATAAATAGTGAAAAGGGCAAGAAAAAATTACATGTGGACGGACATTTATATTACCAAGATAAGAAAGCTGAGACGACAATTTATTGGAGATGTGAAAACTACAGAAAGAGAAAATGTGGGGCTCGTGTTATTACAATTGAAGATGAAGTGAGTAAAAAAAGTGGCAATCATAACCATACTGCAGACGCAGCGCATGTAGAAGTAAGTCAAGTTATGGATAACATCCGTAGCAGTGCTAAACTTACTCAGGACGCACCTCACTACATTGTGTCCAATGCTTCAGCAACAGTTAGTCAAGCAGCTGCAACCCAACTTTCAAGGGTAGACAATATAAAAAGGACAATACGAAATATCCGTCAAAAGCAGAATGGTGCTCCAGCGTTACCAACTGATCGCAGTATTATCGTTTTTCCCCAAGAATTTACGATCACCAAACGTGGGGAACCGTTTTTATTGTTTGATTCTGGTGCTGCACAAGATCGAATTGTAATATTTAGTACGAGGAACAACCTACAACTTTTAGCCGAGTCCCCGCATTGGTATGCCGACGGTACATTTAAAACAGTCCCACATCTTTTTCATCAGTTATATACTATTCATGGATTAAAGCAAAATAACGCCATACCTTTGTTATATGCGTTGCTACCTGACAAAACAGAAGGTACATATGCTCGATTATTAAGAGAAATAAAAGAATTGCAACCCCTTGTTGCACCATCAACTATAATGACAGATTTTGAACGTGCCATGGTTAATGCAATAACCAGTAAACCAGTGAATTTCCTCACTCAACGCAGCGTGGTTGATTTTTTCATTTTTGCCAATGTATCTATCGCCAAATCCAGTTACACGGTTTAAAAGCAAGATATGAAACAGATGCAGATTTCGCGCTAACAGCGAGACTACTTTCTGCAATAGCATTTGTTCCTACCCAATATGTGATCGAAGCTTTTGAAACGTTATGTGACGATGATACTCTGCCACCAGAATTGCAACCTGTTGTGGATTACTTTGAGGATACGTGGATAGGACGTCCACATAGACGCCATCGTCGTGAACCACGATTTCCGCACATTTTATGGAATTGTTTTGATGCAGTAGTTCAAGGACTGCCAAAAACCAACAATGCTGTAGAAGGTTGGCATCGAGGTTTTGAGCAACAAATTTCTGCAGAACATCCAAATATCTGGAAATTTATTCAAGCAATCCAAAGGGAACAGGGACTTCACGAAATGCAAATAGAACAGTATGTAGCCGGACAACAAGCGACTACTAGTCGTAAAAAGTATAAAGACTGTGCTGAAAGAATAAAACGGCTGGCTGAAAATTTTGATCGAAATAATATATCCAATTATCTGCGTGGTATTGCACATAATACCAGTTATTAAAATATTATAAATAAGTGTAAATCTATACATATATAAAGGAAAGTCACAACCCTGACTAATCAACGCAGAGCCGAAACCACTGGTACTACAAACTTGAAATTTGGGTGGAAGCTTCAATTTTATACGTAAGGTAGTGTTAAGAAGGGATTGTTTGTAATTCGACCCCTAAGGGGGCGAAAAGGGGTAAAATGTGTTTTCAGGAATTCCTCAATATCTTTTACACCCGATACGATATCGATTTGGTTTTTGCTTGCGAAGATTATCAATGCAAATACCTAGAAACGTATTTTCGGATTTTGCCCTAATCAACCCCTAAAGGTGCAAATCTGGATTGGGGGTGAATTAAAGAACCTTTCGTATCTCCTATGTTTATTAAGTTAGAACATTCTGTTTTGGCATATAGATGTATTTTTAAAATATTTAGAAAGGGGTGTAAGGGAATTTGAAAATTTTAACCCTAAGGGGGTAGAAAGGGGTAAACTGTGTTTTTACAAATTCCTGAGTATCCCTTACACCCGATAAGATAGCGACTTGGTGTTTGCTTGCATAGGTGTCCAATAGAACTATCTAAAAACACATTTCAGAATTTTGCCCTAATCGACCCCTAAAGGTGAAAATCTGGATTCGGGGTAAATTAAAGAACCCTTTGTAACTCCTAGGTTTATTGAGTTAGAACATTCCTTTTGTGGCATATAGATTGTATTCTTAAAATATTTAAAAGGTGATTTAAAGGATTTTACAATTTTACCCCTAAGGGGGCGAAAAGGGGTTAACTGTATTTTCACGAATTCCTCAATATCTCTTAGACCCGATAAGATATCGACTTGGTGTTTGCCTGCATAGGTATCCAATACAAGTGTCTAAAAACGCATTTCAAGATTTTGCCCTAATCAACCCCTCAAATTTGGATTCGGGGTGAATTAAAGAACCTTTTGTATCTCCTATATTTATTGAGCTACAGCATTCTTTTTTGGCATATAAATGTAGGTATTCTTAAAATATTTAGAAAGCGGTTTAAGGGATTTTAAATCTTACCCCTAAGGGGGTGAAGTGTATTTTTCCGAATTCCTCAATATCTCTTAGACCCGATAAGATATCGACTTGGCGTTTGCCTGCATAGGTATCCAATACAAATGTCTAAAAACACGATTCAGGAGTTTCTCAAATCAACCCCTAAAGGTGCAAATCTGAATTCGGGGTGAATTAAAGAACCCTTCGTATCTCCTATGTTTATTGAGTTAGAACATTGTTTGTTTGGCATATAGATGTACTACTCTTAAAATATTTAGAAAGGGGTTTAAGGGATTTTAATGTTACCGCTAAAGCTGTAAAAAGGGGTAGAATGTTAAATTTATTATTTTTTTTGCTGTGGGTTTATTTCAGGATAATATGGGCTGAAAGAATTTTTCAAAATTCCACCCCTAAGGGATGAAAAGGAGTAAACTGTGTTTTCACGAGTGACTCAATATCTCAGAATAAATAGGATTTCTGAAATTCCACCCCCAAGTGGTGGAAATGGGTATCTTCCTATAATTTATAAATACATTTAGTTTGTACATATATATTTTAATTTTATCTCAGTGTTATACTAAAACTATAGTTTTATCAATATATACAAGGAGAACAATAATTATGTACACATTTCCAGGGGGTACATGAAGCATAAAAGAGTTGTGGAGGAATTGTTTCGGAAGAATTTTGTTTCCTACAATATTGTTTTGCGGCGTTTGTTAGTTTAGCGTATTAGTGAGGGTAAGGAAAGCGCCCTAGAATTCATTTGAGATTTAGAAGAAAAAACATTTGTTGTCCGTACGAAGAACGGGCATCTTGCTAGTATAACAATAATGTAATCATTTGTTAATTAAAATATTATAAATAACAAACATTAGAATAAAAAACACAAAAACACTTAAAAAATTTAGAAAAATAAAAAAATATTAGTACTTGCTAAAATATAATAGCTAATCCTAAATATAACTGTAAATCATTCGATAATGAAAATACTATAAACAACAAACAAAAAAATTAAAAATTAAAATACAAAAAAACTTAAAAATTTAGATAAATACAAAAAAATTTAAAAATAAAGCAAAATATAAAAAAGGGAGACTAGTAAGCCGACCTCCACGTGGTGTCTCCTGGGTAACGCTAACAGGCTTTACAGTAGTATATAAATATATATAATAGTAAAATTACTATTTCAGATTTATGATTCGATACATTGCCATTCGATTAATTGTGATTCGATAAATTGCGTTTCGGTAAATTGCGTTTTCGATAAATTGATTTTCGATCAATTGAGTTCGGTCAATTGCGTTCGATAAATTGAGATTCGGTAAACTTTCCTAGACCCAAATATTCAACCAAAAAATTGATTGTTGAGAATATTGATCTTTTTTCAGATTATCAACAACTGCAATTGTATATTTCTTACAATATTTTGACCTATATTAGCTATTTCTAGAAACTGTTTTCTTAATACAAGACATCCTCTTCTTAATATATCCACATTAGAATTACAATAATCATAATAGCATATTGTGTAACTAGGACGAAAAGCGTAACATTCCCAGACGACTGTGAATGTTGTTGGGCGAGGCGAGTGCCGGGCCCCCTTGGAGAGGGTCAGAACCCCGAGGGTTTCCTTAGAGAGAGGCGTAGCCCCGAGGGCCCCCTTTGGAGAGGGTTGGAGCCCCGAGGGCCCCCTTGGAGAGGTTTGGAGCCCCGAGGGCCCCCTTGGAGAGGGGCGGAGCCCCGGGGGCTTCCTTGGAGAGGAGAGGGGCCTCGAGGGTTTGCTTGGAGAGGGTCGGAACCCCAAGGGCCCCCTTGGAGAGGGAATCTCTCTCATCCTGTAACACTGGCCCTTCTCATAAGGGTTGTTAAACTTTACGCTCGTCGGGTAGCTCAAAGTCGTAGGGGGTTCCCCTCAGATATATGATAATTTAGCATACAAAAACACCATTGGAATACATTTAAACAGTTTAATATATTTACCTACGATACATTTCAGTAATAGATATTTCCAAAGTTCATTTACACAAGAAATAACACCGATAAATCCGTGTGAACGGCCGCAGCTGATAGCCGGCGTCCTTATCTACACGGAGCGCCAGGCGTTGCACGTGCGGTTGATAATGGTCCTTGCGAAGTAGCTGGAATCAAAACAGAGTTAAACGGTCTGCCAATTATACAATAAATCATATCACGGCTCTAGAGATTTTACTGATAGTGCAGGGGGTGAAGCCCGCCTCTAAATTCATTTAGGGATGTCCGGAGACGGTTAAGCTAGAAAGGCCGCATTGCGTTAACAAATATGATTTTAATTTCAGAGTCCGAGCGCCGACCAAACATTGCCGCTTTTCCTCCAAAGCGGGCCGGGGAAATCACGCGCTCTCGGACTATATTACGACTGGCAAATTTAAATTACAACGACTGCTAACTTTGAGCACGGACGGTTTCAAATATGAATCAAAATACAAGTCTAAAGCTTGAGTGCGGGCTGTTTTGATTACGTCTGGAGATTATGATGAATGCTAGTTTAAAGTTCAGGTGCGGATTATTCCAATGCTGAATTGAAATTAACAGGAATACAAATTTACAGGTCGGATGCGGGTTATTTTAATTATGAATTAAAATCGAATGTATTGAAATCAAAAATGGACAGCTTCGAGTCGAGACTCGAATGTTTCGGTAGTTGTCTACAGGGCGAGAATTGAATCTCGGGGCTTCTAATGCCAAAATCATTAATGGGATTATTGGACCTAATTAATAACGGGATTATTTACAGGGAAACCCTTTGGGCTAACGTAGTGGGTCCCCTAGCGGAGCCTTCCACTTCAAGCGAGCTCTGGGTTTATTAATCAGGAAATTTCTGGCACGCAAAGTGGGTTTTCTAGTGAAATATTCCACTTCGAACGAGCCCCGGGATTGTTAATCAAGTAAGTTTTAAATACGCAAAGTGGGTTTTCTACCGAAATCTTCCACTTCAAACGTACTCTGGGAGAATTAACAGGAAGTTCGCAAAGTGGGTTTTCTAGCAGAAATCGTCCACTTCTAACGAACTCTAGGTCGAGTCTACCAGCGGGTATCGGAAGGAAATCAGGATCTGGAACTGGAGTCGGACTGGGGAAATCGGTCTGGGGAATCTCTGGAAAAATCTGCTAGAATCTCGTGGCGATTGAACGGTGCAGCTCCTTTTATGTGCCCTGGGAAAGTTCTCAAGTGGGGATAGCAAGTGGGGATAGCGGCGCGCGACTCGACTAACAAACATGTTAGTAACGTAAATAAATTTGTTTTTGAAAAATTAACACAGTTTTGCTTATTTTAAAATGTAAATACTTCCCGTGGTCACCCTGTATTTGAAAAACGGTCTTTTTTGTTTTTTTAAATAAGACATTTGTCTCACTGGACTGCTAGTATTTCATAATAAGTAAATAGTATAGCTATTAACATATCTAGGAATGTTATGAGTATCATAACTGCCGCAGATGTTTTGAAATTCGAGCTCGTAGAGCGAGGATTTTAAAACTTCTAAGGCAGTTATGATTCATAACATCCGTGATTTGTTCAATAGTTTATCGGTTGCTGTATGGTTATGGTTGCCATGTAGGGTAATATTCTTTTATCGGTTTCAGGCTATTAAGCCTTTGTTTACATATACAAAAGTAGGCAGGCAACTAGGTCGTAACTTATCTGTAGGGTTAAAGAATATTACCCTACATGGCAACCATAACCATATAGCAACCGATAAACTATTGAACAAATCACGGATGTTATGAATCATAACTGCCTTAGAAGTTTTAAAATCCTCGCTCTACGAGCTCGGATTTCAAAACATCTACGGCAGTTATGATACTCATAACATTCCTAGATATGTTAATAGCTATAACCCTACAGATAAGTTATGACCTAGTTACCAGCCTACTTTTGTATATGTAAGCAAAGGCTTAATATCCTGAAACCGATAAAATAATTAATATTATTGAAGACTCTTCTTCTTCTCTTCTTCCCTCAGCCTTTATTCGTCCACTGCTGGACATAGGCCTCCTCCAGTTGGCTCCATGTGTTTTTGTTTCTAGCAGTAGTTATCCATTGTCTGCCTGTGATGGTCTTGACGTCGTTAATCCAGCGTTTTTGGGGTCTTCCTACACTCCTCTTAGTTAGACGTGGTCTCCAGTTTATTAATCTTTGCGTCCACCTTTCAGAATCTTGCCTTGCTGCGTGACCGACCCATTGCCATTTTAGTCTAGCTACGCGTTCCACTATGTCTGTTATTCCGGTTCTGATTCGGATGTCTTCGTTTCGGACTCTGTCCCTTCGGGTTATTCCCAACATAGCCCGTTCTGTCGCTCTTTGTGTTATACTTCGCTGTTCCATGGTCTTTCTTGTTATGGCCATTGTTTCTAACCCATATGTAGTTACAGGTAGTATACAACTATCGTATACCTTGCGTTTCAGGTTCATGGGTATGTCCTTATCCCGTAGTATATAGCTCAATTTTCCGAAAGCTGCCCATGTTAGGTGGATTCTTCGTTTGATTTCAGCTTTTTGATTATCTTTACCTATCTTTATAGTATGACCAAGGTATACGTAGTTGTTGACTGTTGCTAGCGTTACGTTGTCCACTATTATGTTACTTGGTTCATTGCTCATTATTTTGGTTTTATTTAAATTCATTCTGAGACCCACTTTCTGTAATTGATGGTTTAGCTCTTTTATCATAATGTCGAGTTCTTCTGTGTTAGTACTAATCAAGACTATATCGTCAGCAAATCTCAGATGATTTAGATGAACGCCATCGATTTTTAAACCTTTTTCTTCCCAGTTTAGTTGCTTGAATACGTTTTCCAGCGCCAGCGTGAACAGTTTAGGAGACATCGCGTCTCCCTGCCGGACGCCTTTTTCGAGCCGTATCTTCTTAGTTGTTAGGTTATCGTCTATTTTGATGTGGAAGGTGGCTTCTTCGTAGATATTTTTAATCAGAGAGATGTACCTTGAGTCCACTCTAGCGTCTTCCAGTGCAGCAAAGAGTGCCCAAGTTTCTATGCTGTCGAAGGCCTTATGATAATCTACGAATGCTAGATGTATTGGAATATTGTATTCCGTTGTCTTTTCTATCAACGTTCTAATCGTTTGCAAGTGATCTATGGTGCCAAAATCCCTGCGAAAGCCCGCCTGTTCAACCGGTTGATAAGAATCTAATTTCGCAGTGAGGCGGTTCGTTACGATCTTAGTCAACAGCTTATATAAATGTGAGAGTAAGCTGATCGGTCGATAGTTTTCAATATTACTGATATCTCCTTTTTTGTGTATTAATACCACTTCTGCATTCCTCCACATTTCTGGTATTTTGCCTTTTAATAAGCACTCATTTAGCAATAGTTGTAGGATATTCTCTAGGATTTCCCCACCATATTTTAGCATCTCTGTTGTAATTCGGTCTTCACCAGGAGCCTTTGAATTCCTCATTTGCTTAAGAGTATGTTTTAGTTCCGCTCTAGTTATTTCAGGCATCTCCTCCGATCCGACATTTAGAATGGTCCTGGTGGTATTGTTTGTTTTTGGTATTAATGACTTGTAGAGTTGTTGATAGAATATCTGAATTTCGTTCACAATTTTGGTTTTTTCTCTTATCTCGTTTCCTTGTTGGTCTTTTACCTTTACTATTTTCGATTTTCCTTTAGCCATGTTCGATTTGAGTACTTTCATGTTTTTGTTGTTTTCTATTGTCTCTAATATCTGTTTTTTCTTATAAGCTCGTAGGTCTTTCCTTATGTTGGTTTTTACGGATCTGTTAATAGTTTTATATTCTGGAGCGTCTCTATTTGTTTTTCTTCGTTTTTCTATTAGTTGTATCGTTTCGGGGTTTAACTTGTAAGTTTTTGTACTCTTTGTTTTCGAGCAGATCTTTTTTGTGGTCGTTTGTATAGCTTTTACTATTTTTTCCGTTAATTCATCCACATCTCCATTGTTTAGGGTTAATATTGGTTCTAATCTTTTTGTCAGTTCTCTTTGATATTCTCCTATATTTTGGTTAAGTACATCTGTTGTTGGAGATCTATTTTTCGATATGACTTTTCGTCGTTCTGTTTTGGTGTTTATCTCTATATTGGCCCGTACTAGGCGGTGATCGCTGCCCGTGTTAAATTTGTCCAGAACTGTGATGTTTTTACATATTTTTCTGTTGTTACACAGTATGAAGTCTATTTCATTCTTTATTCGTCCATCTGGGCTACGCCATGTCCATTTTCGTTGGTTCTTTTTAGAGTAGAATGTGTTTAGGCAGAATAGTCGTTCGCTGCTGAGGAAATTGGACAGCATGTTACCTCTGTGATTTCTTTCTCCAAGGCCAAAATCTCCTATGTATTCGTCGTCGCCGGGATATTTCTTTCCTATTTTCGAGTTAAAATCTCCTGTGACGAATGTGAAGTAGGCGTTCTCTTGATTTCTGGCTTGTATTATATCTTCGTATAATTGTTCAACTGATTCGTCGTCTGCGTTGCTTGTTGGTGCATAGCAGTGTATTATCTGTATGTTGTATCTGTTGTTTAGTTTCATCGTTAGGTATATGACTCTTTCGGAGATAGCCTGATATTTAGTTATTAAGTGTTTTATATTTTTGTTTACAATGAAGTCCACTCCTCCTATACTATATTCAGTTTCTGAGTTGTTTTGGTATAATATGTTTCCTGATTTTAGGAGGGTTTTTCTCTCTCCTTTGAGTCTAGTTTCGCATAGGCCTACAATGTTCCATTTTATATCTTTGAGTTCTTGTTCTAGTTCCTCAAGATGTTCATCCGTTCTCAATGTTCTGATATTGTATGTGGCTATGTACAATTTGTGTGTCGTAGTTTGATTTTGTCTAATTTTGGGTGTTTTAAGCGGGTTTTTGCCTCCCCCAGAATCCTTGAGGCAGATCCTTTTCGGGATGTGGGATTTAACACTAGGTGTTCCACCCACCTGGGGTACATTTCCGTTTGTTTTTAAACTCGCCATCTTGAAGGGATATATAGCCTTAATCTTCCACGCTGGCTAGACGGGTTGGAAGATGGTAGGGATAGGGTTTTAGGAATTTGTGGGATGTGTCAGGAGGGATAGGGGCTTAGGACCTGATTTCTCCCGGGAACTGGAGTTGGAGTAGAATCAGTAGCTAGCGTAGGGGCAGGATTCACCAATCCCTGTAGTAGCCTGTCCATCGCCGGGATCGCGAAGAAGGGCTACCCGCTACCCCGACATCTTATTTGAAAGCGATTCTTCCTGCGTTTCATTCGAAATCTGATGCAGAACAATGCTGCGTCTATTAAAAACAACATCTATATTTTCAATATTAGTCTCAATAATAACATCTCCCAATACTTCATTGAGGTTTTAGTGTTAATAATAATTTCAATCGCATTTTCTCGCTCTTTCAACGAGAGAGCAATGTTATCGTATTTTTTTGTTCAATTAATTTTGATAACTGAATACAAAATACACCGCATTTATTCTTTTTTGTATGATGGTACACTCTGCCTAATTAAAGTACAGAGTGCGTATTGTCAGTCTTCAGATTGCCTAAGTAGCAAGGTGTTCCACAAATTGCCTAAAATATACAAGTCGCTCTGTGTAATGCCTACCTAAAACAGCTGTCAATCCGTTCAGTTTTGTTATAAAATAGCGTATGCATTGTAAATAATTGATAGCATGATGTTTTTAGAATAGCATTATTTTTATGTAAAAACAAATTAAAATCAAAGTAGGCTTGGTATTTCATGCAACTAAAAATATGTTGTTCAACTTGAAGCACTAAAGCGCCAATTTGACAAACGTTTTCAAGATTTTAATTATTGCGAAAATGATTTCTTGTTGTTTTACTCTCCTTATTCGTATAACGCCGAAAATGCAGCTGAAGAAATTCAACTTGAACTTATAGAACTGCAGACCGATTCTCTTTTAAAGGCGAAGTAGGTATAATGAAGTAGGAATACCTGCATTTTACACCTACCTACCGCATCGCTTTGTTGAATATCGGAAATTTGTCTCAAGAATTTTAGCCATGTTTGCCAGTGCCTACTTGTGTGAACAATCTTTTTCTATCATGAAAGCAAATAAAACATCTCATCGTTCAAGATTGACAGATGAACACTTATCGTTAGTTATGAAAGTTGTGACAGCACAAGATCTCAAGCCAAAGGTGGAAAAACTGGTGTCCCAAAAACGATGCCAAATATCCGGAAAAAAATAAAGTATGTAATAGTAATTGTAATGTAAGTAGTATGACAGTACGTAATTACTATGTCAAACGTCTAAAAAATAAAGTTTTGTAATAACTGTGTATCATGTAATTATTAATAATTGTGCGCCTCCACAAACACCCAAATGACTGCGTCCGCACAAATTTTTAACAACGTCAATGTGGCCCATTGCTGAATATGAGTTTGACATGCCTGCTATAAGCCATTAACTGCTTGCATGAAATTCAATAAGCTTAACTTAACAAGCGATATAATATGAAAAACCCATATACAAGTGGGGTCGCAATTTTAGAAATATACTCTAATAGCCGTACTTTCATACAATTTAAAAATTTCATGACAAGGTTCTTAAAGCACCAACGTTTTTAGATCGGCTTTTCGAACAAATTGCGTCTAAAATGCAAGTTCATATCCAAAAAGAAGTATAATTCTAATCATAGTACACGGCATGAGGAATACATAAATAAGCACTGGAAGAGGATACAAACTAACATACTAACCTGTGCAGAAACAACAGTAGGACAAAAAAGGGGAATGAAAGTTTTGATAGCTGGTATGACAAGGAATGCAAAGAAAAAACAGAAGGTAAAAACAAAGCAAGAAGCAGATGGATGCAAACAGGGAACGAAGAAGATAGGCAGAGATACATAGAATATAAAAATGGAGCAAGTACTTTCTTTAAAGAAAAAAGAATACATGGTTAAACAAGAGATTAGACGAAATAGAACAAGAAAATAAAAACAATAATGCTAGACGATTCTATCAAAATTTGAAGGACATGCAAAGTAAAGCAACACTAACAATAAGAAGCCTTAAAAACAAGGAAAGAATCGTATTGCAAACCGAAAAAGAGGTTAAAAAGATATGGGAAGAACACTTTCACAAATAAATTACTCTACAATCTAGGCACAGTACCTACATCAAGAATATGAAGATGAATTGTAGAATGAAATTCCTGACCTGGAAATACCACCACCGTCAATAGAAGAGGTTATTCAGAATAAAGAAAAGTTGAAGAACCACAAAGCACCAGGCAGTGACACAATAGTAACAGAGCTACTAAAATATTGAGGTCCCACGTTTCATGGACAAATTCATGAGTTAATGTGCAGAATATGGACAGAAGAAAACATGCCACATGAATGGAAAAAAGGTATAATAAAACTCATGTTCAACGAAGGAAACAGAGAAGCTTGCGAAAATTACGCAGGAATAACCCTTCTAAACACGGCGTCCCTACAATTACGTATACTCAAAGAAAGCCTTCAACAATACACTGAGAAAATCATCGGAGATTACCAACAAGGCTTTCGCCCCAGCAGAAGCACAACGGACGCAATACTTATAGTAGAACAGATTCTAGAGAAAGCTTATACGTACAATCTAGAACTGCAGATAATCTTTATCGATTTCGAAAGTGCCTTTAATTCAATCACTAGAAAAAAGTTAATACAAGAAATGGACAACATGAAAATACCAAGGGAATTAGAAAGATTAATTGCAATGACTCTACCGGATACAGAAGCAGTAATCCAAATAAATAATATAAACACCGAAACCATTAGTATAAACAAAGGCCTGAAACAAAGAGACACACTTTGGTCACTCATCTTAACATCATTATACAGTGAGAATAATAGAAGACTTAGGGCCGGTTGCAGAAAGCAATGTTAAGTCTGGTGTTAGCTAACGCGACGTCAAAGTGAACAAAAACGAATCAAATCTCAAATGCTTATGGTAACTAATACATTAGTAAACAAAATTTGATGCGATTTTGTTCACTTTGACGCGACGTTAGCTAACACCAGACTTAACATTGCTTTCTGCAACCGGCCCTATATATGGTTGAATTATGCAAAATTAGACATAGGGCATTTACTTAATGTTACCATGGTGTTTGTAAACAAAATAACAATACAGAGACTTTAGAAACTAATTGAAACTGGATTATTTCATTATAATTTCAAAACCAGCAATTGTTACTAGCATTGGTAAATTGATTAATGCTAAAATAAAGTTGTCAACATATAGGGCCGGTTGCAGAAAGCAATGTTAAGTCTGGTGTTAGCTAACATCGCGTCAAAGTGAACAAAATCGCATAAAATTTTGTTTACTAATGTATTAGTTACCATAAACTTTTGAGATTTGATTCGTTTTTGTTCACTTTGACGAGATGTTAGCTAACACCAGACTTAACACTGCTTTCTGCAACCGGCCCATAGTCTTACATTATACACTGTAGAATGTACAATACGTAAATCAAACTTGCAAGGATAAATTACAACCAAACAATTGCAAGTGGTAGCGTGCGCCGACGATCTACTGTTGATTAGTAGAAGTAAAACCGATTTAATAGCAAAATTTCAAGAACTAGACAGAGAAGCAAAGCATTATGGCCTCCACATTAATGAGAAGAAAACGAAATACATGATTCATAACAAAAGTCAAGGCCGAGCGCAAAACCTGAAAATAGGAACGTTTAATTTTGAAGTCAATAAATTCAATTACTTATAGGATCAGTAATAGAGAAACCATGCTTAAAGGAAATAATTCAAAAAGGAAACAGATGCCCTGTGCTTCTTAAATTTATGCAAGCCTTCGATTTGCGTAGTTCCGTGGATTGCTTCTTGCATTCGTTCAGGAAGCACTTCGGAACACAAATTGTATAATTATATAACCAAGTTGTTTTACTGAAGGAGGTGAAAGTTTTGTTTGATATAAGATGTGACTGGAGTAGCCAGGCCTAACTATCCCTTAGACAATTGCCTGTGTCTGGTCACAAATGAAAACACCTCAGAGTTTAGAAGTATATTGAAATAGTAGATAATTACGAGTCCTTATATACAGGGTGATTGTCAATCTATACGCATAAACTAGGGGATTTATTCCTCATGTCAAATAATGACTAATAGGCAAAAATAATTGTAATAAAAGATTTATAGATATCCGCGAAACTTATTTGCAAATCAAGAATACATAGAACTTTGTAAAATAACATCACAGCAAGTGTTCGAAGTTATTTCCCATATTTTTGAAACACAATTGGGCTCGCCTAATCCACGAATTCTCACACGCGCGGCCTAAAGCAGGCTGTTGGCGGATTATCTCAGCAGCAGCATGTATCCGATTTCGCAATTTTTAAGTGACCCCAAAAATAAAAATCAAGTGGATTTAGGTAGGGCGATCGAGGTGGCCAGGCTATTGGACCACCTCGACCTATCCATATTCCGGAAAACACATTATGTAGACGTTGCCGTACCTCTCGCAAAAAATGTGGTGGAACACCATCATGGAGAAACCACATACCTTCTCTAACGTCAAGAGTAACATCTTCGAGTAGTACCTACCGGTAAATTATCGCGCAAAAATTGTAAATAACGAGCACCAGTTAATCGATTCTACAGAATGAAAGGGCCAATAAGTAGTCCGTTCACAATTCCAGCCTACACACATTCACCGAAAATCGTTGTTGAAAATGTGTTCGTCGAGTAACATGAGGATTCTCCACGGTCCAATAATGCGTGTTGTGAAAATTGTTAATACCATTACGTGTGAAAATCGCATCATCCGTAACTAAAACGTTCTTGGTAAAGTTTGGGTTTAACTGATGCTGATGTAGCAACCACTCGCAAAATTGTACTCGAGGGGGATGATCCACTGGTAGTAGGGCTTGTACGCGTTGCACGTGAAATGGATACAGTTGGTTATACCTCAATCTTCGCCAAATTGTGGATTGTGCTATCCCATGTTGCTGTGCAAGTAACCTAATGCTTACGCCAGGCTGCTTTTCGACGATATTCAAAACCTCCTCCAGATTCAAAATGTGTTGATGTCTAACTATTCCTCCATGTTGCCCAGGCCTCCGTCGAAAATTGCCAGTTTCCCTACCACGTTGCACCGTACGTAAAAAGAATTCGCGTGCCGGATGATAGCATGGTGTACGCCACTGAAGTTAATACTGAGCAAGAATTGCGAAATCGGATACACGCTGTTGCTGAGATAATCCGCCAACAGCCTGCTTTAGGCCGCGCGTGTGAGAATTCGTGGATTAGGCGAGCCCAATTGTGTTTCGAAAAAATGGGAAATAACTTCGAACACTTGCTGTGATGTTATTTTACAAAGTTCTATGTATTCTTGATTTGCAAATAAATTTCGCGGATATCTAGGAAACTAAAAATCTTTTATTACAGTTATTTTTTCCTATTAGTCATTATTTGACATGAGGAATAAATCTCCAAGTTTATGCGTATAGGTTGAGAATCACCCTGTATAATTGAGTGTGTGTCATGTTTGCTGTTTTTGAACTCAAAACCTAGTATTAGTATAGGCACAAAGCACGACGTTTGCATAAAAATACTTCGCCGGTCAACAATGTATGTGAAATCTCACCTAGTGATAGTATTATAATGCGGCAGTCTGCATAAAGCTTCCTTATAGTAATGCAACGTGACCCAGTAAACAGTTTTTATATTCTAATTGAATGTACTTTGTGTCCGCATGATTTCACTTAATTGTCTTATCTCATGGACAAACAATAGTTTGAACAGATGTACTTACGTGTATAAACCGCTCATAACAACAATCAATTCAGTGTTGCAACAAAAATCAGGATTTACAAAACATTAATACAACCCATAGTAACTTATGGTATGCAAACATGAGCTTTCACAAAACCAGATGAAGAAGAACTAACGTGTTTCGAAAGAAAAATTTTAGAACCTATAAAAACAGATGGAGCATATAGAAGGAGGATGAATATTGAAGTAATAAGAGCAATGAACGGAGAAAATATAATAAAATTCGTCAAAGCACAAAAACTGAAATGGTTCGGACATGTGATGAAGTGTGAAGACGGAAGAGCAATCAAAAAATAACGGAGTGGAAACCAGATAAAGAAAAACACAAAGGAAGATCGAAAAGTAACTGGAGAGACAACATATTAGAAGATATTAAGACAATGAGAATAAAGAATTGGAGAAGCAAGTGTAGTAACAGAAAACAATGGAAAGAAATAACAGAAGCAACCAAGACCCACCCAAGAATATAACAGCAGATGATCATTTAAAGACTGCACCCGTGTATATTTCCCCCCTAACCTTAAGCTAGGTAAAAAGAAAGAATCCGCAAGAATAGGGTCATAACTCTTTTGAGTTTAGTTGCCATTACACATATACAGTGTGTCCCAGGATTGATGCTACAAGAGGTGAGATGGACTAAAAATTTTTGATTTTTATTTTAAGATTGTGGGATTAGGTCCTTGTTGTTCTGAAAAGAATTTTAAGAATATTTTCAGTTTAAAAAAAAAAAACAAGTCGGCCTTGACAGTGAAGCGAAAACTAGTTTATCTACGACCACCACTAAAAGTGACGTTTTATAATTTAGCGTGTTTAAAGAAATCAGCTGTTTACTTTTAGCGCATGTGTGGTACAAAGTGAAGTGAGGTTATAAACCACAATTTCGAATTGGAAGTGAAGTTGTAAAGTTAATCTAGTTGCTTCTTGCTTTACAGGTAAAGTGTTTTTGAAATAATTAAAGCGTTATGTAATGAATACAGTCAGATGTGTAGTGTTAATATTTACCTTTCGTAACTGACCTTGACATTTCTGGCATCGAAAACATTCGCCGGCGCGGCAAGACCTACTGTTTATTATGACATAAATTCTATCTGTCGTAGATGCAAACCTTTGTTAAATCGATATTTACGGATTAATAACAGTAAAATTAAGATCGTAGATAAAATATTGTATGCAACGAGTGCTAAAAGTCGTTTATGCATTAGACATGTTATGAAACTCAGCTTTCGGCTTCGTTTCATAATTTTCATGTCTCGTGCATAAACGTAGACTTTTAGCACTTGTTGGATAACTAGCTATTCTTTTCAGGTACTGGCTACTTGATAATTGCATGTCTTAATGACAACCAAAAACCTTTGATAGACATTTTAAGGTAAACGGTTGCTTTTACACATATGAACTGAGAGCACCTTGTTTTTACAATTTTTAATTTTCTTTCGTATAATAACCTAAAATTTTTAAAAATGTTACAGATAACAAAGTTAGAGATAAAAGCCGTTTTCAAAGGCAGGTAAAGTGCATCTTACAGTCAAGTCTAGTTTATGAAAATTGTTGTGTTAATGCAGTACATAATAGTAACCAAGTGTACCAACTTTAAAATCAATATCTTTACATTTGTAGAAATTATCGTAAAAATAAAAAATGTAACTTACCCTTCTTACTGGAGGGACTTTGTACTAAAGTATATTACGTTTAATCGACCTAAAGAATCGATGACTAATTGTTGCACATTTACTTTTTCATTTCAAGTAACCAATAATTTATTTGGTGATCATTTATTGTTCTTGTACTTAGTTTAGTATAGTTAAATAAGTTCTTTGTTTGGTACGTTTAATTTGTTTTCTCCATGCCCATCTAGTAAGTTACCACTTAGTTTGACATATCCATTGCAGGTAATTTGATTTTACTGTTTGTTTACTGGTTGTCATGACATTAGGGAAGTAAAGTAAAACCTACTCCCCGAGGGAAGTAAGTGAAAAGAAACGCAAGTACAAGTGATTGTTTATATTGACAGAAACAACTGAAAAGCAATTGCTACTAAGCAACTCAACACTAGGTGACTATTTGCTTTGTTTGTAATAGATTAATTTTTTATTAATTAACGTGGAATTATTAAAGGAAAATTATTCAAATTTTTGTTGGGCATGGAGAAAAATATAAGCATGTTCGGGAAGTAACTATCTACAACCAGTCTCGAATTCATTTGATGTGCTAGCTGTTACTGAAACCTGGTTAACTAACGTTATTAAGGACAAACATGTTTTTACATGGATTGAATATATAGGAGAGACCAACTGGCCAGAGGCGGAGGAGTTGCATTTTATCTCGCATCATCATTACGTCACCTCTATCGATATCGAACAACTATGGTTGAGTATTTCCTTCCAGGGTCATAAATATGCATTTGAGATGGTATACAATCCACATCAAAAATGTTGTCCTGATTTTATAAATGTTTTAGAGTCAACTTAGTCTGTGATATTGCCAGATGCTGGGACTGTCTTCTACTTTGGTGATTTTAACATAGATTTACTTAACGTTAACACTGCAGCTTCTTCTTGTATTATGGATTTTTTTAACTTTTGGATTCTCTCGTTAATTACAGAACCGACTTGTGTAACAGAAACCTCTAGTACACTTATTAATTTTATACTAACTTCTAAAACGGAAATCGTAATTTCTTCCTCTGTTGTATCAGTAAATGGTAATTTTGACGATTATTCGGTATGATGAAGTATCAATAAAACTTAAAAAACAAAAATCCTATTTTTAAAACATGTACGTAGAAGTTTCAGAAATTTTAATTATATTGAATTTGTTTATGCTTTGTGTTCTATTTCATGGAATAATATTTAATATATAATAAATATTGAGAATGGACTGCAAAAAGAACCAGCTCTGTTTTGGTCATTTGTTAAAAATAAGAGGAAAGAAAATGTTGCTTATAATATGCATATGATTTTCAGTCTGTGTACGTATGCTCTTTGATTATACACTATATCGGTTTACAACCTGATACAGTTTCCTTATTATCGAATTATTTATGTGGGCGGTTACAAACTGTCAGAGCTGGCAACAACGTATCAAACTTTATTGTAAATAATAAGAGAAGTGCCTCAAAACTCAAGACATGGAATATAAGAACCATGTTAATACTAGGAAAAATTAATGAAGTCATAAATGAATGTAAACAGATATAAGTTAGATATAACTGCAGTGCAGGAAATGAGATGGAAAGGAAACTGAGAAATACAAAAAAGAAATTATGTAGTGTTGTACAGCAGAAACAGGATTTCATCCATTTAACCCCAACATCTTTGAAGACTGGTTATATGCACCATCTATAACAACCGATAAAGAGGAAAATGAAGGACAGCGTAACATTCCTGAAGAAAATAAACCTGACACTGTTATTGAACAACGAAAAGAGACACCAGGCACTTCAACATCAGTAATCGAAACGTTGGAATCACCAACTAATACGCATCAGTTATTAGTTAGTATTCAAGATTTGTCCCCTCTGCCTGTTGCTTTTTCAAATAAATCCAGTGCAAGAAAAGGTCGAAAGCGAAACAAAATGGGAATTTTAAATGCAACTCCTAATCTACAAGAATTAAAAAAAGTAGAAGACAACAAGTTGCTTAAAGAGAGAGCTAAACTCGCCAGAAAAGCAAAAAGGTCACTTACTATAATAGAAGATACGGCTGAGACTGATGATAATATGGGTGAAAATGATTATGAAGATGACCAGTCGGACACCGCCTGTCTTTATTGCAATGAGCTCTACTCTCAGTCTCGTCCAAAAGAGTTTTGGCTGCACTGCCAAAAATGTTCAAGTTGATGCCATGCATAGTGTGCTGGAGTTGATCGGGGAAGCAAGACTTTTATCTGTGAATTATGCATGTAATTAACTTGTATAACACACTTCTAATCATTATTGTTTGTATTCGTTCTTAAACATATATAAAAATACATTTTGCTTTATTTATTTTGTATTATTAGTTATTAGACAACGGCCATACCACATTGAAAGCACCGGTTCTCGTCCGATCACCGAAGTTAAGCAATGTCGGGCGCGGTCAGTACTTGGATGGGTGACCGCTTGGGAACACTGCGTGCCGTTGTCACTTTTTTAGTGCGCCAGCGTGGCTCGGTGGTTAGAGCATCGGACTGCGGCGCGGAAGTCTGGAGTTCAAATCCCAGATCGATGTCTGGCGGGCGGCCTACCCAGTCGCTTTAAATAATTGGGAACCTGCGTTCGAAAGAATAAGGGGTAATAATGCGGTTGTCTAATGCGTGATGCTCACCACATCACCACGTGTCATGAATTTGACACGCGACAGCCGGGTGTGAGAGCGAGGATACGGAAGCTCTGACCTTCCGCCTTGCAGGCCAAGCTCCTTCATGGGGTGTTAGTGCCTCACCATTATTATTATTATTAGTTATTATGCCATCATAGGCAACACATGTTCCCAAGATGGCACGCTTAACAATTTTTTTTTAAAATCATATTCCAAAAAATACAAAATTTTTTCAAACTAAAGTTTATTAAACTATAGGTATATACCTACCTATAGATACTGAAATCTGTTCTGTATATATATTGCGAAGTCTTTAAAGTAGAAAATAAGTTAGGGGTGCCATCATAGGTATACTTCCCCTACTGGCTTTATAATAAATAACAAGTTACAAGGCAAATTAATACACTTCCAACCAATAAAAGGAAGATTATCACTTTTGAGACTAGGGAGGGAAGATAAACAATATAACAATTATAAATGCATACGCACCAACTGAAGAAGCAGAAGATACTGATAAGAAGCAATTTTATGAAGAACTACAAGTAGCAAGTGAAAAAGTACAAAAACATGATACTCTAATAATAACAGTAGGAGATTTTAAAGCACAATTAGGGAAAGAATATATTAAAGAAGAACCCATATACGAACATACAAATGAAAATGGAAATAAACTAACTATGCAGAGGCGATGGGAATGAAAATTATCTCTACAAAATTCAAACATAACAGAGCACACAAAGAAACATGGATACATCCTGGAACAAAAAAGAGATCCGACATAGATCACGCACTGGTAACAAAAAAAAAAGAGAGAAAGATATAGGAGATACAAAGAGCTATAGAGAAGCAGATGCTGACACAGATCATTACTTAGTAGTGACAACAATGAAACAAAAAATAGCTGCAGACAAAAAATTAACAAATGGGAGAAAATTTCAAGAAACATGAAGAATGTAAGAAACTAGAAAAAGTCTAATTAAAAAATTACAAGAGAACGATATAACCACAAATATTAGCCAAGAATGGCGAAATATAAAAAAGCAACACTCAATATAACTGAAAATATAGTTGGATACAACCACAGGCAGACACATACAGAATGTTTTGATAGCGAATGTGAAAAATTTATCAAAAACAAAAATAAAACAAGATTGCAATGGTTACACTCAGGAGAACACAAAGATTATAAGCAATATAAAGAAATAAGAAGAAATGCAATTAAGATGTGCAAGGAAAAGAAAAAGAAATGGATTGAAGACTTAATGAAGGAAATAGAATCTGAAAACAGAGGTAACAATGCAAAGAAATTCTATCGAAAAATAAAAGAACAAGGTTGTTGAGCCAAGCAAGCAAGCAAGCCTCAAGACTCAATTCCTGGCCCACATTTGTTTACGATTTACGTTCCTCATTTTCCTTTTGCGATTATTTCTTGTAATTCTCATTATTATGCTGACGATGTGCAGATTTATTTTTCTTTTCATGCTGCAAACGCAAATTTAGCAACTACATTTATTAATCAAAATTTGAAACTTCTCTGTATCATTTCCCAACAGCATTCCTTAAATCTTAATGCTAACAAATCGTCTGTAATATATTTTGGGAAGACAGATATTCACAAAACTTCATGTACAGAGTAGGTAAATTTCGATATGTCCAGATCAATGACGGACACTGTATAATATTATCAGTAACAATCAAACGTTTTTAAACACAAGGAACACGAGAGGAACCAAGTAGAAATGAAAAGTCTATAATCGACTACTTTCTGGTACGAAAGCGATATTGGAAATATGTGAGGGATGTAAAAGTAACAAGAAAATCCGAAATTGGTAGCCACCATTACTTAGCCCAAATGAAACTAATATTAAGACAAGAATAAAAAAAGACAAAAGAAGAAATGAAGTAAAGAAGAAAATAAAAAGTCATAAGCTCAAGGAACAGACATATAGATTAAAATATGAAGATAAACTTCACAAAATTTTAGAAGAACAAAAAGGTGATGCAAGCATAGAAGAACAATGGAAAACACTAAAAGAAACAATACTGGTGACAGCTGGAGAAAGTTGCGGAACGACAAAAATAGGAAACAAAAGCACAAAGAGAACAAAGTGGTAGACAACAAAGATACAAAAAGTCATTAAAGAAAAGAAAGATCTATGGAAAAAGTATCTTAGCACAAAAATACAAACAGATTATGAGAAATACAAGGAGAAAGAACTCGTTAAAAACACAGTAAAAGAAGCAAAACAGGAGTCATAAA
This sequence comes from Agriotes lineatus, assembly GCA_940337035.1. Lineage (NCBI taxonomy): Eukaryota > Metazoa > Arthropoda > Insecta > Coleoptera > Elateridae > Agriotes > Agriotes lineatus. The sequence goes on from OW679199.1 coordinate 94,408,782, forward strand.
GGTAATTCGGACAAAACATGAATGAACATTTCAGAGATAATCAGAAACTATTCTATGGCACACTGAAACAACTAAGACAGAAAAAAGGGTACAGTATGAACAATATGAAAGACAAAGTTGGAAATATAATACTAAAGAGGACAAAATAATGGAGAGGTGGAAACAGCATTTCAAGGAAATAACAGAAGTTAAAGATTCAAAGGAACAGATAAAAGAGAAAAAGGAAGAAAGTGAAACAGCAGAAATAACGATCACTGAAGGAGACGTCACACAAGCTATAAAGAAATTAAAATTAAAAAAACAGCTGGAATTGATGAAATCACACCCGAAATGATGTACTATTTAGAGGAATCGGGATTGAAAGAATTTACAAAGTTGATAAATAAAATAATAAAAGAAAAGAAAGTACCCAAGGAATGGAACACAGGGATCATTCTACCAATACATAAAAAAGGGGATGTAAGAGAATGCTCAAACTACCGAGGCATTACGCTAATGTGCATACCAGCAAAGGTACTTGCCAGAATAATGGAAACAAGAATAAAAGAACAAATAGAAAACTCACTAGAAGAAACACAATAAGGCTTTAGAAAAGGCAGGAGCACACAAGTCCCAATATTTATACTAAGACAATGTATCGAGAACTGCATAAACAAAACCAAAGAAATTCACATAACTTTTATCGACTTAGAAAAAGCTTCTGACAGAATAAGACGAGAAGATATATGGCAGAGCTTACAAAAAAATGGAATAGACAGTGAAATAACGGAAGTAATAAAAACGATGTACGATACAACAAAAAATATAGTGAGAACAAATAACGAAGGGTCGACTGAGTTTGAAATAAGAAACAGCCTGAAACAAGGAAGCGTGCTGAGCCCTCTGTTATTCGCATTAGTAGTGAACGAAGCAATAAAGAACACAAAACAAGAAATGAAACCGATGACACTGGGGTATTGGAAGATGCAAAAGGTTGAGATATCGGAACTGCTATTTGCGGACGACATGGCGATAGTAGTAGATACAGAAGAAAATCTACAGCATAATCTGAACAAGCTAAACAAAGAACTGAACAAGATAAATATAAGAATGAACGTACAGAAGAGAAAATCAATGATAATAGGACAAAGTAACCAAAAACATGATCAGAATAAACAGGCAGAAGATAGAGCAAGTCGAAGAATTTAAATACTTGGGAACAGTAATAGAAAGAAATGGAAAAATAGAAAAAGAAATAAACAATAAAATAGCAAAAGTAGAAAGAATATACAACGGACTAAGGACAACATTCTTGGAGAAAAGAGAAATAATAAAAGATGTAAAGATAGAAGTGGTTAAAAAAGTAATAAACCCCACATTAATATACGGTAGCAAAACTTGGGACACTCCCGAACAAAGATAAGAGTAGAATAAACGCAACAGAAATGAAATTCATAAGGAAAATAGATAAGAGAACAAGAAGAGATAGAATCAGAAATGAGACATTCAGAAATAAATTTAAAATAAAACCACTACTGACAAAAATCGAAACCAGACAATTAGGATGGCTGAGACATATACAAAGGATGGCAGACGAAAGATTTACAAAGAGAGTGTACGAATCTCAAGCACAAGAAGTCAACAGAAGAGGAAGAGGAAAACGTGGCAAGAGGAGGTGAAAAAAAGTGGTGCAAGAAAGAGGAATCCAGTGGAACAAAGTCAAAATTCTAACTCAGAATAGGTTTCCATATCTCCTATAGTTATCGAGATTCCTTATGAAAACCTTGAAATTTGCCCATTTTGTACTAGTCAAGATTTTCAACGATTTATTACCAGTTGTTGAGACTATAAAAAAAGAGATGATTTTCGTCTCCTCGTTACGTTTTAAGCAAAATGTCTCTAAATGTTTGCAGAAAGCTTATTGTAATCTGTGATCTATATACCAAAAGCAACATGTTTTTAGCACCGGGGTGAAGGCTACCTTATACTCGTGGTGTTAGGATTATATGGTGTGCTACGTAGAGGTTAAATTTTGGTCAGTCCCGCGCATGACGTCAGCTTGGGAGCAAGCCGTAATTACTAACTGGGCGGGATGCAGAAAAGCGTCTTGTTATTAAACGGGTTATTAAAAAAATAGTTAATAAATAAAATGGTTGTTGGAAAACACAAGTCTCCTTTACCTTTTCAAAAGGATATTATTTTAAGCAACCGGTCCTTAACACATTTATATTTTTACCTCTGCGATAAGTATAACATCGATTATTTAATAACATACAAACTCAATCAGGATGTAATGGAAAAGTTTTTTTCCTACATTCGAGGTATGGGTGCCACCAATTATCACCCGGATCCACTTTAAATTAAGTACATAATTCGGTGGTACGTACTAGAACGACATTCATTGTCTATATTTAGAATGTAAAAAAATTCCGAAGAGGATACTGAGTCTTGTTTAATCGCAGAGTTTTTTGCAAATATCATTGAATCTTGAGAATTAGAAAACAAGAATGTAGATGATGATTTAAATATTCATAAAGATAGCATCCTGGTAGCAGATTATACTTTCGTTGAAACAGAGTATGAATCCGAAGTTGTTTCCTTAATCTGAAATATGTACCTACTTTCCATTAAACTCCATTTCAAAATACTTTAAACTCCTTGAATTCAAATCAACTTTAAAGTATATAGCAGAATATGTAGCTTACAGACAAAAATAAATATAAAGATTTAAATTTGGCCGTGGCTACAAGATAACTTGATATTTCGAGGAGTTCCGATTGGATACAGTTTCTTTCAAAAGGACATTTAATGTATTCTATTGAAGAATTAATGTAATTAGCTCAAATTCTAGACACACACTTTAGACTTTTACATGGTGAATTGTTGTCAAAATAGTCTAGTTTTTAAAAAAATTGGTTGATGTGGTTGTCAATTTTAATTGCTTAAATATGTTCCCGTATGAAATAATTCTTTGTAAGGCGCGAACTAGAATATATATTAGATTAAGGCATCTAAACAAAAATATAAGTTTCTCTAACTGTAGACGAAAATTGCAGAAGAAATTGTCTAACCTGACGAATGTAAAAATATAGGTGGACAATAGAAATAAACAACTTGCTTATTGCTTTGGTATTTGTTGCACAACTAAATGTGCAAAATAAATTTACTTGCATTATTTTTTCTATTTTTATTTGCAAATGTTACTACTTCTAACTACCGGGTGGCCATAAATATCTGAGATCCCGGTAGCCATGGAATTAGCTACTAATAAATGTTGGTTAGCGTTATATTTCAATTACAATAAGTATTGTTATCTATGTAATGTTATAAAATGCAATAAGAGGAGGGAAATGTGCCCCGGATTCTGCAGTTTAGCCTACGACTCAATTATAAAAATCTCCTGTTCTAACTCGATTACTTATTGCAATCTGTAATAATTTTTGACAGATAGGAATTTTAGGTGTGATGACATTAATGACATTTAGTTTAGTTGGATTCATCACTTTAATAAAGCGGTGTTGATTCCAAAGGTAATGTGATATCAGATATTTATGGCCACCCGTATAAGTCTTGTATTTACTATGTCAAGAATTGAAAAGTTTGAGACATAATTTTCTCATTACGTATTTTATTAACAAAACATCGTAGATAGCTGTGCTAATAAATTAAATAAGGCAGTTTTATTAACCATCAAAATATTATCAACTTTCGTATTTGCATTTATTCTCCAACTTTAATAATAAGAGCTACAGATTAATAACGAGAATTTTACCAATGTAGTGTGGCTAATCTGCTCCCAAGCTGACGTCACAGTGTGCGACAAGGATAGCAATACATATGCGCGCGAGCACACCATATAATCCTAACACCAGGCTTATACTACAGTTTGGTTTTATCACAGATGGATTAGTGCAACGTAGTATACGATTTGTCTTATCAAGATAAACTTAGAAATCAAATACTCAAAAACTACAGAATGCATATTTGCGTCTTATTTATGGCATACGTAAATATGACTGGATAACTTATAAACTGAAAGATGATGGGTGGTTAAACATGATTAATAGGCAACTCTTTCCGTTTTATATTATAAAATTCCACTATTTAAAATGCTACCGTACTTATATAACAAAATCTCTCATTTTGTACAGACGTGCATAATTTGAATTTGAGGTTTAGGGGTAATATGACTGTTCCATTACGTTACAGTGAATTTGGGAAACGGTATTTATATAGGATTGCAAAATGGTTTGGTGACTCGCCTTTATACCTCAAAGTACAAACACTGTTTATCTGCGTTTAGGTGTCAGCTCAGCAAAACACTTCATTCTAGCCAAATTTAAAATGTTATTTTTAAATGCATAGCGGTTTTCGGACAAGAGTGAAAGCAAAGCCTGACCATATTTTTAATATTGTTTGTTTTTCCCTTTTTTTTGCAACGCAGGGTTAGGTGGAAGAACAGCTCATTGCTTTTGCTTTGAGCTGAAGTTTGCTCTATATTTATATACATATATCTTTTTTGATACAAACAAATATAGATAATCTTTTTCTTTGATCTATGTAAATTGTGAATTCATGTTATCGGTGCAAATAAAGACCATATAATAATAATTATTTAATTTCAAATCTAAATTATCATGATTACAAATTCACAATAATACAAGAACTTGAAAAATAATTTACTACTAGTAAGGCCCCTTCATTACATATCATTTTTTTAAAGATGCAACCTTGTTTTTTCAAGCATATTAAAAAGCCTTCGGAATCACTGTTTTTCAGCACAAAAATGTATACCATTTCGTCTAAACACATTCGGACAACTTCCTCATCAGCGAAACGAATTCACAGCCCTGTCCTGTTTTATAAGGTGGAAGGCATGCTATACAAACTCATGTAAATGCGATTTTAAAAGAAAATTGATGTAAAAACTGTATTCATTAATAAATTAGGATTATATAAATAGTTTACCTAACGTCCTAACGAGTTCAGGAAAATAAATTTCTTTTGAGCTACGAATACAAAAATAATTTTATTCAGACATCAATACTTTAACATATCTAATCCACTATCGGAACTACTCGAACTGCCACTAGAATCACTAGGATCATCTGAATCTGAGCTACAAAAATAAAACCATGAGAAAATCAAACTTCTGTTTGGTTTTTGGTTGTACTTACCTGAATACATTTTCAAGAACGGTAATAAAATGAGTCTTGTCATTCCGATTATCAAATCGTATAAACATTGTGTTAAACAGTGGCCCTTTACCTTGAAACTCCACTTCAGTATCAGTTTCAGTGAAGGATTTTACACGATTTTTTAAATAAACTACACCAAATACATCACAAGACACACTTCCTTTGTCTGCTGTAATAATGTAACGCTGGGGTTCTTGGTCGTTGATGGAAAACCAACATTCGCCATGAAAAGGCATGCAAACATTTTTCGTTTCTTATTCACCAACGAACGCTGGAAATCGTGTAAACTTCATTTAAAGCTGATAAGCCAACTCCGTACTTTTTTGTACCCATTTTTATCTGGAAGCGATAGTTTACACATTTATTACAATTGTAAAATTCATACACAAAACACAATACGTACGGCTTCCATGTCTTTTGGATCTTACTTTCCCAGATCAATTAAATCATAAACAAACTAACAGAAATTGTAAAATTAATACACAAAACACAATACGTACGGCTTCCATGTCTTTTGGATCTTACTTTCCCAGATCAATTATATCAGAAACAAACTAACAGAAATTGTAAAATTGATACACAAAAGACAATACGTACGGCTTCCATGTCTTTTGGATCTTACTTTACCAGATCAATTAAATCATAAACAAACTAACAGAAAATCTAACAAATTGTCGTCTGTATTAATAACTATGAAGTATTAATAATCGTAATAAACAATAAACATAAAGGTCTACTGACTACGTCACTTGCAGCTGTGCTTGTCATTTGTAAACAGTGTTGCCAAATGCCAACCTTTAAAATCATAATTATCGCACAACAGCAAGGCGGTCCTATATGGTTCCAGGCCATGATACCTACTACTTACTAAGATAAACCCACTCGCATGGGATCATATATATAATACACATATATTGCTAGTTAGGGCCTGGAAATGTCAGAAAACATTACGGCGCCGACACAGTCTCACTTAGAGTATAACGCGTCTCGTGCGCATGCGTGAGAATTCGAACTTCGCCTTTAGAAGCGAATTTTAAACTTGACCACTTCCGCATTGGGCGGACGACGCCGCCGCGCTTGCACACAGCTCACCATTATACATTGAAGAGTTGGTTGTCTGTCTCACTTCCTTGGCCAGTTTCCCACTCATAGCCGCTAGCAATATAGTAAGTATTAGATATATGCATGGGATAAGCCCATCTCTCTCGCACGCCTGACGTCACTCCGTAACAAATTTCCACAGCAGCAGGCAGTTTGATACGGCGCGGCGGTTAAATGTTTCGGTTCGGTGTTTAATGTGTTATTCGTTTTGTTTGCAGATATATGTGCGTGAAATTTAATAAATTATAATTAAAACATTGCATATAAACATTTATTACCAATTACCATGATGTACTGTGCAGTGAAGGGTTGTTTAAGCAAGAACAACAAAAAGAGCAAGAAAGTATCCGATTGCCGTTTCTTTAGTTTTCGAAGGGACACACATGTTTGCGAACAATGGATTCTAAAGTGTTACCAGCAACACAAATTTAATGCGAAAACATCAAGAATATGTTCAAATCATTTTGTAGAAAGTGATTACTGTTTCAAAGAGAAACTGTTGGAATTACCGCAAAATAAATGGAAGTTGAAAAGTGATGCAGTACCTTCTCTTCATTTTTAACAATTTTAATGAGGAGTCATTAAAATTGACCAAAAATTATTTAAAAGTCCTAATGGATTTAGCGGAATCTATCAATTTAAGTACAGAGGCCAAGCATCTTTTCTTTCGATGCAAAATGTATTTTAAAATTAGAATATTGAATAGAGATATTAAAGAAAAATCCAAAATGAGGAAGAGAAAAAATACAAAAAATGTAAAATAAGTCTTAATAAAACTTGGTTTTCTTGTGTAAATGTGTAAATTTTGTAAATAACATGTAAATAATATGTAAATAAATAATATGTACTTAATAAATTAAACAAAATTGTTTTATCACTACAAATTTTTAACACCTACCCATAAAAATCCAAAAAAAGCTTGTAATAAAAAATAGTTAATAATATATACCGGGTGTCCGTTCTGAAACTCGAACATAGGAATCTAACATTGCATTGAACGATTTTGCTGACTCCTACTCGTCCATTCGACTTACAGGAAAGATAGTGGTATCAATAGAAAATTAAATTGTTGCACATCAAATGATACCAGTAATAATAATATTTACTGATATAGTATAGAAATAATGGAAAAATACCTAAAAATCAAATGCACAATGTTGATTGCCTATGTTTGACTTTGAGAGTGGACACCCAGTATACATATGCTCGTATATATCACTCATATTTTTCTACAGAAGTATTCTTTTAAAATTAACAATATTTATTTAAATTTTAAAAAACAAGTCCGTTTTTTGCGCTACGGATTAAAGTAATAATTTTTGATAATGAATAAGCTTTAAACTTTTCACTCTTCATATGTTGGTATCTTCCTTTACTTTTAAATTTAAATACTCTAGTATTCAAAATCGTTTTTATTTTTCGTTTTTTACAAATAAAAACATTTATACAATGCTAAACTTTGAAGATAATTTATTATATCTATTTATTTAAGTGCTTATTCTATTATGGGCCATAAATCCTACATTAAATCATAAAAGAAATATCTCTTATACTATTATAATATTGAATAAAATGTAAATTATAAGATCACTGTAAAAGGAAGTTGTGTGAGTGTATCACACCAGATTTTTTCTTTTTAACTTAAAACCCTTTCTATTTCTTAATACAGTACTTCTTACGTACAATTTTAATTCTTTGCTTAAATACTTTTAATATCAATCTTTCACTTGTTCATGTCTTGTCTTACGTTTTCCTTGTAAAAAAACTCATTCTTAGATTTTCCTTAAAACACGCTTTTCATGTTCACCTTTTGTTTTTTAAATCTCTTCATACGTTTTAGTTATAAAAAGCTATTTTTTATATTGATCGTATGTTTTTTAAATCTTCTCTTACCTTTTTCTTAAAAAAAACTCTTTTTTCACGAGAATCTTCGTTTTTATATTTTTTCTTACGTTTTAGTTTTAAAAAACTCTTGTAATCTAGAAAGTATTATCATCAGAAACTACCATAAACATAATGAGCATTTTTTCTTTAGAATTCATAGCTTATGTTAAAATTTGTAGCATTTTTATGTACTTATTATTAATTACTATTTTTGTTCAATAGAGAGGAGGAAAAGGACGATGTATTGAAAATAATGTAGTTTAATAATAGATACTCTCTGTTTTTGTTATTTTCTCTGCGTTATAATGCGCCTATAAAGTCTCTTATTATTTTCCATTAATGGTATGTTATAGATATTAACGATACAAGTTTGAATATGAGCATCTTCACGATACGAGTTTGATTGCCAAATGAGGCGGTGAGCCGAGTTTTGTGGCAACCAAAGGAGTCTCGTTAAGATGCTCATAAGCAAACGTGTATTTTTCAATATTTTATCTTCATCAATGAATTCAGGCATTTGCCAGTACATTGCAAAGTTTAAATTTCCCGCCATCGTGCTCTGCATGTCCATACGAAACTTCTAACTTGATAATGAGTTTTATGTAGCACTGTGTCCCCATTCCTTCATCATAAGCCAAACGCATTTCAGTTTTACCGCTTTCAATTCAAATTTTGCGATAAACGCGCAAAAATTTGCCGCTAAAACTGGATTCCATTAGCATAACCAAATCGCAATCACAAATCATCAGGCATGTCATGTGACGTCACAGAACAGTTGACGGCGCCATCTATCAAACAGTTGCCCAAGTTTAGGGCAGCTATTATCGCGAACGCATATTCCAGTGTCACAATTCTCGCACTAAAATCTGTCGTTTAGGTTTATTTGTCTAGCAATGTGGTTTATATTCCACAATTAGTTTTATAATAACATTATCTAGGGAATAAGCTATTAACATGTCAAGTTTGGACCAAAAAGAAATTCAAATATTTATATTTTATTTATTTAATATTTCTGTAATTTGACTTCACATCCAGGTGAAATTTGATCACACCCTTCAGCGTGTTGTTTTCTAACAATATATATGAAAATAATTGGTTAATTTTAATTGTGAACGATGTATAACAGATTTTAAAATACCGTGCTGTTTCTATGGTGCTGCCATCTTATAGGAAAAAGTGCAGCGGTCCCCGTCTTAATAACGTCTTGATACTGGAGCGTCAATCAGTACTTGACGTGTTTTCGCTGCAACAGCAGAAGAAACCATTATTTCATATTCATATGATCGTACTGCAATTGCTTGCAAATACTTGTTTGTATTTGTGTGGTCTTGCTACTCTACTTTGTACGAGGGCGATTCAAATTTGACCTGCATTTTATTTTTTTTCTGGTCGATACAAACTACAAATTAATATTATAGCTACATCATTTTTCTAAGTAACAACACCCCTTTAAAATACACTTGTCCCATCGCTCCGGTGGTTTCTGTATTCCCGTCTAAAAAAAATATTTTGGTTGACGACGTAGCCAATTTTGCACCGGATTCTTCACTTCCTCATTAGAGACAAAGCACTTGCCTCCCAAGAATTTTTTAAGGGGGTTAAGGAGATGATAGCACTTGGGGCCAAGTCCGGAATATGTGGGGGGGTGAGGTAGCACTTCCCAGTTCAATTTAACGTGACAAAAAGTCATCGCTTTCATACTCGTAGCGAAGCCCGAGTTCTCTGCAAACCTGTAGTCGTTTCTGCTGTTGTTCCGCGGAAAATTGTTTTGGAACCCACCTGGCGCTAACTTTACTAGATTTAAGCTTGTCGTGGACAATAGTGTGAACACTACCAGCACTGGTGTTTACAATCCCAGCAATTGCCTTCACAGATATTCGCCTATTGCTCCGGGTCAGTTGGTCAACTTTTTGAATATTCCCAAGATGCACAGCAGACGTTTGACGGGCAGCATGCAGCAAGTTCGACACGCGTTCACGACCATCGTGGAAGGATTTACACCATTCAAAGACTGTTTTGAGTGATAAACACCCTTCTTCAAACTGTTTATAAAATCTCTGATGAATATCAGTCGCTTTTATACCTTCATTGAAAGGAACCTTAATAATTAGACGTTGTGCAACAGAATTTGACACATTGTTGCACGACATTCTTAATACAATAGTAATTTACGTTACAAGTATAGAAAGTGGAGCTTTTCAGTACGAGTGAGATGTTTGCGGAAGAGGCCGTTAGGCCGAGTCCGGAATTTCGAGACGAGTATGGTAGAGCCACTTTCATACGAGTTTCGTACAATATTTTTTCGTACACTAGCATACAAAACGAAATACTAAATTTATCCTCGTATATAGCAAATAAGTAGAGTAATGTTATTATGTACGTAACGTTTTATATGTGTTGTAACTAAGGAAACGTAGCACTTTGCCGTACGAATACCGCAAAATACTACTTTGCCGTACGATTACCGCAAAGTGCAACTTTCTGATTAATACATTGTACGGCAAGTCGGCAAAGTAGCTCTTTCAAAGCTAGTGTACGAAAAATGACAGTATTGACACAATCAAGGTGTAGTGATTTATGGCGTTAGCTAACATGCCTACTTCGATGAATGTAAAACCGCTTTACAGTATCTCTACAATTATGTAAATAAAAGAATAAAATGCAGGTCAAATTTGAATCACCCTCGTATAAGTAACTTTCCGAGAGGATCCGTTAATTGTATTCCATAGTCCTCAGTGGCGATCTTGTGGACTGTGTGCAAGCTTCCGAATGCAGACAGATTCGAACTGAGAACTTAACACTCTACCACTGCGCTACCAACGCTTTTTACGTGTAACATAATAAAGTAAAAAATATTACCCCCGCCCATGTGAATAATATGGTATAAATGTAGTAACGTATGCCCCATAAGTTTTGAGAAAAAAATCCGTTGTAGCTTATTATAGAAAAAATGCTTTAAATCTGGTTGGCATTGAAGAACATGGACCATTAGCCGTAGATTAAGCATATAATTCTAATAAATATAACTGTAGAAATAATTACTTGTAGTTGAATTGAATATGAATTAAAGCAGGGGTCGGCAACCTGCGGCCCGCGGGCCGCATGCGGCCCTTTGCAACTTTTTGCTCGGCCCGCCAAAGCACCAATATAACTTTAGGAAAAATCAACAAACTTAGAGCGTAAGCGTGCCGACATGTGGCCGGTGACAAAAATGCGCGACAAACAGAAGCATAGTGGGAAACCTATTTTACTGCGCAAGTTTAATCCCCACTCCCCAGCGAATACGACGTCTCGCTTAGCAAGTGTAGCATTCTTTCTAGTGATGGGCATAATCGGATGACTTCAATAATCGCAATGTTCCATTTCGGAATGTTTATAAAATCGGAATATCATCCGATTATTTTACATTCCGTAAATGCAAGCAAAGGAAAACGAGCGAAATAACAACAAGCGGAAGGAAGATGAAGTGCGTGCAAATTTACGATGAGAGCACTCGCCGTCTCGCCGTAAGCCCTTATCTGCGTTGGCATCTATTGTTTGGGTTTGTAGGACGGTCAGTAATAGCTATTTACGTTATTAGACCGGTAGCAACCTTTTTATGGCCGCGCCAACACTTTACAGGTCGAACCGTAGGGCGAGACCTGTATGTTTGGCAAGGCCATAAGAATTCTACCGGTCGTGTATCGTATAAGATTTTTTAGGATACTGCATTGGTAACTAGCGTTTACATTGTTACAAACGAGTCCGGTAGATAAAATTTACCGGCCTAGACCAGTAGTAGCCAGCAGTATCCTAAAAAACAATTTATAAGTTTGAGTCGCACAGTGGGATATGAGGAAATAAAATATTTTTTCAAATTATTACAGTAGTTACGTTAATAGACTGTCGGAAAATGGTAGTGATATTTTAAAGTTTAATAGCACATAAAGTACATAATAGATAGTATAAAACAATACTTGAATTTGAAGTCTGTAGGTGTACTATCTAATAATTAATCTACGAAATACCACTGCCATTAGTGCCATTCACGTATCATACACATGCGCACACGGCGCGACCCGTCGACATTCGCCAACCAGCATATAGCAGTCAAGTGAGTCAATACAACATTCCGTATTCCGTTCAGTTCAAATTGGCATTTCGTTTTCTCATTTTGTGTACCGAATAGTAAAATAATCGAATTCCGAAAGTTCCGAATTTTGTGCACCGAACAGTAAAATAATCGAATTCCGAAAAGTTCCGAAATAATAGGAACCTTCCGATTTTTTGAACAATCGGAAACTTTCCAATTATTCATTCCAGATAGGCCCATCACTAATTCTTTCATTTCGCCAGTTTGCTACTGTATGTTCATATGTGCGTTCATGTTGACAGCCGTATGACGTTTCACTACAATATTTTATATTTTTTATATTTATATATTTTATATTTACATATTTATACATATTTAATTGGAATTGTATTTTCTTTTTTTCCTTTTAAGAATTGTAAAATTTTTGTTCTCTAACATTATTGTAATTATAGCATGTCAATAAAAAATAAATTTTTTCTATATTTATTTTTAATAATATTTATACTCGTATATGATATAAAAGCACTATTTAAGTTACATTTGAATGTGCGGCCCTCATAAAAAAATTTATGTTGAAAATGGCCCGCCGTCCGAAAAAGGTTGCCGACCCCTGAATTAAAGCAACATAAAATATAGCAATTAATATTTTTTTCTCACAACTTATGAGACATACGTTAATCTTAATAAAATTAGAAATCAAATTAAATAGGTATCTTAGAAACTATTAAACTTCTACTTATCATAGAACTTCAACTTTCAAATAAAATTACACAAGGTGTGCCCGCGGTGCTCCTTGAATTGATGCAAGCCTTCGACTTGCGTAGTTCCGGGAATTACTTCTTGCACTCGTTCAGGACGCACTTCGGAACATAAATTGTATGTTTTATAATCAGGTTTTTTGCCGAAAGGAGTTTACACTTGATGAGAGCAAAAGAAGGTTTTTGATAAAATGTGATTGGAGTAGCCAGACCTAACTCCCCTTAGACATTCTTAGCCTGCGTCGGGCACAAGTGAATCCACCTCAGAGTTTAGCGGTATACTAAAAATTATTAAACAAATACAGTTTTTATATGTAATTTTAACTCAAAACCTAGTATTGGTATGACACAAAACATGACGTTCGCATAATAATACTTCTCTGGTCAACAATATGTAAATCTGACTAGTGATATTATTAAAAATGCGGCATTCTGCATTAAACTTCCGTATCGTAACGTAACTTGACCCAGTAAGCTGACGCTAGCTGAGTGTTATAAACAAATATTGTAATCGGCATATGCCGTGATCTAGTTTTTACTTCCTTTTACGATAAAGGAAGTATTGGATTCACCCCAAAAATTCTAAACTGAGTTTTCAACGGATCTTCACGTTTTCAAGTTCCCTGAACCCAAAAAACATGTTTTTGTTCATTGATCTGTCTGTCTGTGAACAGAATATCTCAAAAACCAAACGTTTTTTTTCGATTTTTTCAAAAACCGGTCATACGATTTTTTTCAAACTTTACATTTTGATTACACTTTTAGTGTGTATTGATGTGAGATAGGTGATTTTCCAGTTGAATACTTCTAAAATGGGTTTCTTTTGGTTTTTTTCTGTTTTTTATTAACTTCTATTCTAAATAGAACACCCGGTACATTATTACATTTTTGAATTCAGCTTAAAATTTTAGAGAAAATTTGTCTCTTGAACTAACGCTCTATTTTGTACCGTTTTTGTAGAATTTGTAATTTTTGACATATGTTTAGAAATTAAAAATCAAGTTTTTGGCTAATTATAAGCTGTAAAAGGAAGTTGTGTGAGTGTATCACACCAGATTTTTATAGTCTACTTTGGCGTCCGCACTATTTCACTTAATTCCACTAAATTGCCTTGTCCTATGATCAAATATTAGTTTGAACAGTCTATCTAAATGGTTTATATAAAATAAATGCTTAAAAAATTGTTATTTGTATATTAATTATCTAATTTTTTTCGTGAATATCGCTGTTTAAAGTGTGAGGAAGAGTAATTGTTTTGGCCTTACCTGTTGGCGAAAGTTTTACTTGGTATTTTGCCGGCTGGTAACTATCGGCCTAATTGGGCTAACTCGCCGAGAAGGGTCGAGGTTCCAGCTACGCTGAAAGAGAACAACAAAGAAGGGAGAGGGCGCCAGGCCCTCGACGTGGTTTTACTCCTGTCGAGGTTCCAGCTACGCTGAAAGAGAACAACAAAGAAGGGAGAGGGCGCCAGGCCCTCGACGTGGTTTTACTCCTGGTGTCGGACCTCCACAAGGTATAGACAATTCCAGCAAACAAAGTCAAAGCAACGACCAATCAAAATATCACAGCTTTATTAACATTTGGTGGGTGGGTACTATAGTGCAAATATAAATACAAATATAGGACTATTCGAACAAGCATCAAAATTTATACATGTATGTAAATATAATATGCATAAATATAGTAAGTACATGCAGACTAAGTAAAGGTTTTCGAGCCGAATATAATTATGTCCCATCAAATTTAAATATAATATGCATAAATATAGTAAGCACGTGCAGAATAAGAAAATGTTTCGAGCCGAATATAAATTTTACCATGCAGAACTATCTGTAAAATTAATTTAGGCAGCGATACGGCGGACAATACAAACACTCTAAAATCGGGACAAAGTTACGAAGGGCACGTCGCGGAGGCAAATTTAAAAATAAATAGCGGCGGTTGAACCTGTACGGAGCGCGCAGCGGGCTCAAAAGCGAATACGCCGATACAGAGCGATACAAGCCTAACCTGGCTAACGTTTAACCCCGAAGGATAGCCCTAAATGACGGTTGAAACGCTACTCAAAGTAATTTCTAAGTGTCGGAGCAACGCACGTTTGCGTGCCACACTAAACACGTAGATGTCCTTAATATTAAAATGCATCAGGGTATCCCCATATAATATTAATTATAGCAAGGCGCGTTGGATCTGCTCTTTATCCAGTTTTACCGATACAAACTAATTAATCAATTCGCGGGCGATTCGAAAGTGAAGCAAACGGCTTCCGTAAGGGTGTCGTGAGCCACAACGCAAAGCTACTAACTTCACGTCACACGGCTGACGTGCAAATGGCGGAGTCCGGGGACCGTACAGGAATATAAGTACAGACTTAAATTTGAAATAAATAAGTGAAAGACCTAACATACAATGTGCAGGGGGTTCCGCGGAGGGGCAGCGGCTAGCGGTGCTACTTTATAACTTGTAGCTCCCGCGCGAGGAGGATCCCACCTATGCGGGATCGTCGTAAAGCGCCTACAATACAAGCAACGACCCAGTCTGGAGCAGAAACTCCAAAGCTTGGCTCCGGTAGGTCTATCTGATATT
This sequence comes from Agriotes lineatus, assembly GCA_940337035.1. Lineage (NCBI taxonomy): Eukaryota > Metazoa > Arthropoda > Insecta > Coleoptera > Elateridae > Agriotes > Agriotes lineatus. Next base: position 94,424,360 of record OW679199.1, read on the forward strand.
AATTACTAAACTGCACAAAATGGCCGCTTGAAATTTTGCAACAGCCCTATCATAACAATAAATCTAACATAATCAAAAAGCATGCACGGGGCAGGAACACACAAAGGCACGATTCACCCTAATTTCTAACTATACGAAGCACTGCTGTTCTATCATAAAACTCAACAGGCGCAGTGGCCAATAACTTAAGCTAACGTCCTTGCCTGCAGGAAGGTACGTCAAAGGCCAACCTTTCCGTTCGCTCCCAGGCAATCTGGCACAGTTGGGGGCCGCAGGGGTGCAAAGGCCACGACGGCGGCTATCGAATGCGAGGGCAAGCTATGGACGCCGTGGGTGATGTGGAGGTAAGTGGGGGCGCTAACGCCTATTCCCAGGCGTAGCCCACGGGGGTTGTAGAATGTACAAGCATTACGTCAATTTCAGGGGTCCAGATCGACGGGATGGCTTTCAGCCAAGAGCGACAGAACGGGGGAGTGCTTAATCTCCAACAGGAGGTGTCCCAACCCAACAGGGAAACAGCTAATAAAACGCACCATGCCCAAATAAATCTACGATTAAGGAGCCGAGGCTCTTGACAGCTTATCTTTAGTGATAACGGGAACAATGCTGGCCTCAAACGAATCCGCAATTGCGAACGACGTAAGTACAACCAAATCAAATACGAACGTCTTAAAGGGCACATGTGCTTTGTAGATCCTCCATCGAATCGAAACGGAGCGAAGCTACACTAATTAGCTCATAAATAAAGCACACAGCCGAGGCACCAGCAGCTTACACCAAGTTTAAAATGGGAAAAAGCTCAAAAATCCACCAGTTACCAGTTATCAAAACTTTCCAAAATTTTGGGCCAGAAGATACAAAAAAACCCTGAAGCAATTTGACTGCAATAAGAGATATCCTTATCTAGCAACAAAGAAATAGTTTAATAGAAGTGCAATAATGGTTGCCTAGCCGCCATACTTAAATATCTGTAGAAATGTAACCAGAATAAATTTAATTTGTAAAATATGGGCAATTATTCGGGGAGTTGCTTACGAAACTGCTTGATAATTATAGGAGAGTATTTAAAACTAGAGGACCGCTAACCAAACCTAATTTAAAGCATGCAAAAATTCCCAAAAAGCCACCTAATAATACTTAAGGATAAAGATTTAACTAGCGAATGTTTACATATACAAAAGTACCGTAACAAAAGTTGAAGGTTTGCTATTTCTTATGCTATTATATAGTTAGTACAAATGTGAAAATTGGAGTGATCTAACCTATGCATGTATTTATTGACACATTTCTACACTGTTATTAAGATTTCAAGAATGATCCCCTGTTACGTAATAAAATGCTGGAGTGCGGAATTGTCACGATACTTCTTGGGGATTATGTGTGATTCAGCTCTTCACCATCGGGAACTTACTTTTGTTCATTTTTGGCACGCTACTGCCAACTGCTGTACATCAATTAACACAATAAAGCAAAAAGAATAATTTTAACCAGCTATCTATTGCCTAAGTTTAACAAACACAGCGACATCGACGCAATAGAATTAATACTGATTCCTAGAGGACGTCATCATGTATACAAGGTATCTAAATAATGTTCTTCAGTCAATGTCAGAGTACCTAATTATTAACAATGTAAGCACAAAATGACTACAAGAGGCTTAATGATCTGCCGTAACTAGCGTACAAGGCGTCGCTGGAAGAGCTGATCGTAGAGAAAATGTTTGAAACTCTTCGTAGTTAAACTCACTTTCCGCGATACATGTATAAGCTGGTGGCAGAGCGATTCCTGGTCAACTGCAAAAGTCACCCTTACTGCATACGGAGTTGTTCACACATCTCGACGATGGGGGGATGAATCTGGCTTTTGAAGATATTGTTGGGCAAAAACAGCGATGCTGCATGGTCTACACCAAATTGTCTTGAAAAGCGGGTACGGGAAAAGACAACTAGCAGCTATATCTACAACCTGCGATTCGAAGGGTAACTTAATTAACGGCACTTGTTCCGAGATTTACCCTTCGTTATTTGTAATTATTAAGGAGCCTCCTAGGTTGATCCGGATGTTGGCCGTAGGAGAAGAATGACTTCACGATAAAAAAGGGCTTCTAATTTTTACGCAACTATAAACCGCTGCGGCACGCCGAACTTATTCGCTTCAATGCTCCTGACTCACTGTCCAAATAAACAAAGCGATGGCCCCGCCAGGGTGGCCGACGCTATGAGCTACGAGCCTGCTTCCGGAGCGACGTACTGGTACTAAAACCTCATCTTTTTTCCCTAACGACTACCGTTGCCCCCCGGAACCGGTCACGCATTACTTCAGGGGGCGCGGGCGTCGCTTAAACCTAAACCTTAATTGAGTGAAAATCTAGACCGCCCGTGCCGGGAGTTGTACTCTCAACCGCTCTGGCCCGAACGCTCCATGATTTCGCGATTTCCGCTCGCCTACCGAGGTCCCTACTAAAACCTCATCTGTTGATTTAATCTAAGTCAGTTTTTTTGGTTTCCTGACCTATATCTAAGTTTTCTCCAAGTGTTCTCCTGAATTCATCTCCGCGTAGTCTCAATTTTTGTGTACGAGGGGTGATCCCTATGCTCCGCCCCTGACCAACTTTCGATTACAAAATTAAAATTTATTTCACCTTATTTTTCTACGTAATCTCCTTTAAGACTAATGCATTTATCCCACCGATGCTCCAGCATTGTAACGTCTTCCTGGAAGAAGGATTGTCCAATCTCTGCAAACCAGTGATTTACAGCATCTATTACTTCATTATTGCATGAAAAATTCTTCCCCCGAAGGTATTCCTTGAGTTTGGGGAACACTCTGTAATCGCTAGGAGCGAGATCTGGAGTATATGGCGGATGTTCAAGTAGTTCAAAGCCTGCATTGGTTATGGCAGCCATAGCAACACAAGAAGTGTGGCTCGGTGCATTATCCTGGTGATACAGCACACCACGCTTCAACTTGCCACGACGTTTTTCCTTTATAGCTTCGCGCAATTTTGTTATTACATTTGCATAATTGTTGCCTGTTATTGTAGCTCCTTTTTGTAAGAAATCAATTAGAATTACTCCCTGGGCATCCCAAAAAACAAAAACCGTTACTTTTCCGGCTGATGGATAAACCTGAAATTTTCGAGAAGATGGAGAACCATGATGCTTCCACTCCATGATTTGGATTTTGGTTTCTGGAGCATAGTGATGAACCCACGTCTGGTCCATCGTTACAAATCTGTCCAAAAACTTCTGAGGATTCTGTCTGTACTTCATTAACAGGCGTTTATAAATCACAACTCGGAATTGTTTTTGTTTGGGTTAACATTCGTGGAACCCATCTTGCAGATAATGTTTTCATGTCCAGATGCTCTCTTAATATGCTGTGCACAGAGTGATACGAAAAGCCAATTTCCTCAACTATTTCTCTTACATTGACTCTTCTGTCTTGCATTACTAGATTATGAACTTTATCGATGTTTTCCGAAGTTGTAACGGTTTTTGGCGGACCACCAGCATGTTGATTTTCGCACGCTGTTCTTCCACATTTAAACTCACGGCACCATCGTTTCACATAATCATAATTAACAGCACACTCCCCTAAAGTGTTTATCAAGTCAGCATGAATTTGGGTGGGAGTCATACCCTTCTTTAACAGGTATTTAATTACGGCTCTTTATCCACTGTGCACTGTGCTCCATTTTGCAATAACTTGTCACTTTGTTTGAAAAAAAAACAACTGCTGTAACCAAACAACGTTAGATACAGACTTGCTTCTGTGCATGCGCTGTTGACACATATCGGTAATGGGCATACTGCCGCATAAGGTTCGTATCTCCACTAAAAGAAGGTCAGGGGCGGAGCATGGGGATCACCCCTTGTATCTACATGTGTTTTCTTGTTTCACAATTTTTTCCTTTCTGTTTTTTCATTTTTGCAGATTTTGGCTCTCACCATTCGATGATCACTTCCTGTTGTACATGTGTTGATCACTGTTACTTACTCAAAAATTAATTTGTTTGCTGTTAGAAAGTAATCTATTTCGTTTTTTGTTTTCCCATCTGGGGACATCCAATTCCACTTTCTATTTGGTCTTTTTTTTTAATCGGTTCATAGCTTATAGATCCCCTTTTTCTATATATTCATAGTCTCCCTCCTCTTTCATTTCTTGTGTCGTAGCCATAGTTGCCCTGTCTTCTGAATTTGTTTTTTTGTCATAGTTTGGCGTTAAAATCGCCCATTATAATTGTTGTTCGTACAGGGTTTTCCTCTATTGCTGTTGTTAAGTCCTCATAGAAAGTTTCGATGTCATCTGCGTCACTTTTGGAGGTTGGAGCATATACTTGTTGAGTTGAATGTTGGTGTTTTTATTTAATTTTAAGATAATACATCCAACCCTGTGAGATACAGTTTTAAATAACTGGATGTTTGTCTTTAGGTTGCTCCGGTTCAAAAATCCTATTCCGCCGTATGTTTCGTTATCGGATCCTCTACAGTATAGGGTATTACCGGATTGATTTTTTCCGTTTGCCAGGAAATAAAGCTCAAAAATAAGCATCTTTTTCATTTACCACTTTTCAAAATATCAAAACTAACGGAGGTACAGGGTGTTAAAGTTTCAAATTAAAAACTAAACTTTGGCGCAAAGGCGACTGGACAATTTTATTTTTGTTTATTTCTGTTATCAAGCAATGACCTGTCAACTAGTATTCCATTACAATTTTATTAATGTTATTGCTACAATAATGGCTCATGTTTATGAAAATAATGAATTAGTGAATACTAGCAGTCCAGTGAGACCAATGTCTCATTTAATAAAACACAAAAGACCGTTTTGCAAATAGAACGCGTATTCACCACACGTACGTATATGACGTCATTGTTGGTAGCAACCTACCAGTGGCATTCGCCTTGATAAAATTTGCCTAGAATCTAACCTAAACAGTTAGGATTAGGATATAATTAAGATAATAATTAGTGTTAGAGACTGAAATTCGGTTCCGGACCTGACATGACCATTCCAAACATATAACTGATAAATATTTTAAATTCAGCGTTTCGCGGGTGAGTGCTACGGAAGTGCGCCGCTAGGGGACGCGGAGTTGACGAGCGGATGTGCGGGAGGGGGAACGCGCAGTCTATCGCCGAACGTGGAAGAACAAGCAGGTTTTGGGCGGGTGAAGACCGTTGTGTGTTTTTAAGTTGTTACAATTAAGGACACAGGACAAGTTAAGAACTTAGGTATTGAATATCGATGTGTTAGATGTGCCCCCTTATTTTTGTATTTTTTCGGAATAAAGAATATTGTCTTAAAGTGGTGAGAAAATATATCTTTAACATAGTTCAGAAGTGGGATACTTCCGTGTCTGCGTGATTTCCGGGGGAAATAGAGCAGAGGGACGTGTCCACAAGTGCCCAAGGCGAGCGAAAAAGCAAGAAAAACGGAATATTCAAGTGCTGTGGTAACGTGTCAACATGGCCGACGACGGATGGAGCGCCAGCCTGTAATTTGACCGTTAGGGGCGTGAACATCTTGTGCATCGAGAAAGGAAGTGACGTAGCGACACGTCGACGAGAAGGGGAAAAGCGAACGTGATTGGAACATTTTACGGAAGCGAACGAAGATTCTCGAGAGGATGACCGACGAGTTCGAGAGGTTCCAGGCGCGTTTGCAACTGCGCTGTGAACGCGAGGGACAAAGTGGGGGAGTGAGAGGTAGTGACAGCGAGAGCGACGACCTCATCATGTTGGGTGAACAGGTGGGAAATTTGGATCGGGCGGGAAGTTCAAGCTTTAACACGCCGGAGGTGAACGCGAACGCGGACAATAATCGAGTGAATACTGACAGTGATGTAATCAGAATGATGCAGATTATGACAGCAGAGAACAGACGAAGAGACGCTTTGTTTGAAAGACTTATCACACAAGTGACAGCCGGGCAAACGAGTAGTGCCGGGAGTGCGGTTACGGGAAATCAAATGGCATATCACATAATGCCTGATTTAACGAGGACAATCAGTACATTTAATGGAGAAAGTAAAAGTGAAGCAAAAAGGTGGATAGCTAACATAAGAAGTATGCAGCTATTGCACCGGTGGCCAGATGCTTTCACTTTGGAAACAGCTCGTACACATTTGGTTGGAGGTGCAAAACATTGGCATGAAAGTAACTGGGAGAAGTTAAAAACATTCGACGAATTCGCGGAGAAATTTGAAGAAATGTTCAGTGGAGAGTTGTCGCAAACGGAGAAGTGGAAGCGAATGACAGCGAGGGTGCAGAGCCGGAATGAAAGCATAAATTCCTACTTTCACGAAAAATTCAAATTGTGTAAGGACGTTAAGCTGAATTTTAAAGAAACCAAAGCGCAAATCTTAGTAGGATTGTGGAACAAGGATTTGTGTAATGTGGCAATGGCAAAAACTCAAGGCAACGAAGTGGAGTTGTTACAGGACCTGCAAGAGTGCGAAGAAATCGGTGATGCGAGGAGTGGACGTTTCCGGGCAGAAAAAAGTGAAAAGCCACACAAACCCCAAAACAATAGCAGCAGCTTCGTCGGGGTGAAAAGTGAACCTCAGGAAGCAACGAAACCAGCCATACCGGGTGCACAAAAGCATCCTGAAGTGAAGAAGGAGAAGTGGAAGTGTTTCAACTGCGGTGAACCATCGCATTTAGCCAGAGAATGCACTAAACCAAGAAAAGTGGTATGTTTCAATTGTAAAAAACCGGACCACATCAGCAGAGAATGTCCAGAACGTGTGACGCAGAGAAGTGAATCTGTGAATCAAGTGTGGAGAATAGGGACTGAACCAAAGAATTTAGCAGAAAGTGCGGCAACGAAGTTCATACGGAATGTTAAAATAAACGAGCAAGAAGCGATAAAATGTTTCATTGACATTGGTGCTACGGTGAGCACAGTGACTGAGGAAGCCGCGAGAGATTTAAAATTAAAAGTTGAAAAAACGGAAAACAGACTGACAGGATTCGGAAGCAGTGCGGTAATCAGCAAAGGTTTTGCGAAAGCTAGAGTGAATCTAGATGGAATTAACGTAGAAGATGTGAATTTTTACGTGGTTCCGTGTGGGGTACAGAATCTACGTGTATTGCTGGGGCAGAACTTTACCGAACACCCTGAGTTAGCATATGTGCGGGTAGACGAAGTACTGCATTTTGGTTTGCGTAGTGAGGAACCGTTTGCGCAAATTAATTTGCCAGTTTCCACGCAATCAGTAGAGATAACTGCTACGGAAGATCAAAGTTTGGAACCCAGGAGCATAAACTTCGTGAGTGTGGACATAAATGGAGGCAAATTCACGGTGCCAGTAGCCAACGAAAGTGACGATGCAAACTTCGTAGTGAAAGGCGAAAAGATAGACAAAATTCGGGAATTCGGTGTGAACATTGATTCGAAGAATATTTGTGGACAAGAAATGAGCGTGATGGAAATTGAATTATGCAGAGAAGCGATTACAAGTGAACAATTAAACGTGAGCGAAGAAATATCGGAGCGAGATTTGCGGAACCTAACAAGCTTGGTGAACGAATTTCGGGGGTGTTTCGCGCAAAACTTAAGCGAACTAGGTTGTACCCAGTTAATGGAAATGAACATAGTTGACAATAATGTGCCGGTGCGTACGAGAGCTTATCGGGTGACTGCACACGAGCGAGAAACCATCGCAAAAATCGTGCGCGAGTGGAAGGCAAATGGTATTGCGACAGATACCACTTCGCCATACGCGTCGCCGGTGTTATTAGTGGCGAAAAGTTCACAGGAGCCAAGGCTAGTGGTAGATTTTCGAAAGTTGAACCAACAGACAGTGAAAGAACATTATCCATTGCCGAACATGGATGATCAATTTGAACATTTAGCAGGGTGTACAATGTTCACTACCTTGGATTTAGCACACGCGTTTTTTCAGTTACCGTTAGCGAAAGGGTCTAGGTGTAAAACAGCTTTTGTTACGCCAGATGAAACGGGGGAATTCACGCGAATGTGTTTCGGATTGTGCAATAGTCCATCGAACTTTGCTAGGCTAATGACGCGAGTACTAGGGCCTTTGAGGAACAAGGTCGCGATGGCGTTTTTAGATGACGTGCTGATACCAGCAAAAAACTGGGACGATATGTTGGAGCGGTTACGACAAGTGTTCGAGGCCTTCCGTGCCGCGAATCTTACGATGAAGCTACGCAAATGTCATTTTGGTGCTTCAAGCGTGGACTTTTTAGGATTCAAATTATCTGCGGAGGGAATTTCCCCAGGTGCAGCGAAAGTGAAGGTCATAGAGAATTTTCCGCGACCGGGAAATGTGCGCGAAGTAAAACGATGGCTGGGATTAACAGGTTTTTTTAGACGCTTCGTGAAAGGATATGCGGTGAAAGTGAGACCGATAAGCGATTTAACGCGGAAAGACAATGTTTTTATGTGGACAGACAAACAGCAGGTGGCGTTTGACGAGTTGAAGGACGCTTTGACGTCAGCGCCGGTCTTGCAGCTGTATAATCCGAGTTCGTATACAGAACTGCATACGGACGCGAGTGCAGTTAGTTTAGCGGGGATGATGTTCCAACGAGGGGCAGACGGGAAAATGCATTTGGTATATGCGGTGCCGAGCACAAAAACGAGCAGTACATTGAAGTGTTTGCGCGATTTTGTGAACGATTTTGGTCTACCAGCGATGATTGTGACGGATCGCGGAACCAGCTTCACAGCTGACGGGTTCGAACAGTATTGCGCGAGTAATGGGATACGTCACGTGCTAAATAGCACAAGACATCCTCGAGCGAACGGAGTCTGCGAGCGAGTGAATAGGACCATTACGCCGGCGATTTTAACGAAAATGAAAACGGAGCGAATGTGGGACAGTTGTTTACAGGAAGTACAACGTGACGCGAATAGTGTGGTAAATAAAATTACAGGGAAAACGCCATTCGAAGCATTGTATGGATTTCGAGCTAACTTTCACGATGGTGCTTTACGGGAATTCGCGGGAAACAATGACGATTACGTATTACCAGCGAAGTTACAGGACGAAGTGCGTGAAAAGGTTACAAACGAGCAGATAAAATATAAGGAGCGGTTTGACCGTAAACGGTATAAACACGAAGGATTTAACGTCGGGGACATTGTTTACGTGCGTTCTCCGCCAGTTTCCACGGGGGAACCGGTAAAAACACAAAGAAAATATAAGGGTCCATACACAGTGACCGGAGATTTAGGGAATGACACTTATAGGATTAATACAGTGGCAGATGGTGCGAACAGGAACTTCACGACCCAAGTGCACGTGTCCAGGTTGAAAGTGTACAAAAATCCAGTGGAGAACGAAAGCGGAGAGGACGAATCTACGAGCGAACTAGAGGAACCTATCCGGATTAGTGGAGGCAAGAAACGTGACAACGTCGCATGCGGGGAGGACGAGAACGAGGTCAAGGTCGCCGCTTCAAGGCGAGCAACGCGAGATTCCGAAGTGGGTCAAACAACATCAGGTGCTGTAACGGTGGCAGCGAGACCGGTTAACCTTCGAACGAAGCGAGAGGTGGGGAGGCCATTGCGGTTCAAGGATTACGTGTTGGAGGGAGGCGGAGATCAACGAGGACATCCGAGCGTTTCCCAAGCAACGAACCAGGAGGTCGTAAAATCAGGAATGGCCGAGTGATAAATATTTTAAATTCAGCGTTTCGCGGGTGAGTGCTACGGAAGTGCGCCGCTAGGGGACGCGGAGTTGACGAGCGGATGTGCGGGAGGGGGAACGCGCAGTCTATCGCCGAACGTGGAAGAACAAGCAGGTTTTGGGCGGGTGAAGACCGTTGTGTGTTTTTAAGTTGTTACAATTAAGGACACAGGACAAGTTAAGAACTTAGGTATTGAATATCGATGTGTTAGATGTGCCCCCTTATTTTTGTATTTTTTCGGAATAAAGAATATTGTCTTAAAGTGGTGAGAAAATATATCTTTAACATAACTTTAATAACTTTTTTCTCTATCTCTTAAGGTTTGGCTGCTGAAACAGCGTCCCAGACAGACAAAACAGCGTCCCGGACAGACACGTCTATTAGATAAAGGATGCATTTACTGAGAGTGTCGTCAAAATGCCGCTGCCACTTCGCTCTTATACGCGGAACGTATGTGTAGAAGCGAATGGTGATCATTTTGAACATATTATTTAAGTTAGATTAAGTTTAGTTTAATTTTTGTTAAGTAATTTTAGTTCCTAATTTGAAACTTTAACACCCTGTGCCTCCGTTAGTTTTGATATTTCGCAAAAGTGGTAAATGAACAAAAATTCTTACTTTTTAGCTTTATATCCTGGTAAACAAAAAGAATCAACTTAAAAATCACCCTGTATATTTTCAGTACGCTTTACCAAAGTATGATCAAAAATTATTTTATCTAGTATGGCCATGAAATAGTTCCTCATTTATGAATGCAACTACGTTTATACTTAATGTCAAAATTTGACATTTGAATGGTACACTTGCTTTCAAAACTTTCGCGTACACCTATTTTTCGCTGTATTAAATATGGGTTGTAATTAATCAACTCTGACATTGACACTTTTGAAAAGTCAAAATGCCTCAACTGATTGTACACTTGCTTTTTTAAATGCTGTCTATGTCATCTTTAACCTAATCTCAAAATTACGCGTTCACACAGCTAAAATTTTGCAAAATCTACTTGATTTTGAATGTGTACGCGAAAGTTTTGAAAGGAAGTGTAGTGAGTTATAGTTGCATTCATAAATTAGGAAGTATTCCATGGCCATACTAGATGAAAATACTTTTTCATCATATTATACATTTTATCCTTTCAAACCAATTTTCTAATCCTAATCCATTGTTTGGAATTTCAATTAATTCTAACAAAATAAACGTGGTTATCAACTTCAAATTTCTAGGTTAATGTAGTTCAATTCTTGTTTTTGCTAAAATTTGGTTCTTGGATGGGGGTTATAGTGTCTCTGCTTGAATGTCTGCTTGTACGTATATATGGTTGCAAGCAAGATAGGATTTGTCTTGGTTGCATATATAATATAGGTACATATATAATACCAGAAGAAAAATTAGAAGAAGAACAAGCAGCGTTCAGACCAGGTAAGCAAACACAAGATCACATTTTGTATACAATTAAAACAATAATGGAAAAAAACATTAGCAATGGGTAAGGATCTACACTTAGCTCTTGTAGATCTATTAGCAGCCTTTGATATGGTGCCGAAAGAAGAAATATGGAAAGCACTAGGAGCGTTAAATATTAACCAGAAATTACAAAGAACTATTAAAAGTGTATATAATAAGGTAAAAGGCTGTGCCAGATTAAATGGAGAAATGTCCGAAAACTTTAATATGGAAAAAGGCATGAATAAGGGGACAGTCTGAGTCCACTACTATTTGTCATATCTATGGACCAACTAATCAAGAAATGTAAAACGAAAACAAGACCCTCCACTATAGGTCATTACAGGCTAACACCGATAAAAACCTTTGACCTGGTTTACGCAGATGACATAATGCTGATAGCAAGTTCGAAAACGGAATTACAAAGAAAAGTTAACATCTAGAAAGCTTGCTTAGAAGAAAGGAGAATGCAAATAAATATAGGAAAAACCAAGATTATGCATATAACAAAATGAGAAGAAAATGAAAACATAAATATACAAATAAATGGGGAAAGATTGGAAACAGTAAACAAATATGAGTATTTGGGCATCATTATTACCAAGAATGGAACAATAGATAATGAAATACAAAATAGAATAGAAAAAGCAAGTAACATATACTATCAAATCAACAACACACTATAGGTAAAAAGGAAGTAAGAACAAATACGACAATAAGAATATTTAAAACCATATACACACCGACCCTTACATATGGATCTGAATCATGGCCGATGAGAGATAAACATAAGTCAAAAATTACCGCGGCCGAAATGAAATATTTAAGAAAGATCAAAGAGAAAACTAGAAGAGATCGAATAAGAAACAAAAGCATAAGGGATGATTTAGAACAAATACCATTAGTGAGCGAAATAGAAAACAAACAGCTGAGCTGGTATGGACATCTAATTACAATGCCAGAAGAGAGAATTCCCAGAAAAACAATGGACATCGGAATAATCGGAAAACGAAAGAGAGGCAGGCCAAGGATAAAATGGGCAGAAAATCTAAAAGAAATAGTGCACATCAGAGGAAGAAACATACAAGAAGTAAGGAACATGGCAAGGAACAGAAAAAACTTTAGAAGCTGGATAGAGGATCCCAACTACACCCCAACGCTATAATGGCATTTACGGGAAACGATAAAGAAGAAGAAGCATATATAATACAATATTACTTACTAAAGTGATTAATAAATAATGTTTTTACTTTGTTTCACTAAAACTACGATTCATATTTAAGTTTAGCAAAATAACAATTAATTTGTCATAACCTTACAAGTTTGACGCTACTGACCGTTAAGTACAGTCAGCTGAAATAGTAGGCAAAATTTTGTATTTGACACTGTAAATGTCACGGTATAATTTCCTAATCGATTATAATCAGAAGTAATACTATAAGTACTTCGATATTATCGGGTTATATGTCGATAACTTGTTGCACAATAATAAAAGAGTGTCAGTTTGACAGGTTAAATAGTCCGACCGCGCAGCGGGCAGATTATTCTGTTAAACTGACACGATTTGTTATGGTGCAGGAAGTTTGAGACGTATAACCCGAAAATGTTCGAAGTACGCAATTTAGGAACAAATAAATATTTTATGGGGAGCTCGATTTGTTTGTATTAACCTAGCTGAAAACATTAAGTTGACAAACGTTCTGTATTGCGTTGCCTAATGAAGTTACTCTAGTATAATCGATTTTGTATTATCGAAATTGTACAAGATAACTTAACTAAATCCAGCCTTCTGCTTGGTTGATATCGCTACGAAAAAATAATCACCAGTAATATCCCAAGTGCCTTAAAATAGCCGATTTAATTTTAACTTTTTCCGTCAGAATGTTTTGCTAAGAAATTTGTCAAGCAAATTTGCCGCTCAACAAGAATCCCGAGTGCGTTCCACGAGGAATTTTGGGGCGGAAAATTTACGAGATATATTTCTTCAGAGCTTCAGTGCCGAGAAGTACATTAAGTTTTTTTTTTAATCGAGAAATCGTGAAATTACAACATTTTAACCAACTTTTTTGTAGGTTATGTTATCGTCGGTGAATGAATTACTTCACTACCGATTTCTAGTATTTTACTGACGATAGCTGCTTTCGAATTGAGTGCAACTAGCACTGGTGCAATTGACTCTGGGGTGAATTACTCTGGGGTTAGTTGCTTTGTAATTCGAACAGACGTTAGGTTACTCTCGCGTAAAATACATAACCTAACTAATTTGCTTTTGAATTGAACGTTTAAAATAAGGGCGGTACATACAGACTGCGCTCAAAATAGATTTATAAAGAACTTAATTCGTAGTTAAAAGTTTATTGAAATATAATTAAAAATTAAATTAAATTTTTTTCTGTTAATTACAGTAAATTGAGATTCGGTTTCATCCAGTGAAAGTCAGCGGATGAAAATAATGAAAATTGAGGATTTTTTCGAACAGATCTTGCCCCGTTATGACGATAAAACATTCCAATTTATTACATTTTAGAATAAGCAGAAAGATTGTCAATATTTCGTACATCGCACAGTACAAATACCGATTAGTTTAGTCTTTTAGTCAAAAAGGCGTTTAAATCTGACAGCTGATTCTAAATAACACAACAGCGCATGCCAGGGCTTCTTGCACCACAAATTTTCATGGGGCTTAAGGGGGCAGGGGAAGGAAGACTAGCGTTAGTTACTCCAAAAATTATGTTGTAATTCGAACGCGAGGTAACTTGCTCTGGTGCACTCCAGAGTACTCTAATGTGTAATGCGAAAGCAGCTGATTTCGAGGTACTAAATCACTGCCGATTTTTAAATAAAGTTATTTGATATAATTCTGAACATACATTTTCATTGTTCCCCTGCTGGTATAAATCAGATATTAAGAGATGAGAATGACAAATGAAATTAATGACAAATTGTAACAAATATTTGCCTAAACAGTTTTTTGTCACGTTATGGTTTTGTTTTTAATTTTAATCAGAACTCTTAACTTCAAACAAAGGGAGATCATTTTATGTAAAACAGAGATCATGATAGTGTTGCTATGTTAAAATTCTTCCAATTACCGTAACTCTCATCAGGGCCGTAGCTACAGGCTTGGGGGCCCTGGGGCAACAAATAATTATGGGGCCCCCATGTTATCTTCCCCTTTACCTCTACACCACTTTCATTTAGTAAGACTCTTTTAATAGGGTTACTATTTGGTGGTTTTTTCTGTTCAAGATAGAAGAATAGGTATTTAAAACAGACAAAACACATATTTACTTGTCATATTGAGTTTAATATAAAACTGTATTTAACGTTTAAACAGGCTAAGTTTGATTCAAAACTGTTTCAAGACAATTTCGTAAAAAAAACTTCTTCCGTCTTCGGGGGCCCCCTATGTTCGGGGGCCCTGGGGCGCTGCCCCGGCTGCCCCGGTGGTAGCTACGGCCCTGACTCTCATTATGGGGTGAAATTGAAGGCGTTTCTTCTCACAAGCAATGGGAAAGTTTTCACCAATTTTTTGTGGATTTTACAAATTGCACCGGCGTTCTTTTATTATTCTATTTTATTGCCTATTTCGGGTATTTAATTGTTGTTTATTGTGTACTTATCACGTAATTTCAGTGCGTTATATAAATATGTACAAAGTACCAAGTAACCTAAGCGATTTTACAGCTGCATACTACAGATTATCAAATCGCTGAACGCCGCCAGTAGAACTTCCAATGTTAAAGATGTTAATCATTGCATAACCCTATTTTTATTAAATGCCTACTAATTACACCAAACAATTTTAGCAAATGCGTAGTAATCCTACTTTTCTAATCGAGTCCCGAGTTTGGTACCAACAGAGTATAACAATAACTAAGCAATATAACCTATGTTTTTCTTTACTAAACAAAGCGTAAAAAATACAGTATACTTATTAGCCTTGAATTAGCTTAATGGGCAGCAATATATTTACAAGTGTCGAGTTTCTCGGCATTCTCTGTTGAGAATTAGATAATAGATATGCATAAGATAAATAATTAACAACCATTGAGATTAGTCTGCTGCTTCAGTAACAAGTGTGTAATGCACCTCCTTACACCGAGTGATAAAGCGTTGAAACCGCCGAGTGCTAATGCTTAAAAATGAAATTCGCTGAACATCTTACTGCACATATTACCCCAGAATGGAGGAAACAATATATAAGTTACGAGGTACTAGAAATCCCTTCTGGAAGAACTTTCCAAATTGTCCCTTACATTAGGAAGTCTTGATGCCTGTTATAGTTCATAGTATTTCCCATTGTTCCTTTCGTGTTTTACCACCCCTGCACTTCCAATAATAATCAACCTTTATATGTAATTTTAATGTGCCCAAATATTTGGTTAGTTTGCCCAAAAAAAATTGGTTATGCAAATTAGTGCCACCTGGCGCGTAGCACAGTAACTGCACATTCCGGCGCTAATTTTAAATTTTTTTGTAGGAAATGAAGGGCCTGCTTTATTTGGCTGTAGAGGAGGCCCCTTCTTCAGAAAGCGTAGAGCCAGAGATACTAACCCGTCATTTTAAGAACTTCGACGAACAATTTTTCCATTACTGTGATAAGGAACTAAAGAAAATTAATACTTTTTACTCCGAGAAATTGGCAGAGGCCACAAGGAAGTATGCCACCTTAAGCAGTGAACTGAAAACCACCAAAGGTTTTCTTACGCACAAAAACAGGGTGCGGAGAGATGGCGATTATAAGAAGCAAGCAATTCCCGTCCGTAAACTGCAGGAGCTCAAACTGGCTTTTAGCGAATTTTACCTTAGCCTGATATTGTTGCAAAATTACCAGACTCTTAATTTTACAGGATTTAGGAAGATACTTAAAAAACACGATAAGGTAACGATTAATTACGATCAGAATAACTTTGTTAACATGAACCTTTTAGTTATTATCAGTCGATGTAGGAGCTAAGTGGCGAACGGAAAATGTGGAAACGTCCCATTTTTATACAAATAAGTACATCGATAAGCTTATAAATGATACTGAAGCTATTGTGACGAATGAACTGGAGGGTGGTGATCGACAAAAGGCCATGAAACGACTTAGAGTACCGCCACTGGGAGAGCAACAATCCCCTTGGACAACATTTAAGGTTGGCCTTTTCTCCGGCTCCTTTGTTGTTCTCTTTATTACAGTAGTTTTATCAGGTAAGGCAGGCTCGAGTTTAGCATTGAATAATACTTGAATTTATTTTAGTATTGAAACAATTATTATTTAATACGTTATTACTCAAAATATTTTCTTATTAAAGTTGTTTATGCGATTTTGTGGTAGGTAGATTATGTTTGTTTTAAACTGAACTAAAATTTGTCGTCATAATTTTTAGAAAAATACCAAATAGATCTTTAAGAATGGCAGTTTTAAGCGTTTCTGCATGTAATATACACTGATTTTTTTATCTCGTTACAACACATATTATGTCTAGCGTTTTTTCATAAGCGTTTAACATTTTGATAACATTTTTCATAGTTGCCGCAGTGGCATAAAATTAGTTTATTTAAAATTTTATAAAAATGTTAAACACTCATGAAAAAACGCCGGACGTAGGTAATATGTGTTGTAACGAGATAAAAAACCACAGTGTATATCTCTAAACGTTAATTGAGACAAAGAAGTCTTACTAAATTTTACCCTATATATTATTTACTAAGCAAATAAATGCAATTAAAAAGGGGATAATTAATAAACAAAACGAACTCCTGTCCTACAAACGTATGACTAATCATAACTTTACATATTACATGTCATAATAATGGCATCAGTCATGATTAAGAAAGTGCGTATCACTTACTGGTTGTGTTGCTCATTATACTTAAATGTGTTATTTCAGTCCACATTGCAGGCACAAAAAACTAATGGTTGAACGTCAAGTATCGATAAAGTACAAAAACGTATTTCATATAAAGTGTTAAGAACTGCTTTCGTTCTCCTACACTACATAAGCTGTAACAACTATACAGAGTGCTATAGAAGTTCACATAATAATTTTAGCCAGCGATAAGAGCTTAGCAAACTGAAAAACTTTTTTTTTATTTCCTTTACCATATATTTTTGCAATCGTCGATTCCCACTATAATTGACAAGCCATTTAGTAAGCAAATGTAAGTTAAAAGTGAATGACACAAGTACACTAAGACTCCAGAGCCCTTGCCGCACAAAAAAATGCGGTCAGTAACTTACCTATCTCAAATAATAAGGTACGGAAGTGGCCCGATGTTTTAAGTACGTATGCAGTTTTTGTTGGTTTGCATTTCAATGTTTTTTGTCTTTTGTGCCATAACCCTTTAGTGATTTGATAGACCTTTGCTACTAGAGACTATAAGGTTAAAATTTGTACTTGACTGTAAAATTGATCTCTAACAACTTAATTTTTCCGTAAGATTCTCAACCACTATTTTGCACGGAAATGACAATTTCTATCACCATTTTCCGAAAATAATGGGGGTGAACAAAGCAATGGTAAGACGTATTTACCAGCAGGCATTTATATGATTTTAGTGTGCACTTTCAGCTACATCTTGGTCTGGTTTTTTTTGGATATTTTGCTTTTCTGAAAGTTAAATTGAGTAGTCTAATATTTTATTTATCAGATTAATATAAAGAATTTTGTAGTTAAACCTCAGACTTTTGTAATAATTAATTAAACATGAACTCATGGAAATTTGGGAGACAATTATCAGTAGAAATATAACAAGTGCTTGAAAAATTTCCGGAAATATTTAGAAAAATATTCCGCAGCTATTTTTTCAATAAAAACATGAGTGTATGCCAACTAAAAAAATCCCGACTCCGAAGGAGTAAAAAAAAGTACTGTAGAGTAAGTGGAAATTTTTTGGTAAATTTCCAAAAATATCTAATTATTAATAATCGTCATTACTATGGAAAATTTCCAATTAAATATGCATAACGGATATTCTCTCTAACAAATGTTTGCCTTTCTCTTGAGAACTCTATATGCAGTAATTATTTATATACTGATTGGAGGCGGATTGCACGATCATAGGAACATGCATGAAAATTGAGTTTTCCCGGCAGGCACCTTGATGTACTCTACTGTGAAGTAGGCGATAATGGGAACTTGCATGGCAATTGCGTTTTCACTAATTTTATTTCATACAATTGTGGTTTTTTATAAAAAGAACAAAATCATGAAAAAACAGTTATTTGTTTCACTAGACAAAATATTCATGT
Source organism: Agriotes lineatus (assembly GCA_940337035.1). Taxonomy (NCBI): domain Eukaryota; kingdom Metazoa; phylum Arthropoda; class Insecta; order Coleoptera; family Elateridae; genus Agriotes; species Agriotes lineatus. Next base: position 94,442,708 of record OW679199.1, read on the forward strand.
TTTTGGGACGGATAAGAAAGATCTTATGAATCAAATACACAAATTACTTTGTTTTGTTACTATACAGAAGTATTTAACATTTAAAAAAATAGTATATTATTGAGGCAAATTACAAGAAGTGGTCCAAAAACGTGTAAATGGGACAATGGCGACGAAAAAGGAACTTGGTACGGAAGGAAGCAAAAAAGAAAAGAAAAGACAAGAATAAAATCAAAATAAGTTCGTGGAACGTTAGAACGATGTTGGTAGCAGGGAGAATGAAAGAAATAGTGTTCGAGCTAAAGAGATATAGACCTAGGAGCACTACAGGAAATTAGATGTGGAGGAAAGGAAGAATAGACGAAAAGGACTTTACAATGATCTACTCAGAAGCAGAAAAACAAAAAAGACACGGAGTCGGGTTTATACTACCAAAAGCAATAAGATGGAACATTATGGAAACAGAATTAATTAATAAAAAAATGGCCTACATCAGACTAGAGGGGACCCCACTAACATGTCGGTATTGAACATAGAGGCACCTACAGAAATCCATACTGACGAAGAAAAAGAACAGTTCTATGAAAAACTAGAGGGTTCAAACCCCGGGGGAGGCACGAGTTTATGTAGAAAAACGTACAATATCAGTCCTTCTCAGGACTAACCAGGAACACCTGAAGACGGGAGTAGGTCAAAACTCCCGAAACGTTGTGTGATTTACACCCTAGACAGTGGAAAAAGTCCGATAAAACATATCATAACACACCACTGCCAAAAAATGACATTCAGAGAGCAATTTAATGCACAGGTTGGCAAAGAGAATGTGATTAGTCAAGTTTCAGGAAAGAACACTATGCATGAAAAAACCAACGACAACGGTATTAGATTATGTGGCATAGCGGTGAAAGTGATAATAAGCAGCATCCAAAAAAGCATAAGGTAACATGGATATCACCAGACAAGAAAACACAAATGCAAATAGACCACGTACCTACTGGTAACGCGAAGATATCAATCATCAATAACGGATGTAAGAACATACAGAGGGGCATGTGCCGATTCGGATCATTTCATGGTAGCTGCAATGATCCGACAAAAGCAGTAGAGTAATGGAAAGAAAGGTACAAAAAAGTAAATGGAATATAGGAAAGTTAAAAAATGAAACAATACGAAGACAATATATGGAGGAATTAGAAAAGCAAATAAAAAGTAAACCAAACGAAGAAAGCTGGATGGGTATTAAAGAGTCAATAAATAAAACGACGGAAAAAACATTAGAAAATAAAAGAAGTGATAGAGAGAAGGAATGGTTCAACGAAAAATTTTAAAAAGTACATGAAGAAAAGGTTAAGGCAAGACTAAAATGGCTAAGAAGTAATAGAGACGAAGATGAGGAAGAACGAAAAGAGGAAACAATGTAATAGAACAATAAAGTAGTAAAAGAAAATGGATAGAAGAAGAACTGCATGAAATAGAGAAAGAAAGTAGGAAAAGTAACACCAGAAAATTATATCAGAATCAATAAGCAAAATAAGGTGTATAAACCTAGGTTAAGCGGAATAAAAAAAAAGCAAGGCAAAGTAACAAAGCAAGAAGAGGAATATAAAAAAATATGGGAGGAACATTTTAAAGATTTATTGACCGCAAATCGAATTCAGAAAGAACTAACAATAGAACATGAACCAATAGAAATACCGATAGAGGAACCTACAGTACAAGAAGTGAAAGAAATTGTAAACAACAGTCTTAATGCAAAGGCACTTGGTAAAGACGGAATAAATATGAAGTTAAGAAAACATGAAGGTGGGGCAAAAATGGAATATACAGGGTGGGCCATTTTAATCGACGCATTCGAATATCTCCTTTGGTAAGCCGAATAAAAAAGAAATGTGTAGACAAAAGTTATTCAGGACGATGGGGGTCATTTGTCTGTACTAATAACTTTGACCTTGGCGTCAACTTTCAAGGTAATTTGAAGGTCAAAATATTTTTTTTTAATGGGAACCCCAATTTTTGACGCCGGATTCGGAAAGAACGTATAATTTTATGTCCAAACTGATAGTTTATAACTCGTTGGAGTGACCTTGAAATGGTCAAATCAAGGTTAAATATTGAAAATTTGTCCAGTAGCTGTTTCTTCGAATTTGGGTGATTTAAGGGCGTAAAAATATTTGAATAGACTTAGGGGACAATAACCTTGACCATCTTGTCCTTTAGGTGAACTGTGAAGGTCATTCGAAGGTCAAAGTGATTTTTTTAAATAAAAAGTATCACTATTGTCCTTAAATCTTACTTTTAGCATTACCCAGAAACAACGACGTGGACGTAGTAAGCTCTGTTTCCTTTGGGGTGCTTGTTTACCGTGAGTCCCCTTGCCTCTCAAGTTTGGGGTGCTTGTTTCCCGTGAGACGAAGAATGTGGCTTCAACAAGCTGCTGCACCACCACACTTTGCACAAATAGTACGTAACTTTTTAAATGACAATTATAATGAGAGATGGATCGGACGGGGAGGTCCAGTTAACTGGCCTCCTAATTCACCAGACTTGATATCTCCATATTTTTATTTATGGAGCTCCTAAAAAATGCTGTTTTCACACGACGTCCAACAACTGCAGCAGACATAATAGATCGTGTCAATCGAGCTTGCGCAGCAATTTCCAGAGAGACTTTACTAAGAACAGTGCGACACTTTCAAAAGCGTTTACATTTGTGTCTTGAAGCAAATGGAGGCAACTTTGAACATTTGCTTTAATAATTATAATGCTAGTAATAGTAGTGAGAGGCAAGGGGACTAACGGTAAACAAGCACCCTAAACATGAGAGGCAAGGGGACTTACGGTAAACAAGCACCCCAAACGTGAGAGGCAATAGGACTCACGGTAAACAAGCACCCCAAACGTGAGAGGCAAGGGAACTCACGGTAAACAAGCACCCCAAAGGAAACAGAGCTTACTACGTCCACGTTGTTGTTTCTGGGTAATACTAAAAGTAAGATTTCAGGACAATAGTGAGATTTTTTATTTAAAAATATCACTTTGACCTTTGAATGACCTTCACAGTTGACCTAAAGGACAAGATGCTCAAGGTTATTGTCCTCTAAGTGTACTAAAATATGTTTTCGCTCCTAAATCATCCAAATTCGAAAAAACAGCTTCTGGACGAATTTTCAACATTTAACCTTAACTTGACCTTCTCAAGACCACTTCAACGAGTTATAAACTATCATTTTAGACATAAGTAACATTTTCCGCTCTTTCCGAATCCGGCGTCAAAAATAGGGGTTCCCATTAAAAAAAAAAATTTTGACCTTCAAATGAGCTTGAAAGTTGACGCCATGGTCAAAGTTATTAGTACAGTCAAATGACCCCCATCGTCCTGAATAACTTTTGTCTGCACAATTTTCTTTTATTTGGCTTACCAACGGAGATATTCGGATGTTTTGGCGGTACTTTTCAATTTGTTCATTAAAAGTGGGTTCGTTACAAGCAGACTTGACTATATTATTACATGTACCTATTGGCAAATTTTGACATCTCTTTATATTGCGCTTCGCAAAAATTCACAGAGAAACCGGTTGTTGTGTAAAACTTGATATGCCGGCGTGCTAGAAATTCGTCAGTTTTGTTTTTTTTTAAAGTATATTATTTATTTTGCTATAATTTCTGTATGCTGGTAACAAAAAAAGACTTTTTAGAGGCAACGAGGAAGTTTGGAGGCGAAGAAGAAAAAGGTGTTAATTACCGTATCATCATCACCTGATCTTAAACTAATATAAACAAAATATTTTGATAGTGGTATGACATGTTGACCAAAGAACCTTCACAACATATTTTGCACTGGATGCTCATTGGTATAACGGATTACCGGTCATTTTTTCAAAAACTAATAACAAAATTATTTGTGGGTTTCATTATAATGAATTTCTTAAATTCCACATAAAATTTTAGGTAAGAACATATTTTTACTTTATTTTTAATTAAACGTTTTACAAAGATATTTTGAAAAGTTTGAAACAGACCGGTGTCTGACATGGCGCAGCATTTAACAAATGCAGATTTTACTCTCAATGCGCCACAGCGGCCACGTTTAGTGGTTACACAGTTTTTCCTATCGACGCCATAACGGTCACCATAGCAGACACTCGCATGCTGGCTGACACCATTTTTATTGTTGACTATGTGCTATGTTACAAGTTCAATCTTTTTAGTGTTCGTTTTATTTATCTTCGTTATAATATTACTTAGATGGCCATTTACACGAACAAGATTTTCTGGTACTGTGTTTAGTGATGTAAATTAGCCGGGTTTTTATTTTTAGGGGTAAATACCCAGGGTAAATACGCGGGTAAATGGATATTTAAACGGGTATTTATAGCCTCATTTACAAATATTACAAAGCTAATCTAATCAGTATAATTGATTGGTAAGTGAAGGTGCTCTATTTGAATTTTATAAAAATGTAGAATAAAATATCTGCACTGAGGACATTTACTGCCCAAAATACCGATGATGGGGACATAACTACAGGTTGCCTAAAATTATATGGAACATGGCAATTCAATGAATTGAAAAAGGATCAAATAATATTTTCCATAAGAGTAACCGAAATAGAAAATGTAATAATTACTTGGTAGCTAGGCAACAAGTAGCTATTGTGCCTACTTGTTGCCTAGCTACCAAAGTAATTATTGCATTTTCTATTTCGGTTACTCTTATGGCACATAATAACGGGTGTTCATAAACAGTCGTCATCCCAGTAGGTTTTGGCTTCAGAAACGTATGTCTATTAAAATTAAGAAAAAATGCGCTATGACAGTACTCAATGACGTTTCATTGTGTTGCACGAATTAATCAACGACATAACGTTTTGTTTTTCAAAGCAACTGGGATGACGACTGTTTATGAACACCCGTTATTTGATCCTTTTCCAACTCATGGAATTGCTATGTTCCGTACAATTTGAAGCAACCTGTATATAACAGCAATAAGATAGCATGAATAAAAAACAGAATTCATTGTTTGAGTAAGAGCGAGATGAACATAGAAATATTTGAGTAGGCTTGATGCTCATTTTAATTATGGCATATGTCAACTAAATATGCTTATTAAAATAACTTTTTTTTACAATCGTGTCAAAATGACAACTTTTTGCACTGTTTCCAGTGTCAAATGCGACATTTGTAGCACTCTTAATATTAGCGCCCGAAATACATCTTATTCGCACATTGGCATTGGAGGCATGTTTTAATACTAAATTAAAACATGCTTTGTCGTAAGTCTGCTTGTCAACATAACCTAGAATATCTAACACAGTGTGACGGAAAAAGTGTCACCAAACTAAGTTTTTATATTTCTGTTACAATCGTAGAAAAAATAGCATATGATACACGTGTATAAGAGCCATTAATGCAATAGCGACGTTAAAAGCACTCTGCTAGCACGTCATGTTTTTAAACTCATCGCACATGCTTTAAAGGCGTACTTATACACTAGTATCATAATATACTATTTTGTACAGTTATCTCTTTCTTACTCACGTATTATGTGCTTTTGTTTATGCTTTCTCATTGCTGTTATAGGTACATAATTATTGTCCAATCGGTATACAACGTTGTTTATGTAACTTGTGATTTTCTTTGCCTTATTAAGATTGTTTCTTAATATGTATATAAATACTAGAACGCGCGTAGCCAGCCTACGTCTGGCTGCGTGTGGCGGCGCCACGTGCTTACGATCGGCATGTGCGCTTACAGAAACCTGCGCTTATAGAAACCGATATAGCAAGCGCGCGTGTGGTAGTAGTATGCAGGCCCTTCATGCTGTGTGTGCCGGCGCCACTTGTGCTTACGGTCTGGACGGCCGGCGGCATCGGCTCTTATAATATAAGATGTTTATTATAAAGTCAGAAAATAATGTAAAACAATATAAAGTATCCCATTCTTCGGGGTCAGAGCCATCGCAATTTTTTTTGTAAATTCTGACTGGCGCAAATTAATGCGTCTGTTTATTTCCATATACTTCGGCAGTCAATATTTTTTCCTCATAAACGATTAATTTACCTGGGTGAATGCTTATTCGATGTTCCATTTAAATTGTTATTTTAGATAAAATATTCCAGTGTGTTTATATTGTAGTTTATTTATTAAGATAACATTACAATATTACGAATTTGATAAATACCCAGTGTTTACACTAACAGTTCTCTCTGTCTAACATTCACTTGTATTAGAAAGAGACAATGTCTTCCAAGTCCATTCCTACAAGAACACTTTTACTGGCAAACTGGAACATGCGCCACCAGCGTACATAAATCAAACAAGTAGATACACTCACTGTCGGTTCCTTTGATGTCAAAATTCCGATTTGGATGACCTTGATCGGCTTCTGGGGGGGGGGGGTACTTTCCGATAGTACTAATAGATGGCGCCACTACTTTGTCACATATGATTGGCTGCAGGGTTAGTAACCGGCTCTGATTGGTAGCAGAGCCAGTGTATATAGGAGAGTACCGCCATTCTTTGATCCGTAAAAATGCCGCTATCGCCGCCATTTTTGTTCCCATCAGCAATGACTGATAGAGTTATGTCTAAAATTTTACTTGAAATTGGCAAGACTGTAAGTCTATGTCAAATTCGAGGTTATCAGGTTTGTGTCAAATAACAAACAAAACCTAACCTGCTAACCTCGAATTTGACATAGACTTACAGTCTTGCCAATTTTAAGTAAAATTTCAGATTGTCAATAAATGTCACGTTGACGGAATTATGTTACAAACCTCAAAATGACGCATATGACAGAGGAACAAATATGGCGGACGTGGCGGTACTCTCCTATATCTACTGGCTCTGATTGGTAGAATTTTGTGCTGCCATCTGATATTCAAGCTTAGAAATACCCCCCGAGTTACTGTCCCAGGCACTCTAGACACGTTTCAACATTTGGCATGAGTGTCTCTACTTGTTTGATGTATGTACGCTGGCGCCACTTTCTACAAGTTTTCGTTAAAAGTTCCAACTTGTGGCTGTGGCTAAAATTACTTAATTATCGCTGTTTGATCGTATCTAAAGTTTCCCGTTTTTTATTCAGGCATTTTAAGATTTCTTCATTTGTAATGTGTCCACGATATTCGATATATTTTGCGGTAGCACCACATTTCAAAATTCCCCAGCTTTTTCTGTCTAGTCTCAGTGACGGTTAATGCTTCTGCTTCATATAACAGCATTGAGAATATATAGCATAGCACCCATGGCGGGTTCTTAACCCTAGAACGCATACATCTAAGAAAGTTACATTAACGCATATGTGGTGTCGTATACGACACCGCACCGTTTTTTGTTTAATGAGGCACTTTAAATTTACTATACGCCTTTTTTAATATCTGGAAGTTAATTTTGACTGCATAGATGCATATTAAAGCGCAAAACAGAAGTTAAAGTTGTTAAAATATTTATTTATGAGTATGAATAAATAATTAATTATTTAAATCTAAGAAACTGATCAGGTGCTAATATCTACGTTAAACAGTTTTGACAAATAACAGTATGATTTTTTAAATACTCAATTGCAGGAGGCCCTGGATAGCTTGAATCAGTTGGCAGTACTGAAGTGTATTGTTGGTGACACTGTCTGTGTCAAAACTGACGCAAAACCTAACCTGCTAACCTCGAATTTGACATAGACTTACAGTGCCACCCACATATTATTCATACGTTTGAATTTCCACAGTCCGCAAAGGACCATTTTTTTATCTCTCGATATTTGCATCATAACCTCAAAAAGTTATTTAATGTCAATTGAAGTTAGTTCCAATTATAATGGTCGCCATTACCTTTGTAATATGTTATTTTTGTTGCCTGCGCTTCACTTTATTTGTTCGGCGGTTCAAGTATAATAGCTAACTGACAATCCTATAAAGACAGTAGTGATAGATATTTTAACAAATTCCACTTCGCATTACGTTACTATGAAAATTATGTACGTAGACTGACAGATGGCAAGTTGTTACCGACCAACACCTACCGAGAAAACTTGTTACATGATTGCATAGATGGCGTCATATGCGACACCAAGTAAATAAAAAACTAATTATAAAGCTTGTAACAATTTTTGGAAATTAAAAATGAAAGGGATATATCAACAATAATCTTCTGAAGAGGTACTGAAGATATGAATATGTCAGCATAACAGCAAATCACTAAAAACTAGATAGTTAAATAGGTGGTGTCTCATATGACGCCACCTATGCGTTCTAGGGTTAAGGTTACGTTTATTTTGGAGTTACACAAGATGTTTTTCTTTTCTTGTGAGTGGACCTTTTTTTCATTTAGTGTACAGCCTAGATATTTAAACAATGTTACTTTTTTCTAGAGGTGTTCCTGCAGCTGTGATGTTTTCGTTTGCATCGTGATCTTTACTGATGATCATGATTTTAGTTGTTCTAATATTAAGTTTCACGTTATATTCGTTAGTTGTGTTTACTACCCGATCAGCTACTCTTTGCAGACCTTCTATGCTATCAGCCAGGAGCACTGTATCATCTGTATATCGTAAGTTATTGATATGTCTCTCGTTTCACAAAATTGCTTCGTCTACGTTGTCAAAGGTTTCTTTAAACAGTTCTTCGGAATACACATTAAACAATAACGGCAGGTATAGCGATTTCTTGTGAGATCTGTTCTTCCACTCGTATTACCTCCTGTTGCAACCAATACAGTTTTGACATTATTCTGGTATCTTTGTCATCGATTTCAGAGGTTTTGGAGAATTTCAATGAGTTTTTGTGTGACACTCGGTTGAAAGCCTTTTCAAAGTCCACAACGCATGTGTATGTTTAAGGACGATCGTTAATTTTTAGGCAAAGCAAAACTTTTTATCAACAATAAATTTCTGAGAAATTGATAATAAAAGTCATGAATTTTCTTAGAAATGTTGTATGTATTAATTAGTGTTCTTTAAAACAAACAGAATCATTTTATGAAAATATTTTGAGAAATGATATTATAATTATTAGAGAAATGAAGAAAAGTGACTAACTTCTTGTTCCTTCTTCTTAAATTCCATTGTATTAGCAAAACGTTTTTATTTTCAGCAATATTTCATGAAGGATCGAGTGAAAACTTAAAAATTGCATTCCGTTTGTATCGAGGACCATTACTAATAATAGAGTTTTTATTTTTAATCGGCGTGAATGTCTACGGCTGGCGCTCGTCGGGGGTGAACCATGTGCTAATCTTCGAACTTGATCCAAGAAACCACCTGTCGGAGCAGCACCTGATGGAAATGGCAGCAATTTTTGGAGTAGTCTGGACACTGAGCTTGTTGAGCTTCTTGTACAGTTACAGCCTAAGTATACCGCCTTACGTCAATCCACTTGCCCTTACGCTAATCATGATTGCCTTCATTATAAATCCATTGAAAGTGTTCAGGCATGAAGCGCGGTTTTGGTTCTTACGAATTTGTGTACGTTGTTTGTACTATAAGATAGGGCTTCTTTATAATAGTCAAATTTTGCAGGGTCGCATGTTTGCCGCACCATTCTTCCATGTTGGATTTGCAGATTTCTGGCTTGCTGATCAGTTGAACAGCCTTGTAAATGCACTGCTCGATTTTCATTTTCTAGCATGCTTTTATGCCAGAAATGGGGATTGGTTAGATTCTGGGAGTAAGTATATATGTATAATCTATCAAAATATATTCTACGATGCACGTCTAGAAACCAAGTTCTAGGAAAGAACATACGTGCTAGCACAGAGTGACTCATTAGTTAACTGTTTGCTATATTTTCCTTCAAGTGAATTAGTGTTTAGTATTTTATACAAGTTATGGTGAGCGCTGAGAGGGAAGTATAAAATGGTCAATATTTAGCTAATGAGTCATTCTTGCCAAGCCTCTCTCTCTAACTTTATGTGGAGGCAGTTTTTGTAGGAGCTTACTTTCTGGACGTAGCTCGTATTTAATTTTTGATAGTAGGAGAGCTGGTGACATTTTTTAGTGATGATTTAGTTAAGGCCTATTTTTTTAGAGAATGTTGCGGGAGGCATGTATAAGTGTCAGCTGTAAGGATTATCCTTGATAGCGGTATCGGAGGGAGGCAGAACACCCCCAATTTGCACTGTCAGTATATGTCAAATTCGAGGTTAGCAGGTTAGGTTTTGCCTCAGTCTGTATCAAAACTGACGGAAAACCTAACCTGATAATCTCGAATTTGACATAGGTTCACATTAAAAAAGTTCATAAGGGCGGCTGTGGACATTCAAACGTATGAATAATATGTTGGTGGCACTGTACGTCTATGTCAAATTCGAGGTTAGCAGGTTAGGTTTTCCGTCAGTTTTGATACAAACTGAAGCAAAACCTAACCTGCTAAACTCGAATTTGACATCGATTTACAGTGCAAATTGGGGGTATTCTGCCTCCCTCCAATACCGCTATCAAGGATAATCCTTACAGGTGACACTTATACATGCTCCCACAACATTCTCTCAAAAAATAGGCCCTAACTAAATCATCACTCAAAAATGTCACCAGCTCTTATACTATTAGTATATTGTGTCTGTGGATGTTGCAACAAGGTGACGACAACTAGATTAGATTTTTAAAATTTTGTTCTGGATTTCTAGCAAGCTCTGCTTGTTTCGAAACCAATTTGGGTTTATTTTCAATTTTTTAAATTCAACGTGATGGCCATCATCAAACAACATTGTATTTTTGTTAAAGATATTTTAAAATGATATTAAGAGAGCTAGCTGTTAGAATGTACAAATACTTTTCTACAATGACTATTATTGAGGAAAGTGCAAAAAGCTGCCAAATAAAGCAACAAAAAAAAGTTGAATAGAATTTAAAAATGTATGATACATACATGGCACCGATAATAAGAAAGAATAGTCAGTTGACGATGGCACACGAATGAGAACAAGAACATTAGGCAAACCACAATATTGCAACCTTTCCTTATTAAATTATCCGTTTTCTTTTAAAATTAAACAGTGGTCTTTTTGACATTGTGCTGTTTTCCATCATTTATATAGGGCTGTATTTTTGCATTTTGAACAACAAGCAAGTAAAGACGCCAATATTTTACGTAAATGTCACTAATGTTATTAATTGTTGTATGTATGTATAATCGTTAACCTCATTTTACCTTGCGGTGTAGAGGTTGGTGCTTTATGCGCTTGCATCTGGCAGTACAATGCTCAACTTGCTCCAGATTCGGCATACAAAGTTGGAGCGCACCTTTCGTGCTTGCGTAGCAACCATTGTGTGAGGTGTGTGGCATGGTGACATGTTGACCTTGTTGCTCTATCTCTTAGGTCTGTGGTTCTGAGTAGAGCACAGTTAATTTGGTGCCCAACTGTGAATGGTCTCACCGGGTCTGATTCCAATCCCAAGGCTGCGGAAAAATTACAGCAACTGCGGGATTCGAATCGAAGACTTGCTTATTGCAAGCCTAGTGCATACCCTACTGCGCTACGTAGCTTCCTTTTTAATGATTATAAAACATAAAACAAAAAACATTTACACTACGTAAAGTAATATGAGTATAATTTGTTACATATACTGAGTAATTATAAATGCTTTTCCATCAAGTTCTCTTTGAAATATTTGTTGTATGAATAATATGTTGGTGGCACTGTAAGTCTATGTCAAATTCGAGGTTGGTTTTGACACAGGCTGACGCAAAATCTAACCTGTCGAATTTGACATAGACTTAGAGTGCCATCACATATTCAAGGAACTCGATGGAAAAGCAATTTTTAATCACCCGGTAGAAACTGAACAAATAGATTTATTACTCATTTTTTACCGACCTAACAAAATAGATTTATTACTCAATTTTTACCTCGTACACTAATTGGTAAGATGCCCGTAAAGTGTCATAGGTTCAGTCAAATGACCAAAATTTATAATACTGACAATTACTTAGTGGACATCCAGGCCCTTTAAAACATATATAACTTTTAAATACTATGATAGAGCCCCTCGAAGTATTAGTTAACATAATGATCAATAATAACAAATTGTTACCTCAATAATTTAATGCAGGATGTCAAAGCATAATATATAGAATAACAATTATACCGATGCGGCCATAATTATATATAACAGCAATGAGATAACACGAACAACAAATAACGGGTGTTCATAAACAGTCGTCATCCCAGTAGGTTTTGACTTCAAAAACGTATGTCTATTATAATTGAGAAAAACTGCGTTATGACAGTACTCAATGACGTTTCATTGTGTTGCACGAACTAATCAAAGATATAACATTTTGTTTTTCAAAGCAACTGGGATGACGACTGTTTATGAACACCCGTTAGAATGCTTGAGTAAGAAAGAGATGGCCATACGATACAATTATTTTAGTGGGCATGTTTAGTTGACTTATGTCATAATTAAAATAAGTGTCATGCTTACTCGAATATTTACTATTATGTTTATCTTTTTCTTACTCAAGCAATACGTGTTATTTTCTTGTTCCTGTTATCTCATTGCTGTTATACAGGGTGGGCCATTTTAATCGACGCATCCGAATATCTTCGTTGGTGAGCCAAATAAAAAAAAATTGTGCAGACAAACGTTATTCAGGACGATGGGGGTCATTTGACTGTACTAATAACTTTGACCTTGGCGTCAACTTTAAAGGTCATTTGAAGGTCAAAATCATTTTTTTTAATGGGAACCCCTATTTTTGACGCCGGATTCGGAAAGAGCGGAAAATTTTTTGTCCAAAATGATAGTTTATAACTCGTTGCAGTGACCTTGAAGTGGTCACATCAAGGTTAAATGTTGAAAATTCGCCCAGAAGCTGTTTTTTCGAATTTGGATGATTTAAGAGCGAAAAAATATTTGAGTAGACTTAAGGGGACAATAACCTTGACCATCTTGTCCTTTAGGTAGGGTGCTTGTTTCCCGTGAGTCCCTTTGCTCTCACGTTTGGGGTGCTTGTTTACCGCGATTCCCTTACCTCTCATGCTTGGGGTGTTTGTTTCTTGTGAGTCCCCTTACCTCTCGCGTTTGGGGTGCTTGTTTCCCGTGAGTCCCTTTGCTCTCACGTTTGGGGTGCTTGTTTCCCATGAGTCTCTCTGCCTCTCACGTTTGGGGCGCTTGTTTACCGTGATTCCCTTACCTCTCATGCTTGGGGTGTTTGTTTCTCGTGAGTCCCCTTGCCTCTCACGTTTGGGGTGCTTGTTTCCCGTGAGTCCCTTTGCTCTCACGTTTGGGGTGCTTGTTTCCCGTGAGTCCCCTTGCCTCTCACGTTTGGAGTGCTTGTCTCCCGTGAGTCCCCTTGCCACTCACTACTATTACTAGCATTATAATTATTAAAGCAAATGTTCAAAGTTGCCTCCATTTGCTTCAAGACACAAATCACTTTGACCTTCGAATGACCTTCACAGTTGACCTAAAGCACAAAATGGTCAAGGTTATTGTCCCCTAAGTCTACTCAAATATTTTTTCGCCTTTAAATCATCCAAATTCGAAAAAGCAGCTTCTGGACGAATTTTCAACATTTAACCTTGATTTGACCTTTCCAAGGTCACTCCAACGAGTTATAAACTATCATTTTGGACATAAAATTTTCTGCTCTTTCCGAATCTGGCATCAAAAATAGGGTTCCCATTAAAAAAATTGATTTTGACCTTCAAATGACCTTGAAAGTTGACGCCAAGGTCAAAGTTATTAGTACAGTCAAATGACCCCCATCGTCCTGAATAACTTTTGTCTGCACAATTTTTTTTTATTCGGCATACCAACGGAGATATTCAGATGCGTCAAGTAAAATGGCACACCCTGTATATAATTGTGGCCCCCATCGGTATAAATCATTTAGGTACCTATTGTAAATATTTATATCCACAACAAATTAATACTATCTATTCACAATTGGAATACGTCAAATTCTGAATAAATTATAAAACTTTATGCGAGAATTCCCATATATAGTTGTAGATATGTGCTAATGCTTAAAAGTTTCCTATCGGTAACTTTATTACAAAATTATTCACAGTTAAATTTATTGTAAATTCAAAATTTCAACAGTCGAAAGTATTTCTGAAAAGTAAAATTTTTTTGAAGTCTTCTGTATCATAACCTTTTATCGATAAATCTTGCTCATGCAGAAGTGTACAACAACAATGACCAAATAAATCAGCTTGTACAGGAACGTACAGTGATGACCAAATCGAACACAATCCCAGCAATGACAGATCGAACCGAATACCAATGTATTCCAATCACACCAAATGGCTCACAAAGAAATTTTACCGCTATTGTATTCGACTGCCATAAAAAAGCTGTAGGGAAATATTTGTTATAGAATCTTAACCAAACCACGCAAATTTTCTTACCTTCAAGATGTCATTTAGGCTATTTTGTGATAGTAAACATTATATGCCTTACAGGAGAATATCTAGTGACTCAATGTACAGAACACCACGAAATGGAGACTCACCCCTTTAGCCAAATTTTTGCTGAAACAGTATTTGTACACAAATGTCTACCTTTGTTATATTTAAATTCTGCATCTCTTTTGTGTCACTTTGGAAACGAAATAAATCCCCTAACGTAAGTAAATCGAACCCTTGTCCGACCACTTCATACTCAAGCATGTTGCTTGCTTAGGCATCGGCTCTCATTTGTTTTATCTGTATTATTTTAAATAAATAAAATCCGTGTATTTAATTGCCCTTCTCAGGACTATAGCTCTCTTAAAACGCATTTCCGGACGTATATTCATAGGAACTTTGTGTCTAAGAGGTTCAGACACATTTGTTGAAACACCCTGTATAGTTAATCCAAACCCTAAAACTATGACATTAACCGCTTTTGTTTTTATGAATCTGTTTTACAATTTTTCATGATTCTTATTTCATCTGAAAACCTTGAGTTGGAAACATGAACATGCTGTATTTCAGAAACTAAGCGGCTTGGGGCTAAGGTTCATATCAACCATTTTTCACGAGGACCATCTTGTAAATCTTGAAAAATATTTTGGTAACTTTAAATATTGTGTACGTTTGTACTACAACTGCAATTCAAATGGGTTCTGGTAAATCCTTTTTTGCACTCTCATCTTTAAAGTTGACACTTTACAGATAATGTCAAAAGTTGACGTTTATATTTATAAAATTTTAACAAAAGCAGCTCTATCGCAGGCATAATGACCATATCAAATGCATAAAGAAATTTTATGATAAGCACCTTCAGCCATGACTAGGCTGATACTGTATTAAGTATATAAAAAAAGTAACTGTAAATATGTTTTATGGCTTTCATTAGGGTCCAAAAACATCTGAACTCAAACCATAAACCAAATTTTTACACACTAAATACATAAATAACTATTATGTAGATCGCAATAATTTAGTAATTTCACAGCACCCTTGATTTTAGAAATATAACACAAATTTGATTTTTTTGAGTTTATTAAATAATATTGGGTATAGTAACGGGCATTCAACAAAGAAAGGGGTCCAGAATCCCTTGTCATCTTTGTCTGTCGCAAAGGTAGGTTGCTTTTCTTATTTTGCATATTTTAAAGCAACTCTTGCTTCGTTTAAATAAAAATGCAACTTAACTTTCAGCAGTTAATTTTAAATTTAACTCTAAAATAACCAGGTTTTAGTCATCTCTATGTGTCGCAAAGGCGGGTCGTTATTTTGCACGTTTGGAAGTAACACCGGTTTGTTTACTCTCAGCAACCATTTACTACAATGCGCTTGACGTTAAGTTATATTCAATAACGAGCTCATGGTTGTATTCATACCTGATTTTTATTATTCACAGATACAGCTCAGTGCATGGAACATAACTACTTTACCCGTCCAATTGTAAATTGCATTCCGGCGTGGATACGTTTTGCTCAATGCCTAAGACGGTACCGTGATACCAAAGAGGCCTTCCCACATCTAGTTAACGCTGGAAAATACTCCACTACGTTCTTTGTCGTTATTTTCGGCACTC
Organism: Agriotes lineatus; assembly: GCA_940337035.1. NCBI lineage: Eukaryota > Metazoa > Arthropoda > Insecta > Coleoptera > Elateridae > Agriotes > Agriotes lineatus. Next base: position 94,458,653 of record OW679199.1, read on the forward strand.
TGAGGTCAATATATAAAGGTATTAATGTGATTATTTTTTTCGTAGCGATCTCAACCAATCAGAAGGCTGGATTTAGTTAAGTTATCTTGTATAATTTCGATTATACAAAATCGATTATACTAGAGTAACTTCACTAGGCAACGCAATACATAACTTTTGTCAACTTGTTGTTTTCATGGAGATGACTTTCAGCTAGGTTAATACAAACAAATCGAGCTGCCAATAAAATATTTATTTGATTCTAATATTAAAATTTACTCAAAAAATAATCAAATCGAATACAATGCGTACTTCGAACAGGTTATATGTCTCAAACTTCCTGCACAATAACAAATCGTGTCAGTTTGACAGAATAATCCTCCCGCTAACGCGGTCGGATTATTTAACCTGTCAAACTGACACTCTTTTATTATTGTGCAACAAGTTATCGACATATAACCTGATAATATCGAAGTACTTATAGTATTACTTCTGATTATCTTCGTATTTTTGGAAATATTGTTCGATGTTCTTTTATAGACGATTATCCAAATCAATCGGACAATCCATACCTGTTCTTGTTCATTGGCTCTTCAATTATTAGCTCCTGTTATGCCTACACGTGGGACATAAAGATGGATTGGGGACTGTTCGATAAAGCTGCAGGGGAAAACAAGTTTTTAAGAGAGGAAATTGTCTATTCGTCAACTGTAAGTAGTAGAGATTTAATTTTCTTGCGTTTAGAATGTTTAACTAAGTACTGATAAAAATGGTGGCGACGAGATAACTGCAAGCAAGTCCGTTCCACAGCTGGTTTTAAAAGTAACTACTCCAGATAGTGTTGTTAAAAAAGTGAAATCGACTAAAGAACACATGAAAGTGAAGTGAAGTGAAGGGTGTACAAACTAGAGGAAAATGAAAGTAAAAGGGAGGGGAAATAAGGGTAAATCTTGAACTAATAGTGGTTCAGAAGATCGAAAATTGTACAAACGTGTTCATCCTTGAAAACATAAAAGAACTGTGCCATGGTAAGGTAGGCAACCCAAAAGGCTGAGTGTGTGAGAAGGGCTGTATAATAATGAGCCGATGGCGAAATCAACTGCAAATTGAAGACAGAATAGAAGAACGCCTCAGAGCGGAGGTGGCAGAACAAATAAACCAATTAAGAGAAGAATCAAATTACATAAAAAACACACTATTTAAGAGAGCAAACAAATTACTTAAATGAATTAAGAGTAGAATTAAGTAGAAGGGAAGAAGAATGTGACAAAGAAAGAAAAGCATTGATTCAGGAACTAAAGACCCTTGAGAACAAATTATACTCGTATGATCAAAAAGTGAGTAGCAATAAAGCGTGAAAGCTGTCAAACAATGGTTTTTGATAAGACAAGTTAGTCCAAAGTCCATGATTGGATCTTTTACGATGTGATAAGCTGTGGAAGGTTCGTGTTTGCGCGGGCTCGCAGGTAACCCGGTGATAATCCAGTCGGTTTGTAAACAAAACATAACCTAATAAAAAGCTTGGATATTTTTGGGCCCCTGCTACACCATCTATCGATCAAGGTAACATCGAACAGGTGCCAGTTTCGAACTGTGACAGCCGGCAGGCTAACCATAAAGAAATGTTCAAGATAAGAGTGCAAAATGGTGTAAAAGTACAGAATGGTCTCAAATTGAAGTGATAGACCTCAGACAGCTAGCAAAGAGAAAAACAAAAATACAAGAAGATGCAAACTGGCTATCCATGGTAGAAGTGCTGGGGATAAGATCGAAAAGAGACATAAAGAACTGCACTGTAACGGATAAAAAAAGCAGCGCAGATATATGAAAAATAGGTAAGTATCTGGGTTGTGGCAAGATTAAAAGGCAAAGAAAAGGGGAATGAAACTCTCCTATTCTACAGTGGTGTTAGAATTGACAACAGAGCAGTAGAAGGCATAGGTTGTATACCGAACATAAAAGATTCCGATATAACCAATAGTTATGAGTTTCACTCGGAAAGATTAAAGTCAATGAAGTTCAAATATCCAAAGAAAGAAATAACAACAATAATATTCGCCTATGGACCCGACGACAACGATAAAAAGGAAGACAAAGAAAAATGTTGGGAACAATTACAGGCAGCAGTTATAGAAAACAGCAGCGAGGAAGTGCTAATTTTGGGTGATCTAAATAGCAGAGTAGGCAACAAAACCCAAAACCATGAACAAGTGTTAGGAAAACATTGAGAAAAGGCTCTAAACAGTAACGGGAGAAGACTTATAGAGTTTTGTATAGTAAATTATAAATTACGTAATAATCATAAATTTATGCGAGTAGCATCAAATAGAAATGCAAAATCAATAATAGATTACATACTGGTACTGAGGCAATAAAGGTCAAACGTAAAAGATGTCAGAGTGAAACGAAGTTGTGAAATAGGCAGCTATCACTACCTACTAATAGCGTTAATAAAGATGGAATCGTATATGTGTTCAGCCGAAACAGGACAGGAAAAACAACAAGCAATATTCAAACTTACAAACTAAAAACTGAAAAGATAAAGGGTGTTCATTAGAATTTGTGGTCTAGTCGGTTTTGGAACTGATGAAGTCATGTCGTGCATTAAATCATATGACTGATAACTGACACTGGTGACACTGTAAGTCTATTATGTCAAATTCGATGTTAGCAGGTTAGGTTTTGCGTTAATCTGTGTGAAAACTAACGCAAAACCTAACCTGCTAACCTCGAATTTGATATAGACTTACGGTGCCACCAACATAAAGGGTGTTCATTAGAATTTGTGGTCTAGTCGGCTTTGGAACAGATGAAGTCATGTCGTGCATTAAATCATATGGCTGATAACTGGCACTGGTGACACTGTAAGTCAATGTCAAATTCGAGGTTAGCAGGTTAGGTTTTGCGTCAGTTTTTACACAGGCTGACGCAAATCCTAACCTGCTAACCTCGAATTTGACATAGACTTACAGTGTCACCAGTGGCAGTTATCAGCCATATGATTTAATGCACGACATGACTTCATCAGTTCCAAAGCCGACTAGACCACAAATTCTAATGAACACCCGTTACAACTAAAGTATAAAACCTGCATTCAACATACAGGGTGCCCCGTGATTCAATGCCCATAGCTTAAGAGCGTATTCCTTGGACAATTTTAAGTCGAAAGTGTCTTATACACTTTTGTCCAAAATTCAGTAGTTAAGGAATTATGGGCAATATTAAATTTAACAGAGTGGGTAGAATCAAGTAAAGAGCATGTTGAATAAAGCAATGTAATGTTTTATTAATTAAGAATTTTTTTATTACTAACAAATTTAATAAAAGTTTTGTTTCAAAATGTCCCCCCGTTGCCTCGCAACACATTCTTGCTCTTCTAATAATTGAAGAGTATCTGGGTTGTCTCGTATGGATGCAGCTGCAGCCATAATATTTTGAATGAGCTCATCTCTGGTTTGTGGTTTATTTGAATACACTAGACTTTTCATGTGTCACCAAAGATAATAGTCGAGAGGCTTTAGGTCTGATGACCTCGGAGGCCAGATAACTGGACCACCTCTTCCAATCCACCGGTTAGCAAAGTTGTTATTTAGATATGCTCTTACATTTATACTAAAATGAAGTGGTGCTCCATTCTTCTGAAACCACATGTCAACTCTGTTCTGTAGTAGAACATCCTCCATTAATCCTGGCAACTTGTTTTGTATATTCAGAACACCACACCAAATATTCACCGAAAAACGATGTTGAAAATGCGTTTCCCTGGTTTCAAAAGGGTTTTCAAGTGCCATGAATGTGAATTTCTGGTATTCGTAATTCCATCTCTAGTAAACGTGGCTTCATCCGTAAACAGAATTTGTCCACAAAGCTGTTGGTGTGCAATCAACCAACGACAAAAGGCAACATGCGCTGCTGGTTGTAAATGTTGAACTGATTGTATGTGATATAGGTACAAACCAAAATTGTGTAATGTTCTCCATACTTTCATTCGACTTAACATGAACACGATTAGATATTCTTCGTATGGCAGTAGAAGGAATATTTTCGATCACGTTAAGAATAGCTTTTTCTTCGACAAGTTCTTGCTGTAGGGGACGTTCTGCAGTAGCTTTAGGAAAATTACCTTTTTCTGTTAAATGACGATACACATTGCTGAACACTTTCTTCGTATTCTTCGATCAGGAAACCTCCGCTGATATTCCCACACCGACGCTCTTGCATTTCCGTCACAGTATCCGTAGATAAAGTGAATATCGGTATATTCTTGATTTGGAAACGTAGCCATAGCAAAGTAATCTTAAAATAACGTCAAAGAATAAACAATGTCACCATAACAATACGACAAACAATTACATACCTACCAGATTTATTTACTATTAAATTTAATATTGCTCATAACTCTTTAACTATTGAGTTTTGGACAAAAGTGGATAAGGCACTTTCGAGTTAAAATTGTCCAAGGCATACGCTCTTAAGCTATGGGCATCGAGTCACGGGACACCCTGTAAATGCGAAAATCTCAGCGAGACAGAAAACCTAGAGGAAGCTTGGTCGAATTTTAAAGAAATAATATTGGGAGCAGCAGAGAAAGTGTGTGCTGAGAAGAAGGAAACAAAACTGCAAATTAAACAATCAAATTGGAGGAATGCGAATGTCAGATTAGAAATCAAGAAGAACAACTCTGGAAGAAATACGTAAACAAAAACGATACAGAAAGTTATGAAGAATATAAGAAACAGCGTAAGAAAGTCAAAGTCCGACAAGTAAAAGAACAACACTAGAATTAGAGATTAATTTAAAAAATAACCAGATTATTTTATAGGATAATCAAAGCATCAAGAAAAGATAAAAGAAATCCATTACATCAGATGAAGAACAAAGATCTAATGTTAATCAAAAAAGAGGAAATAACACAAAGATGGAAAAAACACTTTGAACAATTGCTAAGTGGAACACAACAATGCGATAAGAATGAAGAGCAATCAGAAGTAAGTGATAATCAGGACACTGACATCACCCTAGAAGAAGTTGAATCGGCTATAGAAAAATTGAAGAAAGGTAAAGCAGCAGGCCACGACCTTATCACACCAGAAGCAGGGAATTGCTACACAAAGTAATTGCACTGGCGTGGAGATATAAAAAGATCCCAAGAGACTGGGAAACAGCAATAATTCTCTCTTTCTACAAGAAAGGTGACAGCCGCTGTTGTGATGACTCTAGGGGCATATCATTGCAGAGTGTACCCAGCAAAACGTATGAAAGAATATTGGAGCAAAGGCTGATAAAATCATTAAATAACTAATGAAAGACTCCCAAAGTGGCTGCAGAGCTAGAAGAGGTAAAAACAATGCAATATTTGAATTACAGCAGATCATGGAGAAGACCATAAGACATAAAGTATTATTATCTGCTTCATAGACCTGGAAAAAGCCTTTGATACAGATCTAAGACGACATAGTTGGGAGCTATTAAAGAAGAAAGGAGTAAGCATTACACTAATAAATGCAATAAGAAGTATATATCGAGAGATCCAAAAAAACTGTTCCTCAGCGGGCTTTGAAATTCAAACATTTGAATAATATGTTGGTAGCACTGTAAGTCTATGTCAAATTCTAGGTTAGCAGGTTAGGTTTTGTGTCAGTTTTGACACAGACTGACGCAAAATCTAACCTGTTAACCTAGAATTTGCATAGACTTACAGTGCTACCAACATATTATTCAAACGTTTGAATTTCATAGCACGCTGAGGAACAGTTTTTTTTTTATCTCTCGATATAAAAACACCTGGAACTATATAAGATTGGCAAATATGGAATCGGCAAAATTCAGAATGGAAGAAGGAGTAAGGCAAGGAGTATTGAGCCCTCTACTGTTCATTAATCTAATGGATGACATAGCAAAAAAATGCAGGAATAAGATAAAGCGAATAACAGTTGGTTACAGAAATACGGAAACAGTTCGGGCCTTAGGATTTATGTATGCAGACTATCTGGCAATCATTGCTGAAACTAAAGGGGAATTACAGTAAAATCTTAATATCTGGAAAAGGGCTTTTGAAGCAAGAAATATATCCATCAACAAAGCAAAAATAGATGTAATGGCAGTGGGGAAGAAGTCAAAAAACATAATCATCAGGCTCTTAACGCAGGTAGAAACCTTCAAGTACCTGGACTCAACCCTGAGCTACAAGGAAAACATGGATGAAAAGATTAATAGTAGACCAGGAGCAGAACCAGACTCTACCATGCCATAAATAAAATAATAATCAGTAAAAAATTAATCACGAAGCAAACCAAACTTCGAGTATATAACAGCATCTACATACCGACATTAACGTATAACAGTGAAATATGGACCCTTACAAAAAGACAACAAGAAAGGCTACAAGCAAGTGAAATGAAATTTCTGCGCAGAATAAAAGAAGTGACTAAGAAATAAGTAGAAGACATGAGAAACTACTAAAAGAGAAAATAGAAGGAAATCAACTGTGTTGGCTCGGTCACCTAAACAGAATGAGTAGGGAGAGAGAGCTGAAGGCTTTATGGGAAGCGAAAGCAACAGGCAGAAAACCACAGGGCCGACCAATAAAGACCAAGAATTGGAAAGAGTATTAAATAAGAGGAATCTAAATTGGTTAGAAGCGAAGAAGCTCTCAAATCACAGAAGGGAATGGAAGAAAATTTGTAGAGGTGAATAGTAAGTGTGCGTATTACAAATAGACTGAAACACTCGACAGCATAATTGGTAACTGAGAAAGAATAAGAAGAACTAAGTACTGGTTTCTGATCTACGAAATTTAGAAAATTAAGCGAAGAAAATTGAAAAGAACTAGAAGAAAAAAGGGATTGAAAGTTTTACAAGAATGTGAAGGAAATAAATACTAAAGATGAAGAAGCAAATCTAATTGGAGGAAAAGAAAAAGCATTAGAGTGATGTAAACAATATTAGAGCTACTGAACAAAGAAGCACAGGAGAAAAAACCTGAAGAAAACGATTTAGACAATAAATTAAATTTATAAATTATAGGTATTCTAGAGCGTATGGACAGGACAAGGATGGTAAAAGAGCAGCATGGACAGTGCCAGAAGGTAAAAGGAAGAAAGGAGACCAAAATGAAAGTAGAGGGAAACAGTACTGTAAAAAATAGAGGAAAAACAAATAAAGAACTGAAGGAAGAAAGCAAAAAATAAAGAAGACCTATATGCTGAATATACTGACTTGACATAATAACTGAAACTAATATGATTACTATTATTTAAGATTGGTGTTTGACTTATGCTGAAATAAAAAGGACAGATTGCTACATAGGAAACACTTATTATCAAGTTACATGTGTCATATAGACTTAAACAAGACTTCATGTCAAAGACAAATGTTGGCTGATTATCACGAGCTATTTTATAAATGGTAAAAGATTCGCTTGCGTTGTAAAATTGTATTGAAAATATCGACGATTTTGTAGTTATTTTCCATTGGTATTTCTGCCATTCAACAGCAAAATTTACTTATACAAAATAGAAAACCGAAACTGTAGACCAGAAGACAGGAAAATATGATTTTTGATCTTTCATTTAACACATCATTGAGCTATTTCTGACGTTTACTTTTTGAGAATAAGTATTTTCTTAAAAAAATTAAGCTGTTGTCATTTAGGGTGTAATTTACAATCGCAAATGTCGGAAATTTGTGCGGGTTTAGCAAACACCTGATAAATTTCTACACAAATAGCGTACAAATAGTTTAGGCATTGTAAGACAAATGTCGTGTTTGCTGTACGTAATAAAATTAATAACTGAACAGAAACGTTTAGAACGAAATACGAGTTATGAAGAAAACAATTGTTTGAGATTTATTTTTAGGTTGAAAAAGAATGTTTTTCCGCAACCGTCTTAAAAGTCATTACTACCAAAATCTGTCATTGAAATAGACGTTTCTCTTACTATTATAATAGTTATATTATAGAATTGTTGGGAACCAATTTGCTTGTACATTGTCACAGTCTTATAAAAATATTATGTAGTCGTACAATATGCAGCATTATGGAAATGTAATAAAGCTATTATAAAATAATAGTATATTACGTAACGAGAGCTGTAGGGAGCATATTACGCGCGAGTTGAAAAAGTTACGTACAAGCTGCGTAGCGGCACGTGTGTAATTCCACGACCACACTAATTTTGTTAAATGAAAAATAAATGTTTTATTAACTGTCAAATCATTACTGTCACACCATCTTAAAAATTAGGCGGCTGCACTCACAGCCCTACACCGCTTCATACAAACAACTGTAAAATATACGTAACTATAGTAACCAAAGCGAAAAAGCATGGTTGCTACCAACATAATAAGTCACTAAATCCCTAATCGTGCGATCGACCCACTTTATGCACGTTGTGCGCAAGGACACGCTTACACAACTTGTGAGTTGTACAATTTTGATCACTTACACCCGTATGCATAGTCGTTCGCCAGCGGCTCGCCGGAGTTTCTGCCAAAACTGACGGAAAACCTAACTTGATAACCTCAAATTTGACATCGACGTACAGTGCCGCCAACATACTATTCATAACAAAACTCCGGCGAGTCACCGTCGACCTGCTGGCGAACGACTATGCATACAGGTGTTACAGTCATAGAAAAAATAGTTTATTCAGACACAAAAATGTTGCAACTAACTATACAATAAAATATATTTGAAACAATTGATTTCCTGTTTGTATTTTTTCAAACTTTTAAAATGGCAGGTTATTATTTATTTTCCAGAAAACTTGGTTCCTAATTAAAGTCAGTCTGTTAAGGAAAACCATTTATGCCCATACTAAAATAAGAGTATGTTATACAGGGGGACCTAAAGATGCAAAAATATTATTTCGTGAAATAAAAATTATTAGAAATTTGAATTAAAGAATAAAAACACCTACAAGAAAGCTTACTAAACTTTTGCTATACAAGGTAGAGTTACTGAAGAAATTGAGATTATTAAATTTAAAAAAAAACATTTTTAATCTGACTTGTTCAGCTGCTGTACGTGTTAATTTTCACTGCTTTTGGTTGTTTAGTTACAAAATCTTTTTTTTTAATAAATAAAATATTTTGTAATATTAAATTTAATAAAAGGTAGTACTATTTGTTTTTAACTTGGATACGGACCTGTCGCTGGACTTGCACCTCTAAGAAGCATTATTTTATAGATGTTTTATAAGAATCGCCGCAATAGTTTAATTATCGTGTTCAACACGAAACTGTTTTATAATAAGAAGCCATTTTGAAAGGCCAGTGCTCAAGAATGTAAAAATGACAAAATATAACAAATTAAAAAGAATTTATTTGATAGTATCTTGTAGCACTTATAATGATTAAATAATCCATTAAAAGTGGCCATCTGATTTCCAATGTGCAATGTGTTAATAAAAAATTGTCAATTTGACATTCAGAATGAATCCTAAAAATATAAAATTTGAAATGTGTTCAGGGTGGAGGTTATAGTGGACTGTATGATTTTAATTTGGACAATTGCAGGATACGTCTTAGGGGTGCAGGAATTAAAAAGGGTTGCAAACCAACGGTCTCGTGTCTCACACGAGATGATGTAATAATAGACTTAATTTCCGTTGGAGCAGAGGTTCGGTGAACACAGACAGATGTTAAAACTGTATTGTTTATTGACTAGAAAAGTTCCTATTTATATACTATGACGTAGATTACAAGGTTCAGATTATTTGCCCCAGTTCAGCTCGCATATGCACTTGCGTTTTTAATTTCATAACAAACAGATAGAAAGTTTGCGTAATTGCAGTTTGTTCACCGGGTCATTCGACCAATACTGACAAGAACTGCTGACAGTTTTATTGCACATTTCCGCATGTAACAGCCAACTTACGAAATGTATACATTTTTAATTTTAAAAGTTAAAATTATGTTTTGGTTCCTAAACAAAATGATAGGACGAAATTATTCAAAAACATGAGCAGTCACACAAACTTATATTTGGTTAGAACCAGTTAAATATTTTATTAACATTTGGTTCCTGTTTATTTTTATTTATGCCTGAAATTTTACAGATTTTCTGTTTAATTACGAGGGCTCTTCTATAAATTGTTAGTTGCAAGAAAACTACGAAATTAAAAAAAAAATTTTGTTTTTGAAAGTATTCCCCCTTAGCCATAATACACTTCTTCATTCTTTGAAACCACTGCTCGAAACAGGTTGAAAACTCTTTTTTTGGAAAGTCGCAGCGGAAACAAAAAAAATCGTTCGGGGCAAGGTCTGGACTATATGGTGGGTGAGTGACTAGCTGGACTCCGGATTCGTGTAAAAAATTTAAAGTTTTTGCAGCCGTATGGGGAGTTGCGTTGTCATGGTGCAATAAAATTCCATGCAAACCAGATTGTGGCCGATCACTACACAATTTTTGGAAGATTTGTGGAAGGCAAACTTCTATATACCAATCAGCAGTTACAGTTTTACGATCTTCAAGAGGAATTACTGCGATTGGACCACTGTATCTGAAGAAAGCTGCAATCATCTTTTTGTTTACACTTTTACTGCGACTAACTTTTGTTGGCATATCCTCATTTTCAAACACCCTAACAGTCGACTGTTGTTTCGTTTCAGGATCATAACTATATATCCACGATTCATCGGCCTTAACGATATTAAATACCTGCTTTGAAGATCGTCCATCGAACTTTTCTAACATAAACCTGCTCCAGTTTACCCGTGCTTGTTTTTGTTCTTCGGTTAGCAAATGCGGAATCCACCGACTTGCCAGCTTCCTTACGCCCAGATGTTTATGTAAGATGGTATCTACTGCAGATGATCCAATCCCTAGTTCTTGAAGGTCTCTATGGGTGATATTCGAATTTTCCGTAATCAGCTTTTCGGCAGCATTAACGTTTTCAGCACAAAGAGCGACTGTTGGTCGTCCAGGTCTTGGTTCATCTTCTAACGTACACCTTCCACGTTTAAATTCACGGAACCAGTAACTAATTGAGGATAATGAAGGACTATTGTCGCCAAAAGCTGCCACTAAATTTTGATGACTTTGGTTATACGTTAAACCTCGTTTATAATCCTAGAACATCATAGCCCGAAAAGCACTTCGTGGCACTACCATACTGCTTAGTGGAAATCAAACGAATTATAACAATCAAAAATTTATATCTCTATAACCTTTAACTTCAATCTGGTAAAATTGCAGCTGGAAACTGTCAAAAGAATGGGCTTTCAATTAATGCAAATGTTTTTGTTTTTGCCTGCGTCCATGGCCTGCTACTAACAATATACAGAACAGCCCTCGTATAATGATTTAAAGGCCAAGAAGCTTATTTTACTTCAAATTATCTATTAGAACATATATATTTGCACCTGCATAGAACCCTTAGTTAAGTTGTATAGCTGAAGTAGAAATTTTTACATTGGAAAACTCAAGTTTGTCCATACATTGGTAGATAGCAGCACCCTGCAGCGCAATAAAAAGAGAAACAATTGTGGGTTGTTCTTTATTTAAAACGCCAGCCTTAAAGCCTTTTCAAATATGCTACTTCAATATAGAGGTTTGTTAAAAGTGTAATAGCAAAACTTTGGTCTACATTTAGTACGTAAGTAAAAATAATTACCAGTTGTGCAATCTTATTTATTTATTAGTTATTACAAAGTTAATTAAAATAGGGAAAAAAAATATAGCGGTTAACATTATTATAAAAAATACCCATTGAAATTACATAATTAGACAATGAATAGAAAGAATATGCAACCTGTAAAACAAATCGATATGCCCTACCTACAGACTAGCGTAAATAAATGTAAATAAATTCTATAACAATATAATTTGTTACAGTTCTTCTACTACTTTGCCATACTGGAGGATTTCGTCCTACGTTTCGCATGGGGCCTGTCGTTATACCTAACAGAAATGAAATACGTCAGTGGAGACCTAATGACATCCATCTTGGCTCCACTAGAAGTCTTCCGTCGCTTCGTATGGAATTTTTTCCGGCTAGAGAACGAGCACCTGAACAACTGCGGCAAGTTCCGAGCCGTTCGCGACATATCCGTTGCGCCTATAGACTCGTCCGACCACATCCAGATCATCCGAATGATGGACGAAGACGACGGTGTCATTAACAGGGGCAGCAAGAGGAAGCAGCTGAAGAAGAAGGAGGAGAAGAAGCTGCTGATATTCGAAGACAGCTTGAGCAACATGGATTCTCCGAAAAGCTCAGGCAGTCCGATCTCACTCATCCATGCTTGAATTTCGCCCGAACTGACTGATATTAGTTGCATTAGTTGGAAATGCAGTGTCTTTTAGGTGGCCTCTATCTTGGAAATGATTAGTTATTGAGAGGCTCTGATCATTATTTTAAATAATAGGGTATGAAAACAGTGTGATAATTAAGGCAGTGTGAACGTTAATTTTTAAATTAAGTTTCTGCAACTTTGCTTTTAATTTTCTTTAATGTAGTGTGCAAATTTTTCCTTTGCTTACTATTGTGAGCCTTAATGTAAATATGTAAACAGAGAATAGGGCTTCCATTGAGGCATTTTGTTTCCTAGCATGTTTTTGATTGTCATAGAAAAAATTAAAACTAAAATATGGCTCAATGTATATTGTGTGCACAATTTTAAAAATATTTACGGATTTAAACTTTTAAACTTTGAGGTTCTTTTACAGATATCTATGTAGAACGGTAGATACTGAATAACCTAAATTGTGAAGCCAAGAAATTGTATACATTTGACCCTGCAAAGCATATTAGATGGCCATTCGAGGAAAGTTAATATTTTTTATATTTATCTTTGTAGATTTGACAATTATTAATTAATATGTTCTGCAGATGCAAAAATATTTTAGCTTCACTTTTTTATTCACATTTAACAGAGAGCTCTCAATAATGTTTACAAATATCTTCGAGCAATAGGTAAAATAATACAAAGCATTTTTTTTGTTTTTTATATTCATCCTAAAGTTCTTAGTGATATACATGTAACAGTTTCAGCTACTCTTGCTTAAAATGTAGTTTTCCAAAGTTAAGCATAAATACATAATACACTACTACAGTAAACATACACACCAGTGGTAAAATGCCAAAGATTTTAGCTATAGTTGTGCAAAACTAGCAGTGAAAATTGGCACGAAACCAACCATAACAACAGTATTTTATTGTACACCCTGTGCTATATAAAAGCTCCATCTTAAAAAAATTGCTTGCATTCAGTTATATAGATTTTTTTTTCAGATAATTTTAGTTTTTGATTTAATTTATTATAGAAGACATACAATCAAAATTAATCAAAGCATGCAAGTTTATTGTATGTGGTTAATTTATAAAAATAAATTAAGTGCAGCTTTTTATGGCGCAGGGTGTATATCCATATACATAAACCCTGCTCAATTTATATATTCCAGTAGTTTACACTGCCTTAGTGGTAATATAGTTAGGGTTAACTCCAAAAAGTAACTTGCGGCTTATAGAGAAATCTCCAGAAGGTAACTTCTGACAGTATTTGTAATTTGAGTGTTTTCAAATCTTCCTCTTACAGCCAGATATATTATTTTTGTAATTATCACACAAGGGTGTGATCATCTGATTGGTTTATAACAATTATTTATACATTCCATTAACATTATTTTAATTCATTGAGTACTTATAAGCATGTATTAGTTGCGTATTTTTGAAAATATTTTGAATACATTTGCACTGTTTCCACTTAAGAGTGATTTTTTAAAAACTGAATTGCAGCAGGCCCTGGATAACCTGAATCAGTTCGCAGTACTGAAGTGCATTGTCAGTCTATATGAAATTCGAGGTTAGTAGGTTAGGTTTTGTTTGTCGTTTGACACAGACTGACGCAAAACATAACCTGCAAATCTCGAATTTGATACAGACTGACAATACACTTCAGTACTGCCAACTGATTCAGGCTATCCAGGGCCTGTTGCAATTCAGTTTTAAAAAAATCACTTTGTACTAAAGACATTAGGAAATCCTAGAAAAATTGAAGTTCATCTGCTGTTTAATAAGCAATTCTGTAATGGTGGAAATTTTGCAGTACTTATTATTGGACAGTTTATCAAAGACTAGGGAGTAAGTGCCTTGTGTATTACTTCAATTATGTAATTAGCATTGAACATATACATTATATATATTTATCTACAATATCGTAAGTGGAGAAGATATCTGTGTAAATCGCATTATAAAAGTGTCGCTCAAAGTAAGCGTTGCATTTCTCACTTCTTCTCCATTTATTTGCCTTTATAGGTGTTACCTTTAATAGTTCTGTGATAGAATTTACACATCTTAATCCATTTTACAAACTCATTATTGTATTGAATTGTATTATAAAGAACAATATATGCAGTTATAAAATATTTTGCATTTTTGTAAGTTTTATTGGCTTTGCTGTGTACTGTAAATAATAATAATAATTGTTTAAAAACATTTCGCCTTGTTTGATACGGAAAAAATTAAAAAAGGCAGTAGTAATACAAAGAATAAATTAAATGCAGTAACAATAAAGTTTAAATGCATATTCAATACCACACTCCTTGCTCGAGGTGTTCTTTCAAAGCGTTTATTAGTATGTTTAATTTAGTGCCTTGTTCTGTAAATATTTTCCTAGCACTGAATCTAAAAATAAGCCCCCTGTTTAGACTATGGCTTCTGTAAATTAGAGCAGTATGGAATTGTCGTCATAAAGAACATGGTGCAGTGTACTTATCCAAAATGTTTGTGCAACCAATCCGGTTTTCTCATGGAAGGTGCACCATCAAAATTGAGCAGCGAGACTACATACTGCATGAAGACTATTTTTACCATTTCTATTATCGTAAGTATTAAATTGAAGGGTTTTGTGCATGTTCATTGTGTTAATGCTTTGAAAGTCACATTTACAAGTCCGTTTAGAGAACTATTAAATTGCTATAAAAAAGTATTTGTGCACAACTGTTTAAAATCCAGGCTCTTCTACAGGTTAGGGGTGTTGTATAAAAATTATTGAGTGAAAATATTTACAAGAGGTGTCAGATAAATATCCAATTCTGAAGAAGCCCTCAGGTTTCCTTTTAAAACTATAAACTAGGTCAAATTTGTTTTAATTTAAAACAGCAAGCAAAATGCTCCTTGTATAATAAATTAATAAAAATGATATTGAGAACATTCCAGTTACATAAAGAGTTTATAGGTACCTATTATCCAAGACAAAACAAAAAACTGGGACAGTTAATATGTTCTGCTGAGAATGTGTTTCTAACTTAATTGTCAATTTGTTTAGACGCTGCTATGAATTTCAGTTGTTTAAAGCCTCTTTTAAGCTAATGAAATAATGCTACCATTTCCCAGTTTTCTTGTTGTGCATAGTACAACTACCGCCAATAAAATCGAGTAACCCTAAATCAAAGAGCATATAATTATATGCTCTTTGCCTAAATCGATGTAGTGACAATATTGTAACGAGACAGAATTGTGGTGTCATAAATGCGCACGCCAGTGTCTTCTGATGGCCTCTAGTGATCTATAACGTTGTGTACATCAGTTTGTTTTAATTTAACAGATTTTATGAATGATTTAAACAAGTTCTCGTAACTTGTGGACCCTTAGAGTTCTTGTAACCCTCGTAACTGCAAGTTGTTCATTTAAGTAGGCTCATACACACACTTTGATAAATCAAACGCCAAAAACGCTTTATACATTTATTAAATCAATAAACCCTATACTCTCGTATATAAAACTAAATTTAAACAACCAAATTATTCCCTTTACCTTTCTGTAGTGGGCAGTCTAATGGGAAATGTAATACTCTTCAATTGTAGGTGTAATAATAGCAATACTGCGACTTAGTCAGTGCAAGGAAGGACTTGAGAGTTGTAAAGGAAATTTATCAGTGAAGGAAATTGCGCCCGCCGCCCTCAATCTGCTGTAGCGATGAATCGCCCGCTGATCGAAATTAGCGACAAACACGTAATTTGGGATCAAGTAGGGTGCCCAAACTCTTGTCCTGACTCTGTCGAGTTTCCCTTTAAATAGCAGCCCGTAGTGGATATCCCCTCTCGGAAATACCAATGGTGATTCCACCCTATAACCAATCACAGCGTTTCCGCTGGGTCATTATCCAATCATAATGTTTACATTATGAGGCAGTATTTTTACCGCAATTTAAATCGTATTATAATATTTTCATTGCTCTCGATCTGGGTGACTAGCACCCAGAGTCGTAAATTGCCACTTTAATCCCTATTTGGCTTTCGCCGCGTGACGAATTCCCCAATTAGACTATGCCCAAATATCTTCAGTTTCCTGTAAGAAAAGTGTGAATTTTGTGGCCACATAATTCACTATTAAGCTGAAAGCAAAAAACTATATGGTCCAGGGCCCTGTGTGTGTAACTAAATACGCCCGCAGTCGCAGCTATTGGTCGAACCTTAATCTATCCATTAATATGGCTGCACGTGCAACAATTCCTTACATTGGGAAAAAACATTCTGCATATCGTAATTATCAAATTCAAACGAAAAACTTAAGCATCTAATATTAATTGTTCATGTTTGTGTCCATTACCATAACCTATAAGTCGCGTCCTCTCACAATATTAATACATTTTGGTATCGTTTAAAACGTTTCAATACTCCTAAATTATACTTAATTGTAATTTTACTACTATGTTATGCAAATTACAAATAAAAACGATATGGTTATAAGTTATAATATAAATAATTAAATTTACAAACAGAGAATGCATACCAACAAAAATTATATTAATACCTTGCAATGTCGCCACGGTTTGCAATTACAGCTTGCAACCTATCATGGAAGCGGTACCCGACATTTGGGCGCCGCCATTTGGGCTCCGCCTTTTGACCGCCGCCGTTTGGGCGCCATACTTTTGACCGCCGGACGTTTAGGCGCCAGTAGTATACATTTTTAAATAGTTTGAAACTTCTAATAATGTTGCTTAATTATTTTTAATAATTTCACATAATGTCTTCTTGTAATTGTGGTAGATTATATTGTAGTTCTACTTTTTATTATGTGACTACTATATGTATACTACTTAACTAACTGTAACCTGATTTTACTTGTTATATAATAAATAATTACTATTACGATGATATTTGTTTCAATTTTCTGGAATGGTTTAAGATTATCAATGCAGAAGTTTTCATTTTTACCTAAGCCGTAAGTTGATTGTGTTACATTTTGTGGAGTAATTGTAAATTTACTTAAATGGATACATCTATATCAAATCTGTTACACCGTGAACAATGTCATTTGAAATTGCTTGCAAAAAATCATATTTACGATAAATAAAACAGAAGAATATTTCTAAATTTTGGCGCCCAAATGTCCAGCGCCCAATCGGCGGGGCCCAAAAGTTCCGGGGCCCAAACGGCGACGCCCAGACGGCGGCGCCCAAATGTCCTGCTTCGCATGAAAGTTAGCAAACTTCTGATATATTCACGAAATAAGTTGTATTTTTCCTTATATTAAACTGAGTGGTAATTGCTCTTATTGGCACTCCTCTCATTAGCCTATTGACAATTCTTTTTTCGTAAAAATTCATATGAAGGGGCGCGTTTCCAAAATTGCAAATAACCAATTTTCGATGTTTGTTGACAGCGAAGAATGTGACACTTAATTTAAATGCACAAGGTACTATTCTAAAAGTTACAGTACCTACATACTGACGCAGTTTCAGCTTATTAGGAAAATGTTTATATCTTTGTTTAAATATTAAATATTCGAACGACATCTGCATTGAAAACAAATAATTTTATTCCAAAGTAAAGATACTTTTGAAAATAACAACAGAACCTCGATCTTTGAAACAAATGAAGATGTCGCACAAATTTTGTCACAAAATTTTCCTTCCGTTTATACCATCAAATGCCGCACAAAAATATCCTCGCAAATTTTTTCCAGTAAAGTAAAAGTTAGACTAGAAAATATTTTTGTCTCAAATACTGGAGAAACATAAAAAAACTGAAAAGTTCGTCATCCCCAGGTTTAGATGGTGTTAACAGCGCACATACATCAAACAAGTAGAGACACTCATTCCAAATGTTAAAACCTGTCTAGAGCGCCTGGGACAGTAACTTGGGGGGTATTTCTAAGCTTCACTATCAGATGGCAGCACAAAATTCTACCAATCAGAGCCAGTTAGTAGCTCTGCTATAGCAGGGTTGAGATGAGAAGACACCAGTAAGTGACGTCATATGCGCCGACGGCTATCATTAACCTTCAGTCATATATGATAAAGTAGTGGCGCAATCTGTTAGTACCCTCGCAAAGTAACCCCCAGGAGCCGTTCAAGGTCATCCAAATCGGTATTTTGATATCAAAGGAACCGACAGTGAGTGTCTCTACTTGTTTGATTTATGTACGCTGGTGTTAACCTTCAAATTTAAAAAATACTATAGCGGCAATCTTTTTGCCTCTATTCCTATACTAAATTTCAAATAAGAATGCAGTAGATGGCACTCTAAACTCAAACTCAGTTTTACACTAGAAAAATATATACTTGAAATCTAAACTATAGAATTCAGAGCAGGCCCTAATTTGAAATTAATTTAACGGTGGGTTCTAAATCTACAATGCATAGGATCATTAGAAGAATGGGTTACGAATGCAATCAACAGCAGATACATTTTTACTGAACAGAAGCATTTACAGGCTAAGAAAGGGAGATTATAAAGAAAATATTTGCAGTATTTGCAATCTGAAGAAAAAAATATATGGTACCCCCCACCCAAGAAAAGCGCCCTTTGGTGCTTTCCAAGAACACTCCGACACTCAGCATGACTCCGTTTCGCTAGTACAATGCAATGTTATGAACCAGTTAATTATTAAAAAAAACCCAAAAAAAATACCATACCTCAAAAGTTGATGTTGCCTTCATTATCGGAGGACCTATCGTATGAAAACGATCCAAGACTTGAGGAAGGTTCCTGGCGACAGAAATCGTGTACACATACTAACATACCTACACCGCACAGCACGTTTAGGCACCCTCCAATACGAGGAATGGATCTAGTGGGCTGGGGTCTTCACCTAAAGATTCGCACAGCAGAGACGGAGATTTGGTATAGTGGGTTCATTAGTCGGTTGGCACGAATTTTAGAGATATTTGACTCAGAGTCGTTTTCGATATGAGGGAATTTCAATATTTCATACACTTCGTGTCGAAGTAATTACTTTTGTATATTTGGACGAAACTTTGATATACCGAAATGGACGGCAAATACGTTTGTGGATACACGACACAGACTTAAGATGAAATCCAGAAAAAATTAAAAGTGAGAGCAAAAGATTCGCTGTACTACATGATGTTCTGCTGGATTCTTAGACGGATGTAGCCTAATTTTGGACAACAAAATTGAACATAGGGACTATCATAAAAATATGAATGGCGAGACTTTTAGAGAATGGGTGGAGAATTAGTTGGTTCCTGCATTATGTTTACTGAATGGAAAGTGCCTTGTGGTTATGGATAATGTTTCCTACCACTTCATGGGTGTTGATAAACAATCCACTTCTAACTCTTGCAGGTCTGTAATGGTGGAATGGTTAACGGGAAAATGGGATTGGCTTTGATGAGGGAAATACAAAAAATACACACAACCACTTTTAGCTTCACAAGAAAAACACTACATTGTCGACAATATACTCAATGATCACGGTTATACTGTTCTTAGTTTATCTCTATACCATTGCCAATATAATCCTATTGAAATGGTATGGAGTTATTGTAAAACATATTACAATAAACATATAAATTTGTCATATAATGAGTAATACTCTGTAGAACCAGCCTACTTTTGTATATGTAAACAAGGGATTAATATCCTGCAACCGATAAATGTTAATAACAAAAGCAACTACAGATTTTCAAAATAATTTCCTCCATTTTCCATACACAGCACCACTTTGTATTGAGTATTAAACATTCTATAAAAGTTACGCAATTCCGTCAAAATTGTATAGGTTACATTATCAAGTACATTTACCCATCACTGCCAACATAATAGTATATTGTATGTTAAGAGCTGAAAGTGCATTCTTGCCGCTTGCGCATGAATATTGCTGGTTGAGACGAAGTCGAAACCAGCAATCATGCAAAAGCGGCAAGCGCACTTTTAGCTCGAAATATACATACAATTTTTTCGACGACTGAGCATATTATTAAAGGAAAATATCAAATTTAATTTATCGCAAAAATTAATTGACAATCAAGTTAACATTACTCCCGCCGTCTATGACATATGACGCGATTATATTTCCACAAATGACGGGCGTTGTCAAGGAAACATTCGGACGTGGCTACCTATTTTGTTCACGCGGAAACCCAAAACGCTCGGCGAGCGGCAAAATTATGAAAACGCACGCTCAGCGGCAAATGTCAACTTTCTGTTGCCAAATGACAGTGAGAAAAATCTACTTTCGATGTCAGTCGTCGAAAAATTAAATTATAAAAATTTCCACAGCCCTCTAGAGAATAAAAGTTTTCAATCACATTGTACATATACTGATACACTTTCAGCTTATTGGGAAAATGTTTATATCTTTATTTAAATATTCATTCGCAGACTTAAGAGATAGAGTAACAAGGTCAACACATCACCAGCACACACACCTAACACAATGGTTGCTACGCAATCTCAAAAGGCGTGCTCCAACTTTCTAACCCGAAACTGCGACCAGTTGAGCACTGCGCCGCCAAATGCTAGCGTACAATGCACCAGCCTCTACACCGGTAGGTAAAAGAGGTTACAGATAATACATACATACAATAGGTACCTCTGACTTAAAAAAACGCTACAGCTCAATCTCTTTGCCTCTTCTACATATAATGAGTGCTCATTTAAAATTCACGAATTACCCGGCTCCTGGAAAATTGCATCCGTGACTCTCGTTTTCAAGAAAGAGGGCCAATTGGATGCAGAAAACTACAGACCGATCAGTCAAAAAAGTTATTCCAGATCAATATGGCTTTCTTCCTGGCCTATCAGTGCGTACCAAGCTTTTTTACTATGTACGAATGATCGGTCTAAGTCTTTCGACCAAAAACAACATACCGATGTTATTTATTTTGACTTTTCCTAAGCCTTTGATAAGGTGGTCTGAAATAGATTAATACAAAAATTAGATCGCTACAGCATAAAAGAGAAGCTTTTCCCTTGGGCAAAAGGTTTCTTCGCAGAGAGATATTTCCATGTCAGAGTCGGAAATTCTATATACAACAATCTACATGTACAAGCGGCTTCCCACAAGGCCACATTTTTGGACCTCTTCTATTTCTTATTTATGTGTTGGAATTGCCATGCATTTCAAAGCAATATGGAAATCCATTATATCCCCACTGCAAGAAGAATGTTATCATAAGAAATCTCCGTTGGCTATTGTCTAAAGAAAGATGCACAACCTTATGACTACTTGGATAGGTACAATTGCCGGCCGAAACTAGCTCGTTTTGGGGACGGCGTGTACAGTTCATTAAATATACTCAAAAAGGGCGCCAACGGATTTTTATCAAATAACGACAAGTAGTGATGGGCATAACCGGACAATTTTCATAACCGAATTATTTGCATTCGAATTATATTAATAACCGAATGATTATTTGAATAATCATTCGAATATATTTTGGCTCTCGATTCGTTTCGATTTCGCCGATTTGCCGGTTACGCGGTTCAGCGTCATCTGCATCGGCATCGTAACTTGCAGATAGCAGAGGAACTCAGTTAATCGTTAATTATAATAATTGTATAAATGATTTTTATTTGATTTCTAAGGAGTTTGTGCAATAAGTAATTGTGGATATGAATGAAATATATCTGGATACACCTTTATTGTTTTCGATTGCTGGCGATTTATAATAATATAATAATAATTAATAATATATTGTTGTATCTGTATGAGTTTTACGACTCGCTATTCTGCATTAGCTGGATTACTCCTACATTCTTCCGATCTATAACCAAAATATAATATGTACATTATGTGTTATGTATTGGAAATTAAGAGGTATTTATTAAGTATAGAAAGAAAGAAATATGCAGGACTGCTTGATAAGCGCAATAAAAAACAGTGGTAAAACGTTTATGTTTATCGATCGGCCGGGTTAAAGGCGGCAAAAAATTGATTTATGTTCATATCATATGACGACGGATCGACCGCGAGCCTCAGCTGGCAAGGAAGCAAGGGAGAAAACTGTAGAGCGAGACGCCCAAATGGTGTTTTCAATACAATCAGCCTTGCTTATGCTTATGAGTTATGAATGACGTATTATTTATAGAATTTCGATCACTCGCAGGTCGCTGAGATATGGCACGTAGTACGTATCAGGATGAGGTTATTTTTCATTCGAATACTTGGAACGAAATCCGAGTTACATAGGTTATTTCAATAACCGGATAACCGGTTATTTTTCATTCGAATAAGCCCATCACTAACGACAAGTGTATACAAGCATTCAAAACGAGAATTCGTAAATTCAAGTAGCACAAAATAATCTGAAAGCGAAGCTCGATTCAAGTATAGGTCGCAGTAACAAATAAGTAAAGCCAAAAGGCAAAAGCACAGTATATAATCACAGTATTATCACCATTTGAATTTGCAGGTTGACATAAGTTAACAACTATGATTAATAGGATATATTGACAAGGTACCTCAATCAAATGCTTATTATGATCTAGTACATACTCACAGGTTCACAAAATAGCAATAAAACGTTATTGCACATATTAAAAATTAGACGGAATTTGGAAGGCGAAGTTACAGCGGTGCCTATTTCATAGCTTGGAAGCAAAAGCTTTGCGTGCTCCAGATGCGGTCGACCCTCAAGGTCACGTCGGTGATCCGGACTTCAAACGCCTGAACAAGCTCGAGCGACAGAACACTGGTCGCCGGGGGAAGTCTCAACACAAAGGGGAGTATTAGACCTGAAGGTAGGTTTCTGGGTCGGACCCCTTCCTGCGCTCTAAGAAATGCACGCTGCAGGAGTTAAACAGGCCACGACGATAGCACGGTTCGAGTTCATGCTCTAAGCGGCATACCGCACCCCAAACGTGGTAGAAACATCTCTGCAAATATCGCCCTAACGGCTCTCCGGTAACTGCTATAAGGGGGCAAAAGAGTTCACGATAGAATACAAGTGAAATTAAATGCCGCTCAAAGAAAGCTTCCTACTCACCCAGTCACCCCGAATCTTCCGGGCACGTGCGACACTCGGCAAGCGTAAAATCCGCCAAAAATGGTGTAGAACTAATGGTCCCTCATTAAAGCTTCATGAATTCGAATCCGCCCCAAAAGGCGCAGGCGAACATCACCCAAAACAAATCAAACTGCAATCCATAAATTCACTGAAACTTTCTACTGACGCTTACGCCGGCTTCATGCCGTTCACCGAGCAAGGCAGAAGGAAAGAACGCTCAGGAAACAAATGCGAACGTTTACTTCCTGGACTGCAAGGCCAAGAAGTAGGCGTGGCACAAGCGCGCGAAATACGAACTGAGTAGCGTAGACCCCAAATAGAATAGATGCGCAACTGAAGTGTAACAATAAGGACTAAATACTACAGACATCTAAATCAAATAGATGCCCAATAAACACGTAACAAGATATCCATACTATTTCTACCTGGTGTTTAGAATGGTCGCTTCCTCTTAATACTTAAAAATGCATAGCTATACATAGGTATGGGGAAGAATAATCCATCTTATCCATATAGGTAATATCCAGGTCAACTTTTAAGAACTGTTACATCCCATTGTCATCATCTGGGTGTCACAGCAGCATATAACATCCATTTGTAAAAGGACTAATACATCGTTTGCACTATTTTCTCTAATTTATTCAAATTCTAAAGTATATGATGAGATTGAAACATACTTGCAACATCTAAAATAAAATAATGAAAGTTTAACATTATATCTACATACATCTTTCGCTGGTTAGGACAAACAGGTTCTCTTAGTGTTAATTATGCTAAAATGTGGACACTGGAAGCTGATCGTCTTTCAACCTACGCTTCTTTTATTGAAAGAGGCTTGTTAGTACAGATTGGAAAAGAAACCCAGTTGACAGAATCCCTGTTGTGGACCAAGCGATTGAAGAAACAATAAGTAAAAGATACACACGGAGCAAAAGGAACAATAAAGTTCAACAAAAGACCTTTGCAGCAGTGAGCGACTACTCTGATATGAGGGCAGTGTTCTTTAATATGTTTCACGAAAGAACAATCCGAGATTCTTCTTCAGGAAAATCTGTTCTACATACAGATCTTCCTTTGGCTAAATTCACAAAGATGAAGAATATGTTTCAGCTATATAAAACCTGATTACCAATATATGGGTTCATCCCTTCTGAGAAGTAGATATGATAACTGGAACTGTCCCAACTACAGAAATTGTCAAAGACTTGGTCAAAGCCCATGAAATATGCAAACAAGCTTATACAATTTTCAAGAGAGGGCGCTTGTACAAGGATCCAAAACCAGAAGAGTTTTTCAAGCCTTTCAAGTTAAGCTGAAAAAGCACACTTAGTACTGATGCTGAAATATCAGAGGAAACAAAGAAACAGCTTGATATGTTTGTTTGTCGACTCTGCTATGGAAAGCAAAAGTTCACTAGCGGCATAAATAAATTGTAATTTTTTAATTTTTTCTATTAAAGAGAGGTCAATGGAGCCTCATAGCCTCCCATGGTGTAGAAACACGCTTTACCAACATATACGTAGAACGAACTACCAAGTTCTCGTTTGGAAGAAGTGTTTACTGGTTTACTCATCGCATCAAATTTTGTTTACTAATGTATTAGTTCCCATAAGCATTTGAGGTTTGATTCGTTTTTGTTCACTTTGACGTCGCGTTAGCTAACACCAGACTTAACATTGCTTTCTGCAACCGGCCCTAAGTAACACAGATTATTATTATTATTATTTCATAAATATGTGTCTTGTTTTGCGTCAGCGAGAGAATTTTATTAGAGTTTTCTGGAGGGTGGACTGGCCGATGCTATGGTATTTAAGAGGGTTTCGGAAATCTCTAGCATTTATCCTGCTGTCTGCACGTCGCATTAATTTAGATAAAGCTTAGTGAACGAATGCAATTACCATATATGCAATACTGCTATATTGCTAGCGCCTGTAAGTGAAGAAGTCACAGCGTAAGTGAGACAGACAACCATCTCTTGGTGCATGTGCGCGCAAGCGTCGTCCGTGAACACGTGCACGAAGCTGTGCACTTCGATTTCTCAAACATGCGCACGAGACGCATAGAACTCAGAAAGAAACTGACGATTTCGAATTGTCGAACGGACTAGACGAGATTGTAGACTCGGAATTTCTAAACGGAATGTCCGAACGCAATGCCTCGGTAGTTGCTT
Source organism: Agriotes lineatus (assembly GCA_940337035.1). NCBI lineage: Eukaryota > Metazoa > Arthropoda > Insecta > Coleoptera > Elateridae > Agriotes > Agriotes lineatus. The sequence goes on from OW679199.1 coordinate 94,484,010, forward strand.
CGCCTGTCTCTCTATTAGTTCTAGTCAATTGCGGCGGTGGGGTTGATTTTTGCTCTCTTTCTCTCTCTTTTGGCTGGACTGGGACTCCTTTCAGGTAAAAGTGGTACTTGCAAGGGTTCTGCGCCAGAGAACAGATTTATTGGCCGCTCTCGCCAAGGCTGGATGTGTTGCAAGTGAAAGTGTCAACTGCCATTGTCTCAGCGTTTCGCGTCAGCGAAAGAATTTTATGAGAGTTCCTTGGACCGTTGACTAGCCGACGCTGTTGTATCTAAAGGAGTTTCAGAAATCTATAGCATTTTTTATAGACGTCCTTGCTGCCTGCACATCGCATTAAATCGCCATAATTGTGTTTCTAATTACGCACCCTGCGATTTCATTTTTCGCGACATTGTGGTTATGACACCTGTCATTTGCTTGCGCGTAGCGTTGCGTCCAAAGCGAGTCACCCGTTGATCTATAAGACGGAGAGCACATCGCTGCGTCTGTAAGCATTTGGCGGGGTGATTTAAGTATGCTGCACTTGGCAAAGTGTCCGCTACACTGCCATGCTGAAAGTCTTGGGTTCAAAACCAAGTTCAACGCTAAGCTGGCAGCCTACCCAAGTTCTTAGCTACCAAATATCTTTTAGTAGTAGAGAAGTAAAGCAATTTTCTAAGACGAAATGCCAATTATATTAACTAAGGCTGTATTAGGCTTTATTACTTTAATTTTCGACTTCCTATGTCAAATTTCTCAGTGGAATATACTGCGCCAAATTATTCTTAATTTCTCCCATTTGTAATTTATTCATTTTAATAATTATGGTTTAGATTTTTAGGTGCCGTAAATAAAAGTTAAAAAAACTTTTATCCACAACCATACATACAGATTGGTGGTAGACAATGTGAATATACGTAGTAGTCAAATGAGCTACAATACAGTTTATGGAATTTGTTTGCGTTAGACAGAAGTAGACATACAATTGTCCGAAATCCGTTTTGAACATATGAAATTAATGAGTGCGACGAGGAAGACATAAACAAAATGAGTAGCAGGACAAAGCTGGAATTAGAGATGGGCGCGTGAGTGAATTTTCGCTCACGTCACGCACGTTTCACGCTTGCTTTAAACAGTCACGTTCACGCACGTTCACGCTTACGTTCACTCACGTTCACGGCGTGACACGCCACTCACGACGTGACACGTAGCTTTTATTTCAAAATTTAAATTCAGGTAGAACAGAATGTTCAAATTTAAAACCAATGAAAAAACCCTAAAGAGAACTAAAAATATGTTTTGCACCTGACATAATTTACGTGATATGTTGCAATCAGAATAGTTGACATAAAAAGAAAAAAATGAAAATTGACTACAATAATTTCGACAAGGGATAAATACTGATTTCTCACAAATATATTTCTTGCAGCTGTCTTCAAAGACATTACTTTTAATACTAAAAGCTGTCATTGGAATTGACGTTTCCCTTATTGGTATGAGTACAGAAGGTATATGTTGCTAGACAACAGTTTTAATTCTTAGGTTTGAAAGTACTTTTTCCGACGACCACTACGAAAAATGCCAAAAATGGCATGGCTTGGTGTCACTGAAAGTGACACATTGCACAGGTCACCTGAAAAGGTCACGTGGAGCGTGAGTTTTCCGTCTTGTAACACTAGTGCGACATGGTCTCCCGCGAAACAAGCCGGTTCAAAAATCTAGTAAGCTAATGTCACAGAAATAGTATGACAATTGTAGTTGATGTTCAAACAATAATTGTTTCATTTTGCGGTTAAGAGTGGTAAATTTGGTTTATATTATAAAGAATCAATAGTATATTGGTGGTCGTCGAAAAAGTATAGTGTATAACACGTGCTGATTGGATATTTCACACTTCTGCGAATCGCATTCTTGTGAAATATCCAACTTTCAGCACTAGTTAGACAATATACTATTACGTACAAGAATCAACATTTTCAGCGTTAAAGCGAGTATACAAAAAAAACATTACTTTTATTAGAATAACAAGTTCATCTACACAAGTACACAATAAATTGGTTTAAAAATATCATCTACACATCTACACAATACATTTTTGGTTTAATAATAAAACGTAATTAACATTTTCAGCGTTAGCCGAGTATAAAAAACAAACCATTACTTTTATTAGAATAATAAGTTCATCTACACATCTACACATTAAAATGTTGATTTAAAAATAATATGTAATCAACATTTTCAGCGTTACGTGGAATTCTGCGCTCTTCTAAAATTCGCCCAGCTGTAGAAAATACTCTTTCGCTTGTAGCGGAACTTGCCGGTATGTTTAAAATTTCTCAAGTTTTTTTAACAGTGGCGTATTTACACTGTTTTTCCAAAATCCTAAAATGTCATCTACATTTCCGAATTTTAATTTAACATACAAATTTAGTTCTATTTCGACATCATTCTAATTACATGTGTCATCGTCAGAGCTATCTCTAAGTGTAGAAAGATAAGAATCTGATGCTGATGTACCAGTTTTGAGTCGTTTGCTATGTATTTTATCATTATCATCTATAGTTTTATTTGCATTATAATCTTCTCTTTTATGTGAAGGTATGAACGTTAAGGATTTATAATTAGGGTCCAAAAATAAAGCCACATAATGTAACTTGTTTGGCACAATTTGTGATTTTTAAAAGTTGCTGCACCCTGCAGTTTTTTATTCGTTACTAAATATTTAACGTGAAATTAACGTGAAACGTGAATCACGCCTTGAAAATTTTCACTCACGTTCACTCACGTTCACGTCACGATTTTCAAATATTAGTCACGTTCACGACGTGACACGCCGTGACACGACGTGACACGACTGTTTTCACGTCACGCGCCCATCCCTAGCTGGAATGTAATCATGGCTAGGTAAATTTTTAAACTAAAATTACGTCAATGAAACAAACAAACACTTCTGTCAAATATTTTATCTGTCATTAAGAGTATAAAAGTGTGGTTTAAATATACTATTGTTTAAGATAATCTCTGAAACTTCTTTGTGGCGTGAATTCATAATTCATATTCTTATATGGGTATTTCGCCACTCTGCAAATTAAAATATTAAATAACGAAAATATTAACAACGAACGTTTCGAGGGACAATCTGCCCTCGTTATCAACGAATAACAATTAAAACTAACAAGAACTTATCTTTTTTTCACTGGAAGGAAAAACGACCAACCTCCAATGAATTTTCTGACATTGACGTTTGTTGATATCTGTACCTACTTGATCTCATCTTTAAGAATCGATAGCCAACTATTGTCTAAAAATATTGAGAAAGACGACACGCATTTTTCTTCGTTAAGTAAAATGTATGCCGTTTCCTTAATTTTTCGCCTAGTTGACATCGATTCTTTAGACAAGATCTTTGTGTTGTCCCATTGTATTTTATGGTTTTCATCCCAAGCATGTTCTGCCAGCTTAGACTTATTGAATTGATACGTTTTCAACATATTTTTATGTTCTTTAACTCTGACTGCTAAAGGCCTGGATGTTTCACCGATATAATATTTCCCGCATTCACAGGGAATACTATACCGGGTGTCAACGAATTTATTAGACAAGTCATAACTTCTAGAGTATTAGGTGTATCAAAATGATATTTGGTATAGGTAAATGGTATAGGGAGAGGAAAGTTTTCGCATATTTTTCACCTTCTGGTCACTTCCGGTTTCACCGGAAATGGCTCCCGTTTCGAATTTTTAAATAGAACACCCTGTATATTTTTGCATATTTGGATTTCTGAGACAATTTTGGATCAGAATGTGACATTTTAAAAACTTATCCATGGCACACTTGACAAAAGTAAATAAATTATTATCTAGTATTTTGCTTAGAAATATTTAACTTATGAGCTTATTTTTAATCCAATCGCAAATAAATTAGTATCGTTAGATTCGCCAAAAAATTCTCTTTTCGGAAAGTGCTTGTCAAAAAAGGGTCGCCATTTGAACAAAAATAGTTAGACAAGAAAACGTGCTTTTGCCAACTTGTCTTATTCCTATCTATCATACTAATCACTCAAACTTTGCGATTGTAATTTTCTGACATCACCTGAGGTCTTTAGATTAGTTTGCGTCTGATCATGGCCACCTAGATGCCATATTAAAACTGGCTCTAAAAAAATCAAGTAGGCTTAAAAACTTTTTAAAATGTCACATTCTGATCCAAAATTGTCTCTGAAATCCAAATATGCAAAAATATACAGGGTGCTCCATTTAAAAATTCGAAATCGGAGCCATTTCCGGTGAAACCGGAAGTGACCGAAAAGTGAAAAATACGCGAAAATTCTCCTCTCCCTATACCATTTACCTGTACCAAATCTCATTTTAATACACCTAATACTCTAGAAGATATGACTTGTCTAATAAATTCGTTGACACCCGGTATATACAATTCCTTGAATGTTGTTCTTCGTTGAACGGTTTAGTTTTTGTAAGAACTGACCGTAAAGTATTAATCGTTTTGAATACCGTCCTAACATTGAATCTATTTCCAATTCGTCTAATTTTGTCAGATATGCCTGGAATATATGGTATAGTAAGAGTATTAGGTATATTTTTGAGTGTCATTCCTTTGTATGTGTGTGGCATTGCTTCGTGTATTGAAAATGTTCCGAACAAGAGTCTCTGGATAGCCATTATCTTGTAAAACATTAATAATAAATTCTTTCTCTTTTTTGAAAATTTTATCATTAGAGCAAACAACTTTGGCTCTGTCGTAAAGACTTTTTACAACGCCTGTCTTTATGTTTTTGTGATGGTTAGAATTAAAATGTAAGTACATACCTATTAGTATTGGTTTTCTTACGGTATACTGATGTTTCAAAAGTATTTATTGTGCGTGTGATTAGTGTATCAAGAAAGGGTAACTGATTGTTTTGCTCTGTTTCTAATGTGAATTTGATGGAGGTTTCTTTACACTATTTTTAATCTTTTTATTTATATTAAATACATGCCAAATTGAAAACCAACTGATTCTGACCATATTGTGGAATTTTTGTATTTTTATTTGATTAACGTCGGTTTAGAAAGAAAAACTGTCAATAATAGAAACCCAGATATTTATTTTCCAATTATTTTTGTTTTGCCCTCACAGTGGTAAGGATCTGTGAAACCATTGTGCAACCAACGCATTTTCAATTTTTAGCTAAAATTCTTATATCACGCAAAAGTTCTTGTCCTAAAAGTAATTTGACTTTCGTCCATCGTTAACCCTTGTATGGTCCTTTTAAAGTATTTTGTACAAGCTGTTGGAGATTTTATTATCGCTCCCCGCTGTTTAGCTGTTATTGATTGTAGCAATCGTCTTATTATGTAGATAAGTTCTTACATATATTGCAGACCAATCCAATTTGATTATTTTTAATCACGTGACTCAGTTTGACAAATCAGACCACACTTGAAGTGAAAACGACCCTAGGGTGATTTTCAATCACTATGGAAAGTACCTAATTAAATTTCCTATCACAAGTTGGTGGCACTGTAAATCTAAGTCAAATTCGAGGTTAGCAGGTTAGCTTTTCCGTCAGTCTGTGTCAAAACTGACGCAAAAGCTAACCTGATAACCTCAAATTTGAAATAGACTTACAGAGCCACCAACATAATACTATTATAATGAAGTGTCAAATTAATTTGTCAGAAAATGGCTAATTTATTTAAGAACTTATCTCTCCGAATTCACCGCGGGCAGTGATAAATCCTTATAATTTTGACAAATAATATCCCTCAAGTGCGTTGCCTTTAAGAAATAACCCTCGGCTTCGCCTCGGGTTATTTCTAGGCAAGCACTTTCGGGTTGTTATTTGTCAAAATTATTGCGGGTGATTATCACTGCCCTTGGTAAATTATAGCTGATAAGTTCTTACATATATTGCAGACCAATCCAATTTGATTATTTCACGTGAGTCAGTTTGACAAATCAGATCACGCTTGAAGTGAAAACGACCCTAGGGTGATTTTCAATCACTATGGAAACTACCTAATTAAATTTCAGTAGTATCATATGGCAAGTTGGTGGCACTGTAAATCTAAGTCAAATTCGAGGTTAGCAGGTTAGCTTTTCCGTCAGTCTGTGTCAAAACTGACGCAAAAGCTAACCTGATAACCTCAAATTTGACGTAGACATACAGTGCCACCAACATAATATTATTATAATGAAGTGTCAAATTATTTTGTCAGAAAATGGCTAATTTAGTTAAGAACTTATCTTTCCGAATTCACCGCGGCCAGTGATAAATCCTTATAATTTTGACAAATAACATCTCTCAAGTGCGTTGCCTTTAAGAAATAACCCTCGGCTTCGCCTCGGGTTATTTCTAGGCAAGCACTTTCGGGTTGTTATTTGTCAAAATTATTGCGGGTGATTATCACTGCCCTTGGTAAATTATAGCTGATAATTCACAGTAAATTACCAATTATTTGTTGTCATTCGTGATTAATCCATACAATCTTTTGTTTTTCTATCGTACAAGTTCTATATACTTACAATTGTTTGCCATGCATATCTTAACTATTATAGTATTTATTTTAGTGAATGGAATTTAACATATTCCGTTGTCAGAGAGTGAGATTTGAGATTTATGGCAAAATAAATAGTGGACTAATAGAAAGCAAAGAGCATACTAGATTAGAATTTGATATACACAAAAATATACAACCATTCTATATGAAACAAAAAATCATAGTTAATTATGCACCTGTTTTTCTTACACAAATATTTAGTTTGCTATTGACAAAATACAATAGCACGATGGCATAAAATCGTAGTAGGTTTAAGTTAGCAAAAATATTCTACTCTAAAAGATATTTTAACAATAATTAAGAACTGTTTTAAAACTCATAGCTTATTAATATGGGAACCTTATTTACTGATACAATATTCTCGATTCTAAAGTATTGTTGGGGTATTAATGGCCTATTTATGGTTTTAATGAATTTAAATTACAACTCGGCTCAAATTATATTAACTTTTGTAAAGTTCTTGTTATTATTTGTTTATACTAGTTATTTATAATCATTAAATGACTCTATCTACAGGGTTAGGTCGCTACATCCAAATTTTAAACTACTAATAATTTGCTATTAACAATTATTCAAAAGTCTAATTACACATTTATTTGTGCGCACGTACACCGCGTCAGAAAACAAAACACTTCTACCCACGCCACGACCGGAAGGCAAGCTCAAAACCGACGCTACAAGCACATTCACAAAAACAACACTTTTTAGATAGGAAATCTGACCTTTAGATAGCTACTGAGTGATTATAGGGCTATTTGCACCGAGCTGAAACTCCCACAATGTTCTAGACAGGATGCCGTTGCCGGCCTGCTTTTAGCTAGGCACAAATCTGCACTCCCTTCTACCTGGATGTCGGCTGCAACCTCGATGACCCTTTGGATGGCTTTCACTGAAGCTGGGGACCTTATTATAGAGCTCCGCTGCACCACACGTAATCTGCTTGCTTATGCACTTGTACACGCACGTATAAAATTGGCTAGACCTCAATAAAATAACATCAAAATACCCTGGCTTACATGGTCTAAATTGATGGCCTGTATCTCCCTGTGCGGAAGCACAGTGCCAAGGAAAACTTCCACCCATAAGCCAGAATACACTCTCACAATAAAACGCAACTTCTAATGAACTTGGGTATTTAAGAAAACATAAAAATCACTTATATTGGAGGAGCTTGGCAAAAACACAACTAACACTCTTGAAGAAGCTAACCCAATTGTCCTGTTTACAGTCTTTTATTTTAGTTGCATGAAATGCCAAGCCTCCTCTGATTTTAATTTGTTTTACACAAAGACAAAGCTATTCTAAAAACATCATGCTATCAATTATTTACAAGGCCTGTGTTATTTTATAACAAATCTGAACTTTAAATTATTACCTTTACTGGTCATTCTTATGCTAAATATCTGTTTTGTTGGTTATGTTACAAATTACTAATAATTATTATTCGAAATATTGCAATGAACTGTCTTTGTTTGGGACAGTCTGAATAAATTAAAATTCACCTTTGCCTCGACGTTGGGCGATATAAATTTGCAAAGGCTCCTGTTATTTGGTGGTGCCTGTTTGTAATTTATTTATTTGTATAAAAAAATAATATAAGTTAAATTTTATGGAAAAAATCCTAGTACACGCACAATTCTCGGTTTATATTTTTATACTGTGCTCATAGTTTGTATGTCAGTAAATTAAGGCTGGTTAAAATGAACTGCAATAATTAATCGCACAAATAAAATGGTTGAATGCCCCTCTTTCTATTTTATTCAACTGCAATACAAGTAACTACTGTGAAAACGCGCCAGGTAAATTATTTGAATATTTCCGCTTGGCAACTATTAAAACATCGCCTTGATTGTTTTTAGGATGACGTCACACCTCCTCTTAATTGTTTGGATGCACGCCGATCTTTCAACTGTTTATGATCGATTTCGCCCCCAAAACTGGTGACGCCGTTCGATTTTTGAAAACCACGAAGTAATTGGACTGTTGGGCAAGCGCTAGGCCTCTTGGGCAAGGTTTAATCTGGATTTAAGTCGATTTCCCGAACGCTGACACTCAATTTTTAGATCTATTCTACCTCGTGAAGTTTGCTTCGTTGCTGCTCGCAGAGCTGGTAGTAGTGACGCTGCTGGAATATCTCAAGCTCTAGCCGCTCCCCTGGGTGAAAATTCCTCTCAGGATACCCCTGCACACTCCGCTGAACTCCTGGACCGCTAATCTTTGGGTTCCGATTCTAATTTGGGTCGCAGTTGAACCTCGGAATTTTCAGGTGCTCGCTCCCGTTCACACAATCGGAAGCAAATTAGATTTTTTTAAATTTTTATGTCGTTGATCTTCCCACAAACACTTGTACTGAAGCACGGAGACTTCGGCAATAAAACTGTACATTTTTGAACTGGTAAAAATACTTTTATTAATATAAAAACAGTAATTGAAAATGGAGCCCAAATTTGCCCTGTCTGCCAATAATTTAATTCAATTGTTCTCCTCTTAATAACAAAAAAACATCATGTTGCTAGAATACGGTGTTATTCTAATATTAATTGGAAATTAGGATTGATAATTTTTGCCACAAATGGAATAAAGTTTGAGTACATAAATTACAATCTAACATTTTCTTAAAATCTAAAATATTGGCTTTTTAGCTTATAACTAATTTTGTCCTATATCGTTGCATTCACAAACGTTTTTAATTTCACAGCTCTGCTTTTGCAATATGTTTTTAATTATTAACGCACTTTTCACGTTGCTTGCTTTTATTCTGTCGCCTCCATGCAAGAATTGCTGTTTGCAATTTTCTAGATTTTCCTACATTTTGCTTTACCCTTCAGCTTGCCCACAATTTTCACAGTCCTTTGCTTTTGTTAATAACTACGCTCCTTTTTATGCACGCAACAACCTTTATGTGTCAATTACTTTTGTTTGGTCTGGCTTTACATGTGCACAAACCTATCATTTTAATTACATTACCTTATTCACAAGCCAAATTTAAACCCGCTGAAATATGCTTTGCCTTTGCGTGCCTTTATCCGACTAATTACTGTTTCTCGCATCTCATAATCAATACATTTAGTATTTTTATTTTTGTTTAAAATTGCAATTATATAAAATATCCCAACTCTGTGCTTTATTGACTCGGTAGAAGATTTTGCACTGCGAACAGAGCCAAGTTGTGGGCTTAATACCATTTCAATATAAGTAGTAAAATGTGATCATAGCAGTATACTGTTTGTGAATTTTGGATTACAGGTGGAGAGTGAACCAAGTTTACTTGCACTCAAGACATGTGGGCCTTTTTTAATACCTCTATAGTTTGAAGTTTCAACCCACATATGTATGTGTATATTTTGTTTGTAGTCTTGTTCCTTACTTCATAGTGTAGAAAAATTGCAATATACTATGTTAATATTAAAATTGAAGATATTTTTTTTCTTTGAAATAATATAAATAACATTAGGTAAACATTTTCAGCAAATTAAATTTTTATTTAAAAGTATCATACAATTTAGTATAAAGAGCATGAATTACCTGCTAGAATATAATAATAAATGGGATCAAATATAATGTACACCAAATTAAACCATACATCCCTAGAGCTGTCCACCAAAAAATTTAATGAACATCAAAAAATCTTAATGGAACCCAAATTATTATACTTCGGAAAATGAGAACAGCACCACTAAAATAGCTATGTTGCGTATTGTTTTACCATTGCTTACATTTTAAATTCCATATGTCTATCAATTTTACTAAATGTTCACCAAATTTAGAACGCTCAAGTTGAGCGTCCGTGCTGTACATAATATATATTCGCGCTATCCATTTATATTTAGTCTTTCTCGAAAAAACTACTTGTGCGTCAAATAATTATTCTGTTACTCCAAAAATGAAATAAGCTCGAGCATCTCTTCTTGTCGCTTCCAGACAAACTTCTTGTAGGCTTCAGCTTGCAGCCGCACACTGTGTTTGGTAGCTTTTACAGTGAGTGTAACCAGTGTATTGCCGTATGAAAAAACTTAATAAGTTTAATTTTAAATTTTGTTTTGTGAAATTTGTGTTAGATTTTTATATATATATACTGGCGGACCCGACAGACGTTGTCCTGCCCGCTGCCTGCTATCAGTGGGTGCAGCAAACGTTTTTTCGATATTCGAATTTTCGATTTTTTCATTTTAAAAAATATTGTGGGGTGGTGGGGGCGGGGGTAAAATTTTGAGGGACTCGACAGACGTTGTTCTGCCCACTGCCTGCTATTAGCGCGTTCAGCAAACGTTTTTTCAATATTCGAATTTTCGATTTTTTTAATTTTAAAAAATATTGGGGGTGATTAAATTTTTGGGGTTATATGTTTTGATATGCGAAAAATCTTTAAAAAATTTTAAAAGAAATTTCGTCAATTTTTTTTTAATTGCCTAGAACCCGATTGCGGCTCCACTTACCGGTTCCAATTGTAATCTAAACCATCCAGGGACCCACTTAAACACAAAAAATTTCATCAAAATCGGTCCAGCCGGTTAGGAGGAGTTCAGTTACATACAGACGTACAGAAGAATTATATATATAAAGATATTGATTTATTTCCAAGAATTCTTCAGACTTATTTCTATGTCCCCATTAATAAACAAGACCCAATAAAACACGATAGATTTTTCTTATAAGTGATATTTAGGCCAACAAGAAATATAAATCTGGGTATACTTTTGAAATTGAATGTGGTATAAAATATAGTAAACATTGTGTATTTTTGCCAAAGAAATAGTGTTTTTTAAATGCTAAATAATATAAGACGCTGACGAAAATTACATATCAGGGTATCATGTTAGAATTAAATGAGGAATAAAATTTGGTGAACATTTAGCATTTTTAGCCAACGAAAGTTATTTTTAGGAACAAATAATATAAGAGACTAGCATGATGTCAATCTTTGGTTGTCGCTCTAAGATTATGTATTTTCTTAATTTTGGTGAGCATTTAGTATTTTTGGGAAACGGAAGTATTTTTTTGTACGAAAAGGTTGGGTAAATTTGGTAGACTGTTAAATACCACCCATAATAAATTTGAAACAATGGGTACTCTAATTTAATTTGTGTGTACACCCACATGGCCATATGACCAAAGCAGTCGGTGTCTAAGGTACCTGGTACCTACTCCGCATGTCTAGACCTAATCCATAACAAGCAAACAAACATTTAATATTTTGATACAATTATTTAACTTACCTATATTTTTCTGGAATGGGCCAGGTGGCACATTGGGGAGTGCCTGGCCACCCTGACCCCCCCTCCCATTAGTTACACCAAAGAGCATATAATTATATGCATTATATGCTCTTTGGTTACACCTATGTTTGGCCTGCTGGTTTCAAAATCAGCCTTATTCTGAATCAGCGCATATTGGACTGGCGCAAATCGAAGCTACCTGTTGTTGTTACGGTATAATCGGAAAATTTAGACAACACCCCACCGCACTTACCACAGGTTGATTTGTGTTGAGAAGCAACGATATTAAGCCCCTGATCGTCCTCAACTAGCTCGCAGGGAGGGTAGGGTTTACGTTACTCGTGAAGTCCGGTCCTGCCTTAGGACAGTAAAAATTGCGAAAAATTCCAGGGCGCTACCGTAAAATTTAACTCGTAACTGTGTGAATCTACTTCGTTCAGGGTCGAAGAAGCGGGTTCTAATACAAAGGATACTTACGTGAAAGTTTAATTTCTTTTCAACTAAAGATGTAATCGCTTTAGCTGTTAGAGTTCAACTTTCCCTTACATTTTCTTAACAATTGTCTAGTCAATAGCTACACACAACGCGCTGCTTTATTGCTTAAGCTAATTGTACTTTCACTCAAAGAAACAAAAATGTAGCTTAACGAATGAGGTTTATTACACTTTTAAATTACTGAAGCTGCATAACAGGAAATGTAAAGTGTATATACAAATGGTCACAGCATGCAACACAATAATCAATTCATAAAATTGAAGCTCCGTTAATTAATCGTCAGCGGAGTCCAATTACGTAAATAAGACAAATAAACAACACATTTAGGTCCCGGGTGGTATAGCTTGAACAAGCGTCCACGTACGATCAGTAGAGTTAAGCAACGCTCTTTCTGGTCAGAACTTGGATGGGAGTCCCACTGCTGCTTCTACCGGCGCCTCGTGGTACGGCTGCCACGGAAATAGTTGGTCTCGGATGTCATAATAACATCATGACAGTCGTCAGTGGGGTTGGAAGTCCCCATAAAATGTACAGTGACGCCTATAATTGGCCTAACGGCTGTTGGTTGACTACAAAATAAATTTTTAAAAAATAAACACATCAAAAAAATAATAGAGAAAATATCCATGGAAATAACGAGAGGGAGCTCAACATCAGAATAGCTAACATCGGCTGTGTATCGAACATTTTTTTTGTAAATTTAACGTACTTTAAAAGTTTATAAAGTACAATAAGCTCTAAACTGAAGACTTTCCAAGATATTTGCAAAAAACTTAGAAAACATACTGTTTTGACACCTCCCCCTCCACCCTCCTCCCAAAACCTATGCTCTGGCGGCGGAGACTTTTTACCACATTTAGAGCAAAGGGCAATGAACAACTTGTGACAGTCAGAGCTTAGTTTTTTGGATTCCCGGGTTTGAACATTTTTTATCTAGTCTTACTGTAAGTATTATAAATGCAATAAGGTGATTACTGACTTTGAAAAAGTTGGAAAATGAGCTATTATCAACTTTTAAACTAGTGATGGGCTTATTCGAATGAAAAATAACCGGTTATCCGGTTATTGAAATAACCTCTGTAACTCGGTTTTCGTTCCAAGTATTCGAATGAAAAATAACCTCATCGTGATACGTACTACGTGCCGTATCTCAGCGACCTGCGAGTGATCGAAATTCTGTTAATAATACGTCATTCTAACCATAAGCAAGGCAGATTGTACTGATTGACCCAAGTGAGGCTCGGGGCTGCTTGTTGATGTTATTAACACATTTGAGACTCCCAGTCGACCAGTTAAATTTATGGGGCCGTTCCTATTAAAGATAACGCTCTGCTGAGTATGAGATTTGCCGAAGCTGTGTTGGTATTAATTTATAACGGCCTAAATGTTTGCTTAGAAACGCGGTTGATTATGTCTAATAAGGGATAAACAGAAAGCGAAATAAGATTCTCCAATATCGTAACAGATTTATATTTAATTTTTAATCACGGAGCAGTCGATGCCCATCCGTCGTCATATGATATGAACGTGGGACAAGAAGTGGATTTCGATGTTTAAAATTTTAAGTGTGCGTCCTTAGAACCGCGGAAGACTGAACGTAGATAAATTATGGATTCTAAAATATACCGCTATGATGTGCAAGCGAAAAGGGAAGGGTGGCTACTAGAGAATTTTAGGAACTAAAAATAGATTCAATAGATACTTTGTATTCGCATATTTATAATTTCTTTCTATTCTCAATGGTGTAAACTCCTTAGAAATCAAATAAAAATCATTTATACAATTATTATAATTAACGATTAACTGAGTTCATCTGCTATCTGCAAGTTACGGTGCCGATGCAGATAATGGTGAACCGCCAACCGGCAAACCGGCGAAATCGAAACGAATCGAGAGCCAAAATGTATTCGAATGATTATTTAAATAATCATTCGGTTATTAATATCATTCGAATGCAAATAATTCGGTTATGAAAATTGTCCGGTTATGTCCATCACTATTTTAAACTTTCCAGCTGGTCGGAAAAGTGGTTGCCGTGGCAGCGGTTGGAAAGTAATCAATTATTGTTTAAAATAAAGTGGTTGTGAATTAAATAGTATACATGCGGTGAAAAGTTTCGGTCTCGGTTAAATACTTAATCTCTCGACAGTAATGAAACACTTTCCACCTTGGTATGTAATATACTATTACTTTTAACAATTATATTTCGTTTTGTTAAAAAATAAAAATTGAGTTCGTATATTTATACGTTTATTCCCGGTGTAGCTTGAACAAGCGTCCACGTTCGATCAGCAGAGTTAAGCAACGCTCTTTCTGGTCAGAACCTCGTGGTACAGCTGCCACGGAAATAGTTGGTCCCGGATGTCATAATAACATAATGACAGTCGTTAGTGGGGTTGGAAGTCCCCATAAAATGTACAGTGACGCCTATAATAGATTGGCCTAACGGCTGTTGGCGGAGTGCGGAATAAAATAAAATAATACCCTGATGGGGTGCGGGAAGGAGCCCATTTGGCAGTTTATGATGCAGGGCCGCCGATCTCTAGCTACGCCTCTGGAGGGAACTCTTCCTTATGTTCGACGGGCAAAGCTAGCCACCTACCCGACCTAAGGGCAAAGAGGGCTCATAGAACCACTTTGTGGTTAAAACTGGCCACTGGCCTATAACAAGAGGAAGAAGATAAAACCATTACACTGGCTATTATGTTGTAATTGCATTTCAATCATTTTGAATTCAGCAAAAGTACATTCAAAATACATAAATTGCAGTTATTTATGCCTTTGTATTAGTTTTCAAGCATAATACATTTTACAGCGCAAGTAGAAATATACGAAACGAAACCAATGAGGATTGGTATATAGTAGGTATATATATAGTATAGAAACCGCTAACAGACCCCAGGGTGAGGGTGGGCAACTGAGATTTTTTAAGTTTTTGGTATCATTGCGTGCTGATTGCCATAACCTACATATATACTCCTACATTATTAATCATTTACTTGATAAGTGGGGCCGATAGGACACGCTTTGATGCCCTATAATTAAAATCGATTGCTACACTTACTGCTTTCTCATGTACAATTCACAGTTCGATAGACTTCTGGTGTTCTAGTACATTCTTTTGTTTAATTTGTTTTGTTTTCTTTGGAAACAGCAAACAATTGAATGTTCTGTATTATCAAGTCTAGGCAATTTCATAGTTTTGTTCAATTGTTTATTTTTTTGTGTACCTATTTAAAACGCAAAATTCGTAAAATATCCATTTTTTTAAATTTCTAACGCTGCGTTTTCAACGGCCGCATAAGCGGGACGCAAGTGCGGAACTTCCGTAATTTAACTCAGGTTTTTGCGCCCATTAAAGTCGTAAAAGTTTGGATCGCCAAGCAATGTATCAGTTGTGTTGGAGCCAGGCAGCGGAACGATTCATGAATTGTTCCTTTCAAAGCAAGTGCCCACACTACCCGCCTTTTCTATTTACAAAATGGACGCGCGACATTGAATTTGCCTCACAAACCAGTTCTAAACAAACGGATATGGTGGTTTCCTAATCGTGTCCTAGTTCAATTAAGATTCAGTAAAGATTGCATGATCAATAAACTTCTTGTTACCTGTCCAGGTAGATGGTTTGTGGAAGTTTAATATGGGTATCACCTGTATGGCCCAAAAGGCGCTATTTTGGTGCAAAACGCAAGTAAGTTAATTTAGATTTGAATACGCTAGTAGCTAGAAAGTTGTGTTTGTTAAGGGAATTACGATGCAATTGTGACTAATGCATGGTTTTACCTGTCCCAATGACGTAAAGCGCGATTCAGTTTTTTCTACAGTCACTTTTTTAATTTTGACCGCTGCTGTTTTGTTACTGTTGACACTTTAAATGCGTATATAAAAATTATCTGGCTGACCTCTACCTAGTACAAGTTTATTTTATATAAAAATATCAGTTTATATCGCTATTACAAAATAATTATTGTGTGCATGCTCTTTGCGTAATTATATTCCCTGGTTTTTACTTACAATAGCCGCTCTCGCGATAATGTAAATTGTTAGAATTGCAAAAAGAGAAGTGAACATGCTTTAACAATAGGAGCCGGATGTACGAGCGTCTTGTTGCAAAGCGCTGGGAAATGTATTTACCGCTCGGCAGTTTACTTAAAATTCAATTAAAAGTGTTTATTTTTGGAACTGAATGTAACAGTACGTGACAAACTTAAAATTCTGATGTAATAAACTCGGGAGGCGGGCATTTAAATCCCTTGACAGCGCTTTCAGGTATCAACTCTTAAGTTAATCCAGTACTAAACGCCGGCAATAAACGATTATCTGTTCGAACCAGGGTCAAGCTAAACAATGTGGGAAGTTACCGCAGTATCAAAATAACACCTACATTCCTCCGGTGTTCATGAACAAAACTCATAGAAATGTTATAGTCCCATGTAAAACTTTCATCATACGCATCCCGGTTTTGAAAAAGGCTCCCACCCTCGCCACATGTACCGTCGCAATTCATGGTGGTTCTTTAGAAATGTCCACTGCCGAAATTTTATTGAAATTTAGCATCGGCAACACTAGAACTGTCTTTCCTTTTCTAGCGAGGAATTCGAAAATGCGGCAGTGTATAACCGATGCGCACTCGGTCCCCGCCGTTGAATGAGTTACTGCTTTAATTTGAGTACTACGGCTTCTGTTGTGTGCCAACCGGTTCTTACGCGCTTCATTAATAAACCGGAGGTTGATCCCGGCCGTGGGTGGTAAATGCAGTTCCAGCTTGCATAATTAAGCATCTGCCAATTACGGCCTGCATACGCAAACGCATTACAAATGCAAGTTGTGATAATGAAATAGTATTCCTATTTGATTAAGGTCATTGGCAAACGTCGCTTTATCAGCTGACGATTAATTGATCTTGAGAAATCCAAATGAGCGTACAGCTTTTACTACTATTGCGAAGTTGCGAAATGTTTAGAGAAAGTTTTATGTTGGAGTAGTGGGCTGTTTCTAAAGAAATATTGGAGATGTGTGTGCTAATTTTACACCTTCCGATAAATACATTCGCGGAATGCACGCGATGTTAGTCTAATAAGTGGAATTGTATTAATTAGGAATGCTATTAGTGGTAATGACAGAAAAAAGAAATTATTTCGTAAATGAAATGGTTTAGAGAAGTTGAGCCTCAAAGTTTGAAATTCTTACTTTGTTTATTTTGCAGGCTACTTCCGCAAATATTTAGTTTAGAAGCAAAGATTAAGATGACGTAACTATGTACTTTCTATATTCGTTAGTTTTCGAGATATAATTTAAAGCTATTTAAATGGAAGTCATAATTGGCTGCGGCACCATTGCTTTTCACTTTTCAACAATACGTAAATACATATGAGATTTATCTCGATTAAAAGGGGTAAATCAAACACAACACGCCCTGTTCAGCTCTTTTTTTCACGAGTTTTCAGCTACAAGTCAAACCCCAGAATGAATATTTGAACAGAAATCTCGATACTAATAACTTCTCGTTTTTATGAGTCTTAACACTAATAAACAAAACAGTCGGTCTCGGGGTGAGCGCCGCCCCTCGTGCCGCCCAATTAGTCGGCAGGAATTTGGAATTCGTCTCGGTCTTGCAATCGGACCCGGCGTCAGGGTTGATTTCCATTGCCCTCGATAAAAATCCACAGCAATGCTCACACGGCCAACCTGAAGCTTGAATTCGTTCTCGAATTAACGATCACCTAGGATGTCGTCCTCCTCGTATTCAACTACCAAACTACCTGGAATGGAGAAACAACTCTGAAGCATCGAGTTTTACTCCTAAAGACAACAGCAATCAACTTTTCATACATTCCATAATCATCACAACATCAATAACATATCAATAAAGCGATTTTCTATTCAATATTCACATCCAATACCCAGCTTTTCGTCCTGCAAAGTGCTTTGCTTTCAACAGTAAGCTCCTTTCTCTTTTGTCCTGTAAAGCGTTATGCTTTCAACAGTTTGTTCTGTAAAGCGTTATGCTTTCAACAGTTTGTCCTGTAAAGCGTTAAGCTTTCAACAGTTCGTCCTGTAAAGCGTTATGCTTTCAACAGCTGTCCTGTAAAGCGTTAAGCTTTCAACAGTTTGTCCTGTAAAGCGTTATGCTTTCAACAGTTTGTCCTGTAAAGCGTTAAGCTTTCAACAGTTCGTCCTGTAAAGCGTTATGCTTTCAACAGTTGTCCTGTAAAGCGTTAAGCTTTCAACAGTTTGTCCTGTAAAGCGTTATGCTTTCAACAGTTGTCCTGTAAAGCGTTAAGCTTTCAACAGTTTGTCCTGTAAAGCGTTATGCTTTCAACAGTTTGTTCTGTAAAGCGTTAAGCTTTCAACAGTTTGTCCTGTAAAGCGTTATGCTTTCAACAGTTTGTTCTGTAAAGCGTTATGCTTTCAACAGCAACCCGAAACATTTTTTTGTTAATCATTCTGCAAAGCGTTGTGCTTTCAGCAGCCCTCGTATAATCAACAGCAACTTTGCAAAGCGTTGTGCTTGAAACCATTGTAAAAACCAATACTACTATTTCCATTCACAAAGAATACCACCGTAAAGCGTTCTGCTTTCAACGAATTGGTTTCTCATCAGTTTCACAGCAAGCAAGAATGCTCACAAGTTACACAGCAAGAATTTTAACAATGCTCAGAATTTTCACAAAATGCTCACACAATTTTAACAATTCTCAGAATTTTCACAAAATGCTCACACAATTTTAACAATGCTCAGAATTTTCACAAAATGCTCACACAATTTTAACAATGCTCAGAATTTTCACAAAATGCTCACACAATTTTAACAATGCTCAGAATTCACACAATTTTAACAATGCTCAGAATTTTCACAAAATGCTCACACAGCCCTTTCTACTCACCGTTACTGTATACTTAGTCGGAAAATTCTCCTGGCGAAAATTCTCCTGGCCAAGTTCGGACCATATCTTTCCCAACTATTCTCTTCCGGGTAGTAGCCAAGTTCTGAATTTCCAACCGATCGTTAGGTAGAAGCTGCAGCACTTCAAACGGACCTTCATATTTTCGCTCGAGCTTGGATAAATGCGAATTTCCGGAGGGATGGAAAATAAAGTCACCCACATTTATTGTTTTGTTGGTTCTTCTAGTCTTATCAAATCGTCGCTTAGAATAATCTGCTTGTTTTTTTGTACGCTCGTATGCCAGAGCTCGGTCATTTTCCAAATTAGTATTAGTTTCTTTTGGCAACATAAATTCTGTCAAGGATTCTATTTCAGGTAAACTACTGTTTTGACCGGTTAGTAAGTAAATAGGTGAAAATCCTGTGGTTTTATGAATAGTAGTATTTAAAGTTACTTGTAATTTAGAAACACTGGTCGACCATTCTGACTTATTTTGAATTTCTGTCCTTAATAAATTTAGTACTGTTGAAACATATCTTTCCACCTGTCCGTTGCCACGGGGTGCACTTTTTGCTATAAGATGTTGCTTGATCCCTAATTTTGTCAACAATTCTTTCACAGTTTTATCAGTAAAATTTGTGCCTCGATCAGAAATAAGTCGTTTAGTAGTTCCGAAAATATTAAGATAAATTTGTAACACATTATTCATTTCTGGGCCTGAGAGTGTTTTTAAGGGAACCAAGAACAAATATTTAGTAAAAGCATCGATAAGTAGAAGGATATGTTTGTAACCGTCAGGTGTTTCAGGAAATGGCCCAACGCAATCGGCATGTAAAGTGTGAAAAGGAATTGGAATTTTATTAATTGGATGCAACAGTCCCTGTTTCGCTCCAGTATACTGTTTACTAGCTATACACTTTAAACAATGATCGCAGTACTTTTTCACAAACTTTGCCATTCCTGGAAACCAAAAATAATGATTGATCTTAGCAAACGTCTTGTCGGGGCCTATGTGACATTGTTCGTCGTGGAACAGGCGTAACAATCCAAGGCGACTGCCTTTAGGTACAAAGGCACGATACATAGGTGGATCTTGCCCCGGATTAATTTTCCTAAACAAAACGTCGCCTTGACAAAAATAATCGTGGGTCAGCTTCCCTTCCATTAATTTTGTTTTAATATCCCGAGTTTCAGGATCATTAAGCTGGTTTATTTTTAACCAATTCTTAGTACTGATAACATTCACAGATTTAAATTTAGTTCGAGTCTGGTTCCTACTGAAATAATCAACGTGTTGTATGTATTTGCCTTTTCGATACTCAATTTCAAAGTCAAAATCTTGTAGATACATCCACCAGCGCGCTACCCGTGGAAGTAAATCCTTTTTATTTTGGGAGAGTTTTAAAGAATTACAATCGGTAACGAGCTTGAAACGTACTCCTAACAAATAAACACGAAAATGTTTAATTGCATAAAATACGGCTAATGTTTCGAGCTCGTACGAACTATATTTAGATTCGTCTGTTGACGTTCGCCTTGAGAAATATGAGACAACTTTTAATTGCTTATCGTGTTGTTGAAATAAAATAGCACCAAATCCTAAAGCACTCGCGTCAGTGTGCAATTCAGTTTTGAGGTTTGGGTCGAAAATAACCAGTAACGGTCTGCTACTAAGATGGGCACAAACATAACTTTTTGCAATTTCTTGATCATTAGTCCAAACGAACTTTTCATTAGCTTTTGTTAACTTAGTAATACATGCAGTTCGCGAAGCAAACTCTGGAATGTATTTTCTAAAATACCCAGCCAAACCCATAAACTGACGGACTTCTTTTACATTTCGCGGATCTGGGGCATCTAACAGCGCCTGTACTTTGGCTTTTCCCGGTCTTACGCCCTCTTTGGAAATTTCTTGGCCGAGATAATGAATAGTGGTTTCAAAGAATCGGCATTTTTTAATATTTAGCGAAAAACCCGCTTCGGCTAACGCACGCAAAACACGTTCTAATTTTTCCAACCCTTCTGAAATGGTATCGCACGGAACTAATAAATCATCGAAATACACAAAAACATCTTTATCTTTTAATTCTTTTAGGGCATTACTTACAGCACGCTGAAGAGTGGCTGGACCATTCGAAAGACCATAAGGTACGCGCAAATATTCGTATTGTCCATCGGGAGTAACAAAGGCAGTTTTCTCTATTGACTCTTTTTCAATTGGTATTTGATGAAAAGCCGCCGCCATATCGAGACTGATATAGTACTGACATCCTTTTAACCGATCGATCTGATCATCAATCCGCGGCAGGGGAAAACGGTCTTTAATCGTTATTCGATTAAGTGCTCTAAAATCAACACACAAACGACTAGTTCCGTCCTTTTTATGAACTAAAAGGACCGGACTAGCGTATGGCGAATTGCTCTCACGAATTATTCCATTTTTTAAGAGGTCCTCTATGATAGTTTTGACTTTTTCTTTCTCACACAGAGCCATTCGATAAGGGTTGTACCTGATAATTTTGTTTTCCTTGAGCCGAATAGACAGCTTAGCGGTTTTTATGGCTTTGACAGAATTACCGGTTGTGAAAATGTCACCGAAGTCGCTCAATAATTTTAGTAACTCAACCATATCTTTGTCTTTTAATGGGGTATTAATTAATTCGGGTGAAATTGAAATTCGATTAATATTCTTAACAGCTGATCCAAAATCGTCCTCAAAGCAAAGTCGAGTTCCCTGCGAATCGGTACAAATCTTCACACCTTTATAATTTAACAAATCACGCCCCAGAATAACATCTGGTGACATTGCGGAGTCATCCACAACATAAAAATCAACCTTAAACGCGGTACCATTTTTTTCAATGAGTAAGGAAGTTTTTGCGTGGGTCGGAATCAAGTTACTACCAATTCCTTTTAATATAACGTAACTTGGTTCCAAACGGCAGTGTAATTTCTTGAATATTTTTTTCCGAAATAAGACTGCATTCGGCACCTGTATCAATGAGACAATTAACATTTAAATTTTGAATTTGGAAAATAGTAGAAAAATCTTTGTCCAAAGTGACACAAAAATAATTCACGCCTAGTCAAATATTAGGTTTGCGGTTAGAGCCAGTCACGTTTTTGTCACGCCTATCCTTTGCAAAACATTTGTCACTATTGTGCCCAAATTTACCGCAGAAATCACAAACAACAGGATGAGGAGTAATTTTCTTTGAAGAGTCGCTTGTCGAGGCTTTTAAATTTAATGGTTCGCGACAACGGCGACTTAAATGACCGGGTTTGTTACAGTTATAACAGAGCTTCATTGACTTGGAATATTTTGTTTCAGAAAATGGGTATGGACGCTTGGTTGACAGATTTTCGCGTTTAAATAGCTTGTAATTGTCAAGCAAACGCAACAAGTCAGGGATTGAATGAACGTTGCTGTTAAAAGCTGCAGTTTTTACATGAACATCTTTTATGTCGCCAATTACAATTTCTAATATTTGGTCATCAGATAAATTAAAATTCAAAGTTTTTAAAAGAGTGACCTTTCGTCTGGCATACTCACAGTAAGTAGTGGCTGCATCACTCGAATACAAGCTGGCGTTGCGCAATTTTTCGCTTAAATTCCTTTTCGGTGGATACAAATTCTCAAAATCCGCTTTGAACTGCGTCCAATTTTTGATCTCCGGCTCCCACGTCGAAAGCCAATCTCGTGCTTCCCCGACCAACCCACTGGAAGCTCGTGCAAGCTGTTCAACTTCGGTCCATTTAAAAGTAGATCCTAATTTCTCAATTTCTTGACACCACTTTGCAGCTCCGTCGTTATTTACCGCTGGATCAAATCGTGGAACATCAACGGCAGTGACAGGAATAGGAACTGCTGGACGATGCGAATTCTCCTTGATTTCCTTCAAAGTTTCGGCCAAAATTTGCGTTAACTGTTCCATTTTTACACACAACTCGAACTAATTATCACACGTAGGCGATCCCACTTCTGATATGAGATTTATCTCGATTAAAAGGGGTAAATCAAACACAACACGCCCTGTTCAGCTCTTTTTTTCACGAGTTTTCAGCTACAAGTCAAACCCCAGAATGAATATTTGAACAGAAATCTCGATACTAATAACTTCTCGTTTTTATGAGTCTTAACAATAATAAACAAAACAGTCGGTCTCGGGGTGAGCGCCGCCCCTCGTGCCGCCCAATTAGTCGGCAGGAATTTGGAATTCGTCTCGGTCTTGCAATCGGACCCGGCGTCAGGGTTGATTTCCATTGCCCTCGATAAAAATCCACAGCAATGCTCACATACATATTCTTAGATATAACAAGATTAAACCATACTGTAATCAGTAGTCTATTTGTCTATTATGTGAAAGTTTAGGATTTTTCCAAGGATTCGCGTAAAAGTCCATTAAAATATGCCCAAGTCATGAATACATTGTTTTTAAGTGAATTTATTAAATTTTAAACAGAATATTATCTTTTGTAAATTGTTAATCATAAAATCTTAAAATGTTTGTATTACTTGAAAGAATCGAGCATCAACAACCAAATTTAAAAAAAGGATAATACGTAGTCTACGTAAGATACCTACTCTAGAACAATGAGATAAAAAATACAAGATGTGACAGTAATAAGGGGTGGAACAGAAACAGAACTCAGCAACGATCACCGACTACTGATAACAGACACCATTTTAACCCCCCGCTCCGCAAGGAAACTTCAAGTCTACGAATGATTAAAACTTGAAGAATTCGAAAATCTAGGAAATTATACAGCCTAGAAGAGCAACAAGCAGAAACAGCAGACCAATGAAGCCTCAACAATGGATGTTCAAAGAATCAATAACTCACACAACAGACGAAATATGCGGTAAAAAAGTGAGGATCCAAAAGAACAAATATAGCCGCAAACAAATAAATTATAAACAAAAAAAGCACGAGGCAAGGGAGGTCGTAAAGAAAGTAAAACCGGACTCTTGGAAAGAATGCGAAAATTAATTAAACAAAGTGCGAAATAAATACGAAACGTAAAGAACCAAAACGGAGAATTGCAAACGAGC
Organism: Agriotes lineatus; assembly: GCA_940337035.1. NCBI lineage: Eukaryota > Metazoa > Arthropoda > Insecta > Coleoptera > Elateridae > Agriotes > Agriotes lineatus. The sequence goes on from OW679199.1 coordinate 94,508,197, forward strand.
AGCGCAAGCATCCTGGAAAAAGTACTTCATAACAAAATTTAAAGTAGCAGGAAATGTGGAAGGCGCAGAAGGACTGTTAGAAAACGCAGAAAATATAGAAAGAAGAGAACATGGAAAAAGAAGTAAAAAGAGCCTTGAAAGAAGCCCGTAATGGTTTCCCACTCTGTGGATGAAGATAGCATACAACCAGAACTGTTTAAAAGGGAGGACCCGCAGTACACCGATGGCTATCCCAACAAGCATGGAATACGGAATCAATATCTCAAGAATGGAAAAGAAACGTTATCATACCACCGGAGGCCATAAATAACCTCCGCAAAAGACTGCAGCGCAATAAATCCTAGAGGAGAAACTTCCAGTGGATTGGATAACTATCTTGTGCCAGCAGGTGACTCACTTGGAAATCAGCCTGAGGCGCCAGTGATTGACAAGGTCTGTAAACGCAATGTAAAGAGGGTCGCGAGTGATTGACAACATTCGCGCACGCAGTGTCAGTGCGGGCAATTATTAACGCAAGTACCACAAACTAATGCGCCTTCCTGCATTCTGACACCACAGGGGCGTCGAGAACACATTGCAGAGATACCCATTTCAAGACCAATAAAATACTCGGAAGACACAATAACTCTGTCGGCGCAATCAGAAGGATGGAGAAAGGTGTAACATCCGAGTAGATCAGGCAGAGGGCCATAAATTCCTTCCGCTGACGCAAACCCCTCGGAGATACAATGGCAGTTAGCACTTTTTATGACAGGGGGATTTCAGCCCAGCTGAATAAAACGAGACAGGGAGCCATAAATCCTCTATTGACGCAATCGAACAGATCAAATACATGTATAATGTATAAACTCGATTGGGACAACAACCCAGGCATTCATTCACGACGAAACATTTTTGCCGCCGTCTGTTTGACACCCGCGCTTCTTGACTGTTGGCAAGCTAGTTAGTAATCGCGCACTATATTTCTTTTTGTAGGTGTTTTTGCATTGATTTATTGGTATATGTATGTAAATGATATTACTAAATTTTAGTGTTGATGTCATCCACAACGTATTTATTATTTCTAAATACTTCGGGGTAACGATTAACTTCAAAACAATAAATAAAATGTTAAGAAAAAGAGTGAACGCCATCACAGAGACGCGTATAATGATAAGGGAATGGAATATCATTAAAATATGGATAAAGGACCCAACACCGCGAGCTATAAATGGGACATTGAGAAAAAAAGGGAGGAAGAAGAGGGAGTAGAGGAAAGTTTGACCGGTGGTCTTTTTATTCGAACGACGACGTATTGAGCAGTGGAAGTAGTTTGTGTTGTAATTATCCTAAGCAGTACAGAGAGGAATGGTTGTGATTGAAGCGCCAGCAGATAAATCCAGTGGCCTCCTGGCTAATGTACCTGTATCGAATCCGAATAAATACCATGACCTGCTACAATTCTTTTTTTTTCGACCACGCGGTAAAAATCAAGTATTCAACCTAGATTATATATATTCCCACCTGGATGCTATACGCTTTGTAGTGAACATTATGATGATATGTTTCTGCTCCATCCTTGATTGTGTGGTATCAACAGGATGGAGACCTACACATAATCTTGTTATTGTTATGCGTTTTTAAATCACTGAGGATTGAATTAAGGAAGACATGCCTTTACTGAGTCGGTCCACCTCCAAGATTACCTAACCTTTCACTGCTTTATGAAAGATATTAACGTTAGACGTCCTGTTAAAAAGGTGCGAATATAATTACGTACAAAAGCAGGAACAGTGAAACTGGATCGTTTGTTCACGAGATAGGTCTTATAACCCGTCCCAGCTTAAGATAAGGAGCGGTGACAGAGAGAAAGCGAGAGAAAACTAAGACAGAAAATCACGCATTCAGCTTACTTTTAGTGTGATGGTAAATAATCATTGAAAGAACAGTCTGGCCTAATTTTGTTATGACCGCCAACCATGATTTCCATTTAAGAAAATTAAGTTTCACATCTTGAAAATAGAATACCTTAATCTTTGCTTCGAATAAAAACAGACGGTGAAACATTCCCCTACTCCTTCGTATTCCTCTTCTTTCTCTTTGTCTCCATTGTTACTTCACGGTGTTGGTCCTTTCTCCATTACTTGATGATATTCCTTTCCCTTCCCATTATCCGCGTCTCTGTGACGACGTTCACCCTTTTTCTTGTAATTATTGTAGTTATTGTTTTGAAGTAAATCGTTACCCTCAGGTATTTAGAAATAATAAATACGTCGTGGATAACAACAACACTTTAATACAATATTAGTCCAATTTACACAGATATAAGAGCACCAAATCAATGCACACAAAACAAAATGTAGTCAAAAGTCTTGGGTGTCCAGGCAGAGCTCGGTATACGACCACGGCAAAAACGCTTCGTCGTAAATAAGTGCCCCCAATAGGTTTATATTTGTCCTGCTCGATTGCGTGGGCAGAGAATTTATGGGCCCCCTGTTCCGTTTTATTCAACAAGGCTGGAATTCCTTGTCATTGAAAGTGCTAACTGCCATCGTAACTCCAAGGGTTTTGCGCCATCGGAAGGAATTTATGACCCTCTGCCTCGTGTACCCGGGTATTAGACGTTGATCCATTCTTCTGGTTGCGCCGACGGTAAACATCAACTGCGAGACGGAAATCTCTCCAGCGCGCTCTCGACGCCCTGCGGTTTCAGAATGTTGCAAGTCGCATTAATTTGTCGTACTTGTATTGATAATTGCGCGTGTAGACACTGCGTCAGCGCATGTTGTCAATCGTTAGCGACCGGCTTTACATTGCGTTTACAGAGCTTGTCACTCACTCGCGCGTCCTGCTGATTTCCAAGCGAGCCACCTGCTGGAATAAGATGGTCAGCAAATCAACCGGAAGTTTCTCCTCCAGGATTTATTGCGCTGCATCCTTCAGCCTTTCACGGAGACTATTTAATGTCGTTGTACATGGCAGTGTATGCGCGCTACAATTTCTTTCCGCTGAACTCTTGGTTTACCCCGCGTTCTTCCTCCAGTGGTATGATAACGTTTCTTTACCATTCTTGAGATATTGATTACGTATTCCATACTTTTTGAGATCGGTATACTGCGGGTTACCCTTTTTTAACAGTTCCGATGGTATGCTATTCTTCACCCACAAAGTGGGAATCTATTACGGGCTTCTTTCAAAATTATTCTTACTTCTTCGCGTATTTTCCCTTCCACATTCTCTTCTTTGCCGTCTACATTTTCTATGCTCTATTATTTCAAGTAAGAAAACTATTTGAAGATTTTGAAAGATACAATTTTCTAAATTAGCTATAACTCAAAAGAAAAAAGAATGTGGCCTCCAGTTTTTTCCAACTATAGCAATTACGAAGCTAATCTGAAACACGATGAGAAAGTACAAGCTCTTTATGGATACACAGTTTTGGGATGGAGCGGTTTGTCATTCATCTTTGGAATGCCCGCTCATAAAGGCGCATTAATTCACTCTTTGTAATCTGTTAAAACGGTGCTTTCAGTGTGGTATGGCCGTTATCATAGTATGTTATAAGTATATTTAATCGCACCATATGTGCGACGGCTTCGAATAAAGGGAATTCGCAAGAAAGACAGGAATTAGATATCGCGACGCCTAGACGGAGGGAATCTGTTTCAACTCAAGTCAGCGATTTATCAACACCTACCGTTAGCCGACAGAGCGCTAATAATGTGTCACTTCACATTTAAATTTGGAAAAGGATAAAAATTTGTAACCGCATTTTTCGATAATTTTAAAATCTTTGTGGAGCCCATATTCGAACTCGCGACCTTCGGCTCGGTAGTCGAATATGCAGTCAACTAGATGACTAGACCATGCCGACAGTGTAGTTACGTTAACGCTGAACGTCTACTGCAGGTAATAAGAGTATGAATCGACAAACACATACAAAGAAACGCGACAAATTCCGTCCAAAAACTTTTCAGTTCTTTGCATTAATAGTCCACATACACTGGCGCAAAACTTATCCTGATACGTTATTTCGCTCTCGAGATACAATCTTTCATCCATCGGACGGGACCTTTTCCAACTTTCGCTTGATGACAGAGCGGTTGCTGTCTTCACAAACGTTATGCAGTTATATGAGACCGTTTACATAATTTTCGTTTGGTCCCGATGGATTAAGCGTGTGAGGCAAAACTTGTAATACTTCGGCTGGTTGTGCCGAAGTAAAACATATGAAATATGGACACCCTGTATCTACTTTTTTATCGTCTTCCGTAAGTTTTGGATTTTTATTCTCTGCATTACTACTACAATTATTGGAAACGGAAAAGGACCTTGAGGAAACTTGCTAAATTCTATGAAAAACATTTAAGAATTTGTGTACGAATTGTCATTACAAGGGTCAACATATCAAATTGAATATACTTGTATACAAACGCATATTGTGCCTCTGTTTCTGCATATTTGCATCTGTCACCTTTTCATCGGCAACGATCGGACGCAGTTGATCCACCATTGGTCCTGTCGTCACCGGTCTATTTATAAGGCAAAGATAAGCAAGTACATCGGGTTACGAAATTTAGTCGAGCGCGTAAAGCGTCTGGTTAGCAATCGGATTCCGCCGAGGGGCGCAGGTTCAAATCCCACCGAGTGCAATGGTTTTTGTCATCACTCCTCAACCGTTATTTGACCAACAAAAGTTGTTTTTTGATAACTTGATCCGAAATTGTCTGTCGCTTGTTACGGGATTTTTTATTAGCGAAAATAGACGTTTGACGTTCTTGGTTTCCAATACCAACGGAAGGAAATGTAATACATTGGCTCCTTATGATTAATAACAAACCAACTAGGATTCTGATTTTTATATTTAAATATATTTGAATGCGGCTGAATACAAGAGGTAGTCTTATTATAAAATGTAAAAGCGTCAAAAAATCATATGTATAACTATAGAGTAAAGCATCGTTCACTCTCTTGGATGATTATTGCCCTCGCTAGAGATCGAGCATTAAAGTATATCTGCGGGAGGGAATGATGCACTTTCCTCCCTAGTAATACAAATAGCTATTATCATTCAATGCTTTTCTTGATTAAAGACGTTAAATCGATTTTTTTCGGAAACTTTTTTATTTACAATTCAATTTAAAAAATGCAAAAATTATATTAAGCGATTTTATGAACAATAGAAAATATTGTTAGATATTAATAATTTCAGAGTGATTAAACAATTACTGACTAAAATCAGGTTATTTTCTTCTTCGGCATACATTATGTACTGTGGTTTTTAATTTGATCTACGTATAAAAATTGCAGTTTTTTGGAATACTCTTTTAAATTTTGCCAATATTATGTTGTCTATCTTGGTGCATGTTCACTAAACAACTTTTTTCAGCTCCCCTTTCTTCATCAAGCTTCTGATCAAATAAGTATATATGCATTGTAATCAACTTTTAGAATATTGTTGTTAGAAAGTCACAAATAAGAATATTAGATGATTCAGAGTACACCTACAAATGTCGAGGAATGCGTGAAGATTGAGACAATGAACACTTTTAGCTTTGACGTCATTCGCATCGACACTTGTTACCTACTACGCGAATGGATAGTGCAGCATATCAATTGAAAAACAAATGAATTTTGTTCACAATTATCAAAACTGACGTGAGAAACTAAAGCTGCACATTTCAAACATTTTTACGTCCTAGCGAAAGCGTTTTTACATTTATTCCAATGTAGAAAGTAGTTGTTTATAGCATTAGGCGGTAATAAATAAACTAAAAACAAGCATAAACCTGATTTTCAACTACACCATCCAATTTACTTTGCTATCTGCAAATGTAACTGATAAATTTATTGTTTAGCTTATTGATAAGTTTCCTGCACTTGCCAATTCAGTAAAATAGCACTTTTTTAATTTGTTTTGTAAATTTCTCGTCTTTGCTGAAGCAATGGAACAGAAAAGGTGGTAAGATCTGTGACATCAAAGTTGCGTATTTTGTTAATTTAAACATTCGTAAACTATGCTTTCATGTAGAAAGATCGATTTATTGAAAATGTTACTTACTCAATTTCGCCTAACACAACTTCCAGAATAGTTTTTACTTCGAAATTTCTTCAGATCTTCACGTTTCAGGGGTCCTAGATGACGAAAAACAGGTTTTCTCAATTCCGTCCGTCTGTCTGTCTGTTGGCGGTATAACTCAAAAACTATTTTTCGGAGGAAGATGATATTTTGCATACACGTTATATATACATATATATCTGGAATGACACCGAGAAAATTTCAGACAAATATATATAGGGTGAGCAACTTAGAAAATAAAATTGTATTTATTTTTGCGTTAATTTTGAAATAGAAGGAAGTAATAATTTTCACATAGGTCAGGCTTTACACTTACCGAAAATAGAATTCAACAGATACAGGATAATGTCACAAAAGAGTTGAAACGTTTCAACAATAAGACCGTTCTGTTCCAGAGAGGCGCGCGCCGCACTCGTTCCAATGTCTCGATGGCGCAGACGAAAAGTCGATAAGGTTAAAATCTGCTTCGCGGCGGAGTTCAAATCCCCCCAGCGGACAATTTTTTTTATTTGAAAATGTATTAGAAACGTGAAGGTATTTTTACTCCTAACAATTTGATTTTTAAAATTATTTAGTGTCACAATGTCCACGAGGGAAGTTCTGGGTAAAGCCTTTTACAGATTTTTTAAAGTGTTTCCACGTGTTGCGCTATTGCTACAAAGTAGTTTGCTCTCCTTAAGATACACCATTTTTGCGTGGTGATATTTTGTCATACTTATATCTATTAATTATTTTGTAATACCTACGCCTTATTTATTTCGTAGTGCCGTTGTAGGTACGCGTACGGTATAAAGTATGTATAGCGTTATAACCGCATAGCATGAACAATAAATTATCTGAAGGTGAATGAATGCAATAGTACAACCTCAAATGCATAAAAGAATTTTTATTTTTCTTTAATAATAGAAACGGAAAGTATAAACTAATAATGTTGATTTAGCATCCATAGTATTATAATGTAAATTACTGGATTAGTATAAATAAAAAAGTTACAGAAGAAAGAAAATGTTTTAACCTCTTTAATAAAGCGCACTGCAAACGCGATTAAATTATGTATAAATACGTAAAAAAATCTTAATGTTGCTAATAATACTAAAACAGTAAGAGAAAACACTTAGCAATGGAATTACATCAATTTGCAAAAGAAATGCAGCCGGTGGAATTCGAACCCACGCTCCCAGACGGAATTTGATTGCTAGTCAATACACTTGAACCGCTCGCCTACCGTTCTTGCTTATCGCTGCGTTGTAAAAAACGCCCTTGCGTATAGTGACGGTAACTAAAAAAAAGCACAACACCTAAACAGAATTTTGTCCACAGAGATCTCCATAGAAGATAAAATATAAAACTTTCAATGAAAACTGAAGAAAACTTTATTAAGTTCTATTTTAAATGAATTTCCTTAATACTTACCTTTGTCGACATAACTTATCAGCGTGATTTTTGCACCAGTTGGTGTGGCATATTAATATGAAGAACTGAAAAACTTTTAGGCAAGATTGGTCGCTTTTTTTGCATACATTTTTGAGTTTATATTCACGTTACCATGAATAGATGTTAAGCAGTCGCGTAATTACGCTGCCAGAGTGGTGTAGTCGCACAAGGTCGCGAGTTCGAATCTCAGTTCGGGAAAATTATCGAAAGATGCAGATGCAAATGTGCTGTCACTTCTCACCTTTAAATCTAAAATGTCATATTATCGGCGCGCTCTACGCTAATGGTATTGATAAATCGCGGACTCGATTTTAAACCCATTTCCTCCTTTTAGGCTTTGCAATTATTAGTTCTCGTCTTCTTTGCGAATTCTCTTTAGCCGAAGTCGTAGAACATATAGCGCGATTGTGTGTATAATATAGTATAATAATGGCTATACTACACTTAAAGCACAGTTTCAATAGATTACGGCACTCGATAGCGAGCGTAAAATGGCTTTTATGACCTCAGGGTCTATAAAGTTGCTAAGCAGTATAACGAGAGCCAACAATGTAGTATAAACAACACTAACAATCTACATAGAAACCATAGCACACAAAAATTTCACAATGCCAGAACAACGATGACGCAGTAGTATTTAGCCAAAATACTGAATCCTTGAATTTTGTCCATTTTGAGAACCAAAATAAAATAAAACGTTGTATGTACCACGTGCCTAATGACGATTATAGCTCTCGGGAAATTTAAAGCTCTCCGCTTCACGTAGCGCTTTAACTTTCCCTTGTGCTATAATTTATTGATTTTGCCCTTAATAAATAAAGAACTATTATTTGATGATTTAATTATAAACAATTCGGAATTAATAAAAATATGAAACAGGAAATAAGTGTTTATTTTTTAATGATTTTATTAGTATTTGTAGTGATTTGGTTTTTTTCTGGTAGAAATATTACGAAATGCCAGAATACTACGTTTTTTCCTAATTGATTCATTTAATCATAGTGAAAAAGTTCCATTTCAATTGTGTAAGAGTTAGGCACGGTAATTATCTAATTAAAAAATTACTAAACAAAATTACTGTTTTGACAATTAGACGTCAGTGTGGGTACTTTGTTCTCCAATGCGGTTGTGATTTTACGGCTAAAGTAATACGAAGTCTCAGAATATCACGCTTTCCTAAAATAATTGCGGTTCGTTAATTTTTTGTTAGAAGTAAAAAATAAAACTGCACTGTAAGTGAAAGCGAGCCTTGAATTATAATATAGCCAAAATTGAGTAACCTACGTCGCTAAATAACTTGAATAGGACGATATACCTACATGAATGAATTTTGTGCGCGCAAAAAGCCAGATTCGACAAATCATTGCTGCCCAGTATAAGCCCTCGTTGATCGTTAACGAAATTTACCATTGGCGTTTCCCTATGTTCCGTATGCCGTCAGACGCACTGTATATAAGCGTATGTTATAGGTACATGCCTCTGTACGTGAGTCACGTTTCCATCGGCACCGATCGGACGTGTCGTCACTGCGTTATTTATAACACAACCATAAGCGAATATAATACATGCGCGGTCGTGCCGGAGCGGTAAAAGCGTCAAATTAGTAATCGGATTCCGACTAGAAGCGTGAGTTCGAATCCCACCGGCTACATTGTTTTATTTGCAAATTGATGTAATGCGCATTACTAAGTTATTCCTCTTACTGTTTCAGTATTATTAGATTAGCAACGTTTAGATCTTTTACCTATTTTGAACACTCTTGCAAACGCTTTCTTTATTAAAGACGTTAAAACATTTTCTTTCTTCTGTAATTCTTCAATTTATAATTCAATTTTTAAGAAACGAAAATTATTTTAATTAAAGCGAGTCCAGCATGTGGTGGGTTCAAAAGCTGGTAGCTATTTTGAATTTCTTCATATTACGAATTAAAATCATTTTCGATTTTTTTAAAATATCGAAATTTTGAAATACTAGCCGCACGTTTCCGTAAAATACAGGTCCAAATCTGCACTTTCATATTATACAGGGTGCAACAACGATATTTCTATAAGTATGAGTTACATACAATTTCCTTAATATATAAAAGTTGTAGATACGAATGTGCGCACATTAGTAAAATACTTTTGATTATACGAAGTGGTTTAAAAAAGTGTGGCAAATCAAATTTACTTTTTTTTAATGGAATGCCTTATAGGTACTTATGTAGCTTAAAAGTTTTGCATCGAAATACTAAACACATGAAGTTGTATGGGCCTAATGTTAAGCGTATTGGAAATTCTGAAGTTCAGGCGGCTGTTATAAATTAATAGAACAATTGAATAAAAAAGTTACCAAAAACTTGTTTTCTGTTAACTACATTGCAACTATAAAATATAGTTGGCTGTGGGTATTAGTGCTATATAGTACAGGTACTCAAAATTTGAAAATTTAATGTCGGATTTCTGTTAAATGGGACACCTTATATACAGAGAGGTGCATAAAAAAAGGCCAGAGCTATAGGATCGTTATGTCATTCGATATTCAAAATTCAAACACCAAATTGAACAGTTTAAAGCTCGCTATAACTTGACAGTAAATAATATTTTGTAAAAAAAATTTCCTCTGAGCAATGATAACCACCCTTTTTACTTCCCTCGTTTGAAAGACGAAGGAAGTATTGCAATTACGAAAAAATCACCTTCTGAGATTTTTTCAGATCTTCACGTTTCAAGGTCCCTAGATAACGAAATAGTTATATGTTTCATTAGTACAAAAAATGCATGATTTCCGGACAAGTAAGACAGATCGCCGGACGACGCACAGCGGAGTCCGGCGAGTCTTACGCGTCCTGAAAACGCATTTTTTGTGCGAATGAAACATACTATTTTTTCTCCAACTACTCGTAAATTCCATATGACTTATTATTTAGAATCAAACATTGTAGGTTATATTGTAGAACTGTCATGGAGCAAATAAACAATCACTATACGGGGAAATTAAACAACGACGGCGACGAAGCGTTTGTGTTTTATTTAAAATTTACCATGTAAAACCCTATCTTGCGTCCATTTTTGTACTAGTGCGAATATGAATAGAAAAGTGTACAGTTGCCAAGATAATTGGTGAACATCCCGAAATGACTTACTTTTTATACAAAATTATGCGACAATATGGCGTCTTATTCGTGTGGTTGGAGAAAAAGAGGTTTTCTCCGTCAGTCTGTCTGTCTGTCTGTTGGCAGTATAGCTCAAAAACTATTTGTCGGAGGAAGACGATATTTTGCATACATATTATATACCTACCTCGCATGAAACCGGTACAATTTCATACAAATATATACAGGGTGAGCACCTTAAAAAAATAAAATTTTGTTTATTTTTGGGTTAATTTTGAAATAAAAGGAAGTAATAACTTTCACATAGGTCAGGTTTTACATTTGCCGAAAATAGGACTCAACCGATAAAGGATAATGTCACAAAAGAGTAAAAATGTTTCAACCATAACACCATGCTCTTCAAGACAGGCGCGCGCCGGATTTATCTGGAAGACTCGGTAGCGCAGATGGAATTTCGCTGTAGTTATATCCGCTGCGGAGATTCGCTTAGGATCGAGCATTATGCAGAGCTGCAGATGCGGTGGGTTCAAACCCCAGCGGGATAATTTTTTTTTAATTTGAAAATGTATTTAATTTATTAGAAACGTGAAGACATTTGTACTTCTAACTTAATTTGATTTTTAAAATTATTTAGTGTCATATTTTGAATTTTTCGAAAGACCTTTTAATGAGATCTCTCCTAATATCTTACTTTATACCCCTAAATTCAACTGTTTTTTATATATCAGAGTTTGAACATAAAGAAAACAATTTAAATCCACCTATCAAGATGTTTTGTTTGACGACTAAGCGCCGTTCAACGTAAAACCAGGTTTGAAAATAAAACTCAAGTTGTTGTACTTCTCTTTCTTCACTGGGTATTAAAGTTCTACAGGGTGCTCAAAAGTTAAAAATGTAATCATTTCGATCTTTTAAATACCACTTCCTGGATTTTTTGTAATTTAAAAAAAAATTAATGAGCTTTCTTGGAATATCTCATTTTATACCCCTAAATTTAACTCAGATGTTATTTACTCCTCATTTTTTCGTTTTTTTACATTTATTTCTTGTATCAGCAATGCAGAATTTTTATTTACTAAACTTGGTTTTTTGTTGCACTTGGAGAGAGTTCAAATGTTGCACAACAAACGAAATTATTAAATTTGCTAATTTGGAATACTCTGTATAGCATTAATACCCACAGCCACTATTTTATACTAGAAAGCTGTAACAAAAAAACATAATTTTTGTAATGTTTTCCTACATTCAATTGTTTTCTATTACTGCAGTCACCTGAAATTCAGCATTTCTTTACATAAAATCGATAATATTTAAAAATACTTAACGTTATACCCGTGCACCTTTAAGCGTGAAACAGAATAGACGCTCTCTACCGCTCTCCAAATGTCAAACTCAAAGTTCGCTCATATGGTGAAGTGGTAGCTCTGCACAGAACGAACGCGCGTCAGCGCTCTACACTGCTGAAGTTGATCAACTTTCTACTTGTGACGCTGCCAACGCCGTGAACTGTCAACGCTACCCAAACATAACCAAAAATACCAGATTATCCAAAATGAGCATGAGCTGTGGTATTATTATATTCCGTATTTTGCAGGTTGATCGTTAGGATCTTTAAATACAATAAATACAGATTATAAAATAGTATAAAAACATCAAAATCATCCATCGTGAAGCTAACTCCAAACACTACAACGTTAGTTTTTGTAGGTTATGGTGTGTTTTTAAGGTTATGTTTACAACGCTAAGCAGCGCTCATTCTGTTCCTGTTGAAAAGTGTAGGCGTGTTTTCGCGTATAGGAACGGTTGGGAACGTTGTATTCTGTTTAGCGCTTTATATTAAATAGTATTTCGACGCAAAACTTTTAAGCTACCTATATATAGAGTGTTATATTAAAAGAAGAGTTTCGGTTCGCCACTTTTTTAAGCAACCCTCTATAATCAAATATATTTTACTAATGTGCAGCACTTTTATACACGCGGTTTTTATGCAACTGCAATTGTTTTAAAAATATCTTCCGCCCCTTCATCGCTGCCAGACCCTGTATCAGGTTTATTTTTTAAATCGTCTTAGAAAAATAACAAAAATGTTTTCTTCGCGATAATTTAACTTCAATTTGTGGCACACGGAAACCTCCTTTTCATCCAGAATTACATCATTTACAGCTGAATTGAAAATTGGCAAAATCCATATACAAGGTGGTGCAAAAGTACCTTCACGATTTTTAATTTTAATAATTCTTTCTGGAATTAATATTTATTGTGTTTCTCTTTTTTACGTTAAAATAAATACTTGGAAGTTTCGATATGGAGCGACACATGCCTGCAGAAGGATAAAGATCGTAGCATTTTATTTGGAAAACGGAAGAAGCATCATTTCTACTCAGAGAAACTTTCGACGATATGCTCCTTCTAACCATACGATATTGCAACTTGTCTCTTCAAATTTGCAATATCGTATGGTTAAAAGGAGCATACCTGACATTAAAATATTGTATCGCTTCATATCAAAACTCCCAAGTATTTATTTTAATCTAAAAAAGAGAAACTCAATAAATATTAATTCCAGAAAGAATTATTAAAATTAAAAATCGTGAAGGTACTTTTGAGCCACCCAGTAGTAACAGAAATATTCATAAATTTTTTAAATTTTTCTCCAATTTGGTAAATTTATTAAACTTCTTGAATACTAATATTTAGTATAAAACTTTACTTGCAACTAATTTTAAATTTTCGGGAAATTTTGGATTTAACGAAAAATCCCCGAAATATACAGAAAAATTGAGCAAAACAAAATTGCCTTTCTAGGTATTTCTAAGTATTATTGAATATTAACCACATGTTTAACGAATTATTATATTTGCTTTATTTGCGTTGTTTGACCTATGGTATTGTTATTAATATGACGTGAGACCCATTGGTAAATCCCCTAACCATCAATTAATTCACTTTTCCAAACTTTCCCATGGGTAAAGAAAACATTTATTATACACAAGTATTGCTGTTTTAGATGATGTCATTTATTTTTTGTAAAAATTTTCCAATGCCCGGGGAAAAAATAGTTATTTTTCGAAAATTTCCAGTTTTTTCCAAGCCTTTTCCAAGCCTTGCTACAGCCAATTGCTAAATTCAAATCTTTTAACGCCTGTAATTCTGAAATAAATAATGGTATTGCTATCAAATTTTCACATTAGCAATTAAAATAAACAAATTTACATCAGTGTTCACAAAGCCTAAAAACGTCAAATATCGCCAGAATGGATGTTTATATGATTAGGTATTGACCAAGTTATTAAGTGCTTTCATGGTGGTGCAATTCGTTTCACACGAATCAACATTTACTTGTCATGCTGGTCAATCAGTTTTTATAAATCGTCTAGTAGGTATCTGCTTTATAACACATTTTTTATACAATATTTCAACATGTTCAAAGTTATATCCTCACTTTGATAATGGATTACCTACTGAGGAACAACTCGTGATTTGTGTGAACGGTCATAGGTAAATTTATATTAACACTAATGTTGCTGTACTCACCAAATACAGTCTGTATGTTTAAATGTGGAAAATTCGGCAAGCGTCGAACAACTAACCAAAATTTTATTTCCACATAAATAATAGTATCGACTCGACGGTGTCAAAACAATTTAATTTTTAAATTATCGAGTTAATGACTAAATTTTTAAATGAATTAGATTCAATCAATGGAATACAGAAAAACAAATTGTTGAATTTATTTATGTTTCAAACTATAAATTTGTTTAATCAAAACTGCAAAAAAGAGTATTTAAAAATGTTATGAATAAACACGCTGCAAAAACTTAGTAATCATCGTCTACAACTTAAAAACCCGAACCGAAACTAATGAAAACGCCTGGAAATACCATAATTTTATATTACGTCCTGCAACTAGTCTATACACAAATACAAGTTAGAATATTGGAAAAAACAAATGGAAAACACAGTTGAATACGTTTTAAGAACGTTTAAGGCTGAAAACACACGAAGCGGCTCACGCCGAGTCGGCGGCCGCCTGCGATAAAATACACGAGTCGGCGCCCAGTCGGCCCGACGACCGCCTGCGATATAAATCACACGAGTCGGCGTCCAGTCGGCAGCCGACTCGGCGGCCGCCTGCGATAAAACACACGAGTCGGCTAAAAAGTCGCCGCGATAAACATAACGATGACATGTTGCCAGTATTCCTATTGAAGACAATGGATTCGTTTTCGTTTTATTTTATTTGCGTAATCAACATGCTGCATGTCCCATATGGCTGGTCTTGCCTGGATTTCCATTATTAATTTTTCGGTTTCGATATTGGAACACATATTTACCACTAAAATTAAATTAGTACATATACCGGGTGACAATGAGACTAGGGCCATGCTTATATCTTCTTTATTTATGAATAGATTTGGATAAAATTTTATACCAAGATACTAGACATAATTTCTGATTGGTAGATAGACATAGTCAAAATGGCTGACTTCCGGTTTTACCGGAAATGATAGCAACTTTGATTTTTTAAATGGAACACCCTAAATATTTTATGTTTTTCAGAATCTACGACTCAAATTACATACAACAGTGTTCTTAAAAATATTTGTAGAGATATGGATCTAATCTCTTGAATAAGGTTTTATTGATCATCGGCTTTCTTAATTTTTATTTACTTAAATATTTTTACAGAAATTATGGCTAAAGTTTCAAAATTTTAAAATAGCCGGAACTGAAGATAGCACGTCGTGAACCATGCCCGCTTATTTTTGTATGAATTTACGGCTAACTTCTATTACGTCATGTCCTCCTAGATTCAAGGATAATAATTATTTATTTAAGCAAACAGTTTTACTACATTCCTAATAGAGCATCTCATTGATACCACTATTTTGTTTTTGTTTAATACCATGATAATTATATCACTAGATTTGCACACCACAACATAGCCCAACCATAATTTAATTTACATCAGCAGCAACAATTTGTATTGTTTTAGGATCAAACAATACCCGTCAAACTGTATTTCTATAAGCACACACGTCTAAGCTAACGATGGATGCTCGTGGCAAAAGCATTACGCTGCCCCGCATGGGCACTGCTTTCAACGAAAACCAAAGCACCAGAACCAATGCTGGTACCAACAGCAGACCCGTAAGCTTTTACGATAATATAAGGGAAAACGGACAGGGAGCAGACCATTCCAGCTTAGATCAAACTAGGTACGAACTTCAAGAACTACGGCCTCAGAGGGACCGAAGCCCTACGCAAGTTCATTTAGTCAACACCACGGTACCTCAGAACATTGGTGGTGCCAACATAGCTGGCCGCCACGAACCCACCAGAAACAGTCTGCGACATAGCCGGATGATTGTTATGAGCAGAAATGGAAATGGTAGTATGTACTTTCACTGCTTTATTTTGTTAATGGTTATAAGGATTGTTGAAGGAGTGAACGATTTCAATTTTCATTCAGCTTTGCACTGCTCTAACTGTTAAATAATAATGCTGCCCACTTAAGGCCATGGGTCACAGACCTTCCTCAAACAAATTAGTATTCAGTAGGCATATGGCACTTAGCTCTTCCTATTCCTGTTGCTCCAACTATCTACAGGAAGTAATTTTATGGTTTACTTGTTTTATCGTGCACCAAAAATAATTACGCTCTGCACCACTTCACTGATTCTATTTTTAAAGTTCATATCCTGTCGTTTTTTGCTGCTTGTTTTATGTAATGGATCTGCTTCATGCCAGTACACCTTTTGTTCTGCCTAAACTTTTATACTTTATAAATTGCAATTTTACAGAAGCATAAACACAATGAAACATTCACTGAAAGCAATATAAATGAAATAACATTTAAAGGTTAATTTAAAATTTTAGTAGAACTAATATTAGTGTAAATAGTTTTATTATATCTGTAATAGTTCTATGGAAGTTTATGTAACTTACCTGAAATTTACTATTAACAGTTTAATTTAAAAAATAAAAAATTACTTTTTTAAAAATAGGCACAGGCAGACCTTGCCGTTCGCTGATTTGCGTTACACTAAGTAAATAAAGCAGACGTATGCAGTTTATGTCATGAACACCTAAATAACATTATTTATCACGAACTTGTAAACACACTTATCGAGCCTATTCCTGTGAATCTCTTATTACCAAATTGGACCTGAAATAAATTGTAAAATTATAACTTGCATAAACAAATGGACATTCGAACTAGAGATTCAAGTGGCAGACATATGCTACGTATGGAATTTTAGTTGATATACGCACGTTTATGTATTTTTGAATTTTTGAGGTTGCATAGTATAAATAAATCTAGTTTATGGAACCTAACCCCGTTTTTATCATTTATGTGTTTACTTGCACATCGCGATTTTGCGCTTTGCGGCATTCTTCTGGAACGTAACCCCCGCGAACAGCGAGGTCTGCCTGTATTTCAATAAATATAAAATTAAATGTTTATATCCTATATTTTTAAAGAAAATTTAATCATTCAATACGTCACAAAACTTTGATTAAATTTTGTGACATTTTTATGCTTTTGAAGGATACCCACCTGGCACTGTTAGATCTTGATATTACTTACTATAAATAGGTGTAGTTTATCCCGTTTTTTATTTTAGTACCGAAGAAATACTTACCTCCAATAATACGATTTCATAAGTTAGCAAAAGCTTTGGTTGGGTTACAAACGCTGCTGGGAACTGCATTAGCAACCTTATCGCTGTGGTTGTTGCTATGGGCACCCAGTATAAGAACGAGGGATAATCCATATTGGAGTGGAATACCGGTAAGTACAGTAAACAAAAAAATAATTTGAATTTGCTATAAATATATACAGGGCGACTCACGATAAACAGAACTTTTTTATACTAGTAACTTTTACTTTTTGACAGTAATAACCGTAGCAACAAATTTAAAAAAATTAAAATAAACACTACCATTTTGTTGTATGATCATGATCTCCTCGACTTCCTCGATTAAACTGTTATTTTCTAATTAGAAAAAACCTTACACCTTATTTATGTGCCTTGCTCGCTGCGCTCACTTGGCCATAAACTGCAGCTTGTCCAAATAAGTCCTTAATTTCGTACTTGTAACATAAATATCTATTAATTGTAAAAACTGTGTTACATAAAAGAGTAAGTATTGAATATTATAAATGCGTAATTATTACTACTTAAGGGTTTTGTTCAGAACTTGCACACAACCCATGATGTCTTACCTCTCTCCATATTTCATTTAAGACCTGGTTAGAGCGGCCTTGTCACATGTTATTTCCAGATGTGTTACCATTTCAATTGTGTTGTAATTTACGTGTAAATTAAAAAGAAGTTGAGTCATAAAATTATAATTATTTATCAGTTGTTACCTAACTGTTAATTTTGGTTTATTTTATTTTTGTAAGTAGACTTAGGGCCGGTTGCAGAAAGCAATGTTAAGTCTGGTGTTAGTTAGCTAACGTCGCGTCAAAGTGAACAAAATCGCATCAAATTTTGTTTACTAATGTATTAGTTCCCATAAACATTTGAGTTTTGATTCGTTTTTGTTCACTTTGACGTCGCGTTAGCTAACACCAGACTTAACGTTGCTTTCTGCAACCGGCCCTTAAGCTTTTACATTAATTAATTTATTATTAATCAAAACATATATACAGAGTGGATCACAAAACTTGAAGCCCCTAACTAGTCGAGACTGCAACCCAAGGTACACATTATATGGCAAAACAGATACCTAATATTTATCTAAAAGAAATATTGATCACAATTGCTGCACCCTTATGACTTTAAATTGACAGTTAATTTAGACAGCTGTAAGAGTAAACATCATACTACGACTTAAATCATAAAATGTTAACAAAATAAAGAAAAAACAGACATTATTTTATTGTACGATAAATGCCGCAGAGATGCAAATTCAGTGTTATACAAAAATATGTTCTGTCAGTATGAGTACGAAAGTTTCAGTAACAACTTCGATCAATAAGTCTTTTAGATAAGTCTAAGTGAGTATCTGTGTTACCATGATATGTGTACTTAGGGTTGCAGTCACAAAAAGTATGGGCTCAAAGTTTTGTGTCCACCCTGTATATATATATATGTAGCACTTAATTGCAAGTTTTCTAATCTTTTCTGTTTTGAACTAATTTTTCGGTGATATTGATTGAAAATTATGTTCCATGATTAATTATTATTTTTCAGTCATTTCCATACTATCACAAGATTTGAGGGCTCAGGTAGTTGTGTTGAACCTCATTTCTAATGGCCAAATTCTTACAAATCCCACTAAGCATGCGTCAGCCGGAGTGGTATTTCTATTTATAGACGCTAGTGATTCTATTCGAATTAAGGTTGAGGTGTACGAAAGTCAGATGTTTAGTATTAGAAGGGAGGGGAGCCTCCACATCTTGTGATAGTCTGGAAATGGCTTAAAAATAATTAGTCATAATGAAAACAATTTTCAATCAATAATCATTGAAAAATCTGTTAAAAACAGAAAAAAATGTCATGTTCTCTGAATGTAATTTTTTTGGCAGTGGTCTATTATGATAGGTTTTATTGGACTTTTTCCACAGTCTACACCATATCACACAACATTTCAGGAATTTTGATCTACTCCCGTCTTCAGGTGTTCCTGGTTAGTCCTGAGAAGGACTGGTATATATATAAGTTTATAACTATATAACCGCGCTGGTGGCCTAGTGGTAAGAGTAACAGACTAGTAATCACAGCGATCAGCAGTCCCGGGTTCAAACCCCGGGGGAGGCAGGAGTTTACGTATAAAGACGTACAATATCAGTCCTTCACAGGACTAACCAGGAACACCTGAAGACGGGAGTAGATCAAAACTCCCAAAACGTCATGTGATATACACCCTAGACAATGGAAAAAGTCCGATAAAACATATAAAAAAATGTCATCTTGCGCTTCGCTTTGCGCTACTCTAGCTCAGAATTTATTAGACTTAGAACAAAATGTTTCAAAGTTGTTGGAAATGACGTCCTTGAGAAGAATTATAATAGGTATTTTGGTCATATGACTAACGGGAATGAAGAGATTCTTGAAAATTCGGTTTTGCACGCCATTTTTCCAAGATGGCGTCGCAAGCGACGCCCGTCAAATTGAAAAACTTGGAATTTTCATTAGGGCACCATGTTTTAAAACATATACATATCTAAAACACGTTTTTTGTCTCTAATAACTGGACTACTTAAATATTTAATTTCACCAATATCATAAGTCACGAGTAGGCTATCTATTGCCATGTCTAAATAAAACCCACAAAATATTAATTCATATTGAAGCTCTTCTTTGTGCAACCGATTTACACTTCTTTTCCAATTAGTCACATTGACCGAAGGAAAAACCAACTATACTAATAAGCTACCTTTTCACAATAACGGAAATTAACTCTTGATATGTATTTTTAAAGTAGTGCTAAATACCAACAACACTTAATCTAAAAGAACAGTTAATAACTAGTGTAAAAAAGAAAAAGTCCTTTCAAAACTAATAAAGCCCCACGTTGGGTGCCAATTTTTGTCACGTATAAAAACTGACAAACGTAACAAAATATTAGTCCAAGAGCCAGCAACGGATTTCTTACAGTATTTCTAACAAGCGTGTAACTGTTATGGAAGGTCCCTTTGAATATACTGAGAAGAAAACCCGAAGTCTGGCAAGCCTGCGGTGGTAGTTTTAGCCCCCTTGCGTCCTTGAAGGGTGGACAAAAATATCGTGTCAGAACTGACACAAAACCTATGAATAATATGTTGGTAACACTGTAAGTCTATGTCAAATTCGAGGTCATCAGGTTAGGTTTTGCGTCAATTTTGATACATACCGACACAAAACCTAACTTGCTAACCTCAAATTTGACATAGACTTACAGTGTCACCAATATATCGTTCGTACGTTTGAATTTCCACAGCCCGCTGAGGAGCAGTTTTCTTTTATCTTTCGATATGTTACTGTAAATGGTTAAGTTTATTATGCAACTTTATGCGAATCTGGGGTAAACTTACCACCCGCAAAAGCGTCTGTAAATTTTTTTACTTACATAAGATATGGTTACCTTTAACATAGCAAAGCGCCAGACTTGTTATACTTTTTTCTTATTCATTTTTTCCATCCTTCAAGGGCGCAACGGGGCTAAAACGACCACCGCAGGCTTGCCAGACTTCGGGTTTCCTTCTCAGTATATTCAAAGGAACCTTCCGTAACAGTTACACGCTTGTTAAAAATACTGTAAGCAAACCCGTTGCTGGCTCTTGGACTTATCAAGATATAATAAATTTTGACAATCTTCTGTTAGAATGTTTTGCTCTGCAGTAAATTTTCCGCCCCAAAATCTCTCGTCATACGCACTCGGGATTCTTCTTGTGTGGCAAATTTACTTGACAAATTTCTTAGCAAAACATTCTTACAGAAAATGACAACATTTAATCGGCTATTTTAATGCACTTGGGACATTGCTGTTGATTATAATGTCTTCGGAGTGTGTGACTGTGGCGGACAATGGTGTAGGAAGTAGAAAGAGGCAGAAAACTAAGCAGGCTGAACAAATTGTTATAAAAAATAAGAAGTTAGTTTTAGTAATTTGTATGTTAGAATGATGTTAATTAACATAATTTTTTAGATTTGCTCCAAAGCAGGCATGTCAAACTGAAGGGCCACCGAGGGCCATATGGTGTAATGGTGCGATTCGTGTCACCCTATATATTTCATACTTGGGTATTTAACCGTATCCTGTTAGTAATAAAACTGAACCGTATTCCTCATATGTGTTAATTGATTTGATACGCATTGTAAGCTTT